>CM060442.1:52954485-53300093 GCA_030545235.1 Helianthus tuberosus | reverse complement strand
CTTGATCAACTTACTAATTTTTCTAATAAAGTTCAATCAATTTCTAGAACACTAATAAAGTTTTAATTTTTGATACTAGCAACAAAATAATAATTTGAGTTTGTCTATGAACCCAAACTGTTATAGAATTATATAATATAATTAAGGGTTTTTTACATATTTCTCCTTCTTAAGCTGGCTTATTACGTATTTACCCAATCATAAAATTTAATTACATATTTCCCCTCTCTAACTCATATATATTACATATTTCCCCTTTTCATTAATTTTCAAAAAAAATTAAAATGACTCTTATGATTGACTATTTTACCCTTAATGAACTAACTAAATGAATATTTACATATTTCCTCTTTTCTAATACATCATTCAATTACATATTTCCTCAATTCATCTATTATATCCATAATTCTTGTACTTGCTACTGTTCTCAAACAATACCATAATACTCATAATAAAAAAACACAAACTTTCAAAAATGCAATCCTTACTTGTTCATAATCAATTGTGTGCTAAAAAACAAAGAGTTTCCTAAAATTTAAGAATTACAAATATGACGCCAAAAATTCAAAATCAATTGCCCAACTATGACTACGATACCAAAAATTCAAAATCAATTGCTCAACTATGACTAATTACTTTCATGAATTTTGCACTCTTTTCTCGTCCCCTTTTACTTGTTTAGGCTTGATGTTGAGTAGAATCTTCTGGTGCTGAGTTTTTACATGCCTTTTCACATAGTCCATACTCACAACAACGTAGACATTTTTGTGTCGTCGCCGCATCACGCGGCTTTCCTGCTAGTAACATACAATACATTTAAACCCCATTACAATAACCTTACGTAACAAAAAAATTAGTCATTAAAACGTATCTTCATAAAACAATAGCATATGATTAAAGAAGATGGGTCTTTGACTTTGCAGTCGAGCCAACTTTTGTTTTATACATACAGAAACAGTTTTGTACAACATCAGTTTTTGCAAATGTCATAGATAATGGGTAAAATGTAGCTTTTGAAGCCTTCTTTAACCACTGGACATAAATTTACACTTAATAAAACGATCACATAATTCAATAGAGCTAGAACATGAAGTTTAGTTATCTAAGAAATTAAAGTTGATCACTTGCACAATGTAAATTTAAAAATTTTAGATGTAATCAACAATGAGAAACTCTTAAACACCGTTGATCCAAATAAGCATGGCCTCTAGTGTACAGTTTTGAATATTAAAAAGGGTGATAAGTTATTTAAGGGATGAACTACAAAAAGTCGTTGGTGACACTTAATCTACCCACAACCAAAAACCCCAAATTTCAATTGACTTCTGAAGAAACACTGAACTAATTGTGGGGTTAATTAGTTTGGTTTATGTTCCTACCATAGTGGCTAATCTTCTAATGGCTTTCTGATCTTCGTAATGATCGTCTAATCCTGCAAAACAGAACACCGTTACTCGTTAAGAGGGGAATGTGGGAGTTTCCCTCTTAACCGGGCTCCGGCGTGAGAATAAGCGACTGTTTTAAGGAGATAATTGAGTGTTAAGAGTGAGAGTAGAGGGAATGAAATGTTTAACCTGTGAAGGGAGGTCTCTATTTATAGCCGGAGAGGTGTAAGAGGATGTGGGCTGATGGGCCTTGGGCCTGAAGGCGACAACATGGAGGATATGCTCCTTGTCTCACTGGTGTCGACCGTTAGTGGCTTCTAGGAGCTTTCTGGAGTTGGCGCAATGTGATTGGAGCCACGTGTCACTGTTGTCGGCCTGGCCGCCCCTCTGCCATCAGCAGGTAAGTGGAGATCGTGGGGTAGTTGTCTCTGCCCTGTGATTGGTGCCATGTAGGCGTCCTTAAGTACTTTCTGTCTCCTGCATGTCAGACGATCGTGGAGCATGATTGAGCAGGCCCAGAAAGACGCCGATTGGCCCTTTCATTCTGCCACTTGTACCTTGAGTACTATCTGAAACAGCCTTGCGCTGCTGCTTCTATGTGATCCTTGCTGGGCATGAGACTAGCCCGCGCGGGGATTGTAGGTGCTGCAGGCTCTTTTCAAAATGCTAAGTGTTGATCTCATTGTTCTTTCTTGGCTAGGCCTCGCGCGAGTTCAATCTTTGGTGAAGTATCACGCGCGAGGCTGAGACCAAAAGAGTTTGATGATTTAGGAGTATGGTCCTGCGCGCGACCTGGTGGATGGTCTGCGCGGCTTCTTGGGACCATACCCTTCAAGTCCCCCCAGTCCAGTGCTGCACCACGCGCGAAGTGAGTGGTTGGAGCTCTAAACTTGAAAGAAGAAGTGCTAATGATTGAAAATGCTTGCTTGATTTTGGTTGATGGCGCGCGAGTAATTATTTGTTGGTTACTACGGCGCGACTACCAGATTTTGCTCAAGGTTGCTCACAGCCTTCGGCGTAGGCGCGCAGGATTATTGAGTTAGTGTTAATGTTGCGCGACCTTAGTAGCTTCTGCATGAAGTTTGTGGTAATTTTGGGCGGGAAAATCCTCGAAATTTGAAATCTGACAAGTTGGTGAGAAACGTCATTGATGGTGACGTTTGAGTTGACTACTTACACGGCTGTCATCAAGTTGTCTCTGACGGTTTGTCTTTCCGTCAGGAGAGTGCGATCCACGCGCGCGTGATAACCGTCACTCCGGGATTCTCGTCTTACGTGTCGTCTTCTGATTGGTCACGTGCACGGCGATCTCGGCACGTTTACCCATCGCATTAAATGCGATGGGTATATATATCCGATAAGGGGCGAAGGCAATTCACTTTTTCTACTTTTGCTGCCATATTTTCTCTCTGCATACTCTTTGAATCTTCAAAATCTTGAAGAACACTAGCAGATCTTCAAGTATCTTGAGTAGATATTCGAACTTCCTGTTGTATCATCGATGGCTAAAGAACATCCGAAAGAGAATCCCAGTGAGGAAGGCCCAGTTCCCGTCCTTAGGTGGGACTTAGGGCTGTTCGAGCAAATCACAAAGAGTTTCCGGTTTCCACCGGAATGGGATGCCAGATATCCCGGTCAGAATCAAACGGCTGTCGATGCACCGCCGGGTTTTATCACGTTATTTGAATATTTCTTTCATCAGGGCAACTTCCTGTTGCCGGCGACAAATTTTATGGCCCACATTCTTCAGTTTTATGGGTTCCATATTTCACAAATGAGCCCTCCTGGGATGGTCAGGGTTCGACATTTCGAGTTCCATTGCCGATCTTATGGTATTGAGCCGACTGTTGAAAGATTCAGAGCTTTTTATCAATTGATCAGAAATATGGGATTCTACTCGTTTGCCAGTCGAGGGGCCGCGAAGAAGATACTTCTGAATCCTCCTAAAAGTTTCCATGACTGGAAACCAAGATTCTTTTTTATTCGCGAGGAAGTGATACCGATTGCCATGACCTTCCGCGCATGGTCTGAACCGATCTTGAAGGAAGATTTACCGATTCCCAAGAATGAGGCTTGGTATCAGAAGCTTACTGCCACTCCAAACCGAGTGTTTGGTGAGAATGTCTTGGTAGCGGCGCGGATGAGTGATAAGTGGCCGGCAGATAGCAAGGACGTTCCAATTTTAAAATTTGACGATAGAGGTTAGTTACTTCCATCCCTTTAATTTCTTGTTTTGTAGCTTGTGCTTAATTAGATGATTTCGCGTGTAGAGGCGCATCTGTGGCAAGCTGCCTTCCCCACCTTTGGTAGGTCTATGGGCGTGCGCCCGTTGAAGGCTGGGGAAGAATATTGGTATGACCAGATTAAGGGTCATTTTATGTACCCAGTTGCGAGGAGTCTGTAGGGTCTTCGAACGGGGAGCTAAGCTCGTGGTCTAACATCTTTGCAGGTGTGTTGCGCGACCTGGGTATTGATCCTGAAGAGAAGAAGAAGAAACCTTCTAGGAAGAAGAAGGTGATCAACCTTGACCCTGAAGTGACAAGTAAGAAGGGCGGGACTAGCCGCGCAGCTTCTGGTGTTGCTGACAAAGGTACACTTCGCCTTCGTCAAAGTAACTTGGAAGATTACGTTATAATCAGTGACTCACTTGAAGGTTTGTCGCATATAGGCGAGAAAAAGACTGGAGCTGGTGGCTCAAAAAGTTCAGGGAGCGCGGGTTCTCGCAACCCAGATGCTGGGGCGACTCCGTCCTCTGTCGCGCATGGTGAAGAGGAGGAAGACGAAGAAGAGGAGCCTGAGGCAACGTTGATCGCCCGGAAAAGGAGTAGGAGTGAGACCACGGCTGGTGTGTCTGCCGCGCCGAAGGCTGGAGGAGTTCCTGTGTTGGGGAAACAGAGCAACTTGTGTTCCCTTTACAAATTTTCTCCTGGTTGGTTTTCCTTAGTTTCTTTGTTCTTTGTTACTTTCTCTCTTTTAAACACTCAGTTTCTGCAGAGGCCAAAAAGAAGACCCCTGAGAAGGGTGTCGTTTTTACAGATCCCTTAGAGCCTGCGCCCAAGAAAATCAAGGTTACTGTCAAACCTTTCAAGACCACTGGGGTAGAGTCTGAGAAGGATAAACAGGCTACTGAGAAGGAGAAAGAGGTAGCTGCTGAGAAGAAAAGGAAGGCTGATGAAGAAAGGAAGAGGAAGGCTGAGGAAGATAAGAAGAAGCCTGAGGAGGCGAAGAGGAAGAAAGCGTCTGATAAACCTTCTAGTGATGAAGCGAAAATGTCTGGGACCGTTCATATTGAGGGGCTTGACCAGCCCCATCCTGAGAAAAGGAAAGAACCAGAATTTGAGAAGGTGGTGCAATCTGCGCAACCTGATCCTCCTCTTCAGGCTGTTAAAATAACTTCTGCTGCGGGGGGATCAGGGTCTGGTGTTCATCAAGATCAAACTGCTGCTACTGGAGGCGCGAGTGCCGGTTTTGCTGCTGGCCAGGCTGGTGTGGGAAAACAAGGCGCACCGCCATATTCTCCAATAGGCCCCCGGGATACTTTGGGAGATATTTATTATAAGTCTTATACAGAGGAGAGCCGTGGTGACGCTCCGCATCAACCGCCATGGGGTTTAAAGCAAAAAGACACTTTCCTTGAGTTCGCGCCTTGTCGCGACTGGTTTCTAAATTCCATTCATCCTGGTGAGGTTAACCGACAAAGGGCGCGAACCCACAACGGGTTGTATCACGCCTATGTTGTTGGTGAGGCCAACACCCGTGCTGCTAACCATGAAATTGTTCACGAGTGGCGAACCATGGTTAGGGAGAGGGAAGACTGGGAGAAATACCGCGAGCGGATATTAAGGCGTGTTAATGACTTTGAAAAGTCGAAAGCTGCTTTTGATGAGGAGAAGGCAAAATTCGAAGCTGACCGGAAATCAGAGGAGTGGGGCCGTGAAGGCCTTAAGGGCAAGCTTCGCGCTGCTGAAGACCTCTTTGCAAAGGAGAAAGCTGAGTTTAAAAGGTTATGCGAGAAGGATAACCAGCGCGCGTTCGCAGCTCGTAATAAGATTACCGACCTAGAGGCTCAAAACGCCACATTGTCAAAGAAGGTCGAGGATCTTGCAGCTGAGAAGGAGCGCACTGAGGTTTAACAACAAACCCGCTTTTCTTTTCTGCTTTGGGTTTCGTTGAGACTTCTAAGTCTTTTCTTGTCTTGTGTAGGGCGAATTTAAAGCCCAGGTATCCGGTAAGGATAAGGACCTAGCTGCCAAGGATGCCGAGCTGAAGCGTCGCCTGCAAGAGCAGGTTGACAAAAGTGAGTCCTTGGAGATCGATCTGGAGGCCGAAAAGTCGAAGGTTGCGTCCGCTGAGGAAGCTAGGCGAAAGGCCGAGGAGGCGCGTGCCATAAGCTCTTCTGCCCTGAATGTGGCGCAAAATAATTATGCTGAGGTCCAGGGTATTGTTGACACGTTGTCCTCGGATATGGAATGGCTGCGCGGCAGGGGAATAGTGCTGGTATTGTTCTCTTTTTAACTTAGGTTTTATTTACTAAAGTCCATTTTTCATTTGTTCGTTTTGGTGTAGATAGCCAACTCGATTTTGAATGCTGGAGAACTGGACGGGACGGTTGCATCTCTCATAGATGCATCGCGCGTGGTCGGTCATCGTGGAGGTTATCTGAAATGTGCGCGGCATGTCCGGGAGGTATTTGGGCAAGAGTTCGATATAAGTCACTGTTCAGTGACTGACGAAGCAAATGCGGAGTTGGCTCGTGCTGAAAATGCATATGATCACCTAGCGCTGCTCGTGATGGACTTGGTCTCAAAAGCTTTAGAGCATGATGATTGGTGCCATCGTCTTAAGGCTATTCTGGACCCACCAAAAATGGTTAATTTATCTGATGAGGAGCTAGCGGCGGGCAGTGATGGCGATGGTGAAGGTGATGGTGATGGTGATAAGCATGACGATGATGATGCTGGCGGTGATGGCTTTGAATAGATAGTGCTTACAGGCTTTGTGCCTTGTAATTTTTTTCTTTAGGTTTTGAATGTAACTTGGTGCGCGGTCGCGCTTGTTTTGGATCATATGAATTGTCGTTGGTTTCTATGTAATCGTTGCGCGCTTGCGCTTATTAAGTATGATGTTTATGTTTATTCTGTCACGTTACAATTACTGCAATGTTGTTAGAAACTTTGGTTAAGTTAGCACGAATAAATGTAAGTGTGGCTCTTGAGCGAGTATAGCTGCTCGGTCTCGCGCTATGTTTGCGGAGGACCTTGAAGGCATAACTCAAGAGCTCGTAATTCACTGAAGTGTTTTTGTGCGAATCAAAAGTTTAACATGCATTTGTAACTCAAAGAGCATTATGATAAAAGAAAACATGTCGTATGCTTTCATTAATTGAGAAACAGGCGCTTAGGCCAATCATACATCGCAGATAGGTAACATAATGGCGTTTAGCCCACATAGGAAATTAAGAAGGCGTGTGGCCAATCATGAGAGAAATGGCGCAAGGCCTTACATAGTTACATGTAACATTTACGCAGTTCTTGTGCATTCCATGTACGCGGGATGATGTGTCCATCCAGGGTGCGCAATTTGTATGCCCCCTTTCGTAGCACTTCGTGAACCAAGTATGGGCCTTCCCATTTGGGTGCTAGTTTCCCGGGGCGTTCAGCGTTTGAAGCTTCGTTGTCTCTGAATACATATTCTCCTGGATTGAAGGTACAAATGCGTACTCTCGCATTGTAGTACCTTTCCAGCTGCGTCTTGTATTTTGCTTCTTTGATGCGCGCAATCTCGCGTCTTTCTTCCAGTAAATCCAAATCAAGACGGCGCTCTGCTTCATTATCAACCGTGTTGACTGCTGTCAAGCGTGGTGAGGGGAGTCCAACTTCCGCCGGGATAACTGCCTCCGAGCCGTATACTAGGCTAAAAGGAGTTTCGCCGGTGCTTGTCTTCGGCATGGTTCGGTGAGCCCACAGGATGCTTGGGAGCTCATCCACCCAGCCTCTTCTCTTTGTGCCCAGTCGGGCTTTTATCCCCTCCACGATACTTTTGTTCACACTTTCAACTTGTCCATTGCCTTGAGGATGCGCAACGGAGGAAAAATATGTTCGATTTTCATCTCTTTCATCCACTTCTGGAGGTCTTCAGAAGCAAAATTAGTACCGTTGTCCGTGACAATTTTGAGTGGAAGAACAAATCTGCAAATGATGTGCTCCCAAATAAACTTGCGCACCATCATTGCAGTGGTTGAAGCGAGAGCCTTGGCCTCCACCCACTTAGTGAAATAATCAACGGCCACGATTATGAACTTCACGGCTCCCGGAGCATCAGGGAAGGGTCCCACCATATCAATTCCCCACTGTTGGAAAGGCCAAGCAGTGGATACAGGAATGAGATCGTTTTTTGGGCGCAGGGTCTTCGGGGAGTGTCTTTGGCATGAGTCACATTTGCGCAACTCCCTTAGAGCATCGACATGCATCCCTGGCCAGTATTAACCAGCATTCATAATCTTCGCGACAACCATGCGCAGCCATGCATGGATTCCGCAGATCCCTTCATGAATCTCTCTGATCAAGTAATTCGCGTCTTGGGGGTCCACACAACGCAATAAGGGCCCCAAGAAGGACTTTCGGTATAGAATACCACCGTTCATCTCATAATGCAGGGCCTTGTTTTGAATCTTCCTTGCCTCTGCTTTGTTCTCCGGGAGTACCCCTTCTTGCAGATACTGAATTATAGGGGTCATCCAGGATGGCTGCCCTATTTCGATCACATTTACCTGGCGCAGCAGGACTGATGGATTTTTTAGTACTTCAATCCTTACATCTTTTGCAAAATGTTGAAAGGAAGTTGAAGCAAGCTTGCTCAAGGCGTCTGCTGGTTTGTTTTTGGAACGATTGATGTGTACTACCTTGTATGACTTGAATTTCTGAAGCAGCTCTTTTGCCTGATCCAAATATAAGGCCATAACTTCGCCTTTTGCATCATAGATTCCGTTGATTTGACTGGCGATCAAAAGTGAATCAACTTGCGCTTGCAGATTTTTAGCTCCCATTTTTATGGCGAGGCGTAAGCCTGCCAGAAATGCCTCGTACTCCGCCTCGTTGTTGGTATTCTTAAAATCCAACTTGATGGCGTAGGTAAATTCATGTTTTTCAGGGCTCACAAGGCGCAATCCAGCTCCTGCGCCGTCTTCGTTTGAGGCCCCATCGGTGTACAGCAACCACAACTCATTGGATGTATCTTTCACGGGAGTTTCGACAATCTCGCAATCCTTGATTTTTTCCGCTGGGACTTCTGTGATAAAGTCCGCAAGGACTTGACCCTTGATGGCTGGGCGCGGCCTGTACAAAATGTTGTGGCCCCCCAGCTCGATCGCCCACTTTGCTAATCGCCCAGATGTTTCTGGCTTTTGCAATATCGTCCCAATGTGGAAATTGGTAAGTACTGTGATGACGTGGCCTGTGAAGTATCTGCGCAGCCTTCTGGAGGCATGTAGTAACGCTAGTACCAATTTTTCCATCGTCGAATATCTCGTTTCTGGATCTGTGATCACTCTACTGACGAAGTAGATTGGAGTCTGAACTCCATTTCTCTCTATAAGCAATACCGACCCTACTGCCTTATCCGAAGAAGATAAGTACAGGATGAGAGGTTCCTTTTCTAGCGGCGCGGTCAGGGTAGGAAGCTCAATTAAACACTCTTTCATTTGCTGAAAAGCGACTTCTGCTTCAGGCGTCCATTTGAATTCTTGCTTCTTCACGCAATTGCGTAGAGTGCTGATAAACGGATATGACTTCGCGACATGGTTTAACAGAAAACGATTGAGCGCAGCTAGACGGCCGGCCAATCGCTGCATCTCTTTGATTGTTCGAGGTGACGGCATCCGCTCAATGGCTTGAACTTTTTCTGGATTCACCTTGAAGCCGCCATTTGTGACTATGAAGCCCAAGAATTTCCCTTCTTCCATACCAAAAGAACATTTGGCTGGATTCAATTTCATATTCACGCTGCGTAACGAGTTGAATGTTTTTTCGATGTCTTTCAACATTTGGTCCTCTTCGGGACTTTTGATCACCAGATCATCGATGTAAACCTCGATATGCTTCCCAATATCTCCAGCGAAGGTCTTATCCATCAGGCGTTGATATGTCGCGCCAACATTTTTCAGGCCGAAAGGCATCTTTGTGTAGCAGAAGATTCCTAGATCGGTTCGAAAAGCTGCCTTGTCTTCGTCTTCTAGCTTCATTTGGACCTGATGGTACCCTTTGTAGCAATCTAAGAAGCATTTCCATCTGTATGGCGCGAGAGAGTCTATCTTTTTGTCGATTTCGGGCAAAGAGTAGCAATCTTTAGGGCATGCCTTGTTGAGATCTGTGTAATCAACGCACATTCTCCATCCCCCATTAGACTTCTCCACCATCATGGGGTTCGCAACCCAACTTTGATAGCGCACCTCCCTTAAGATTCCTGCTTTCAGTAGCTCACATAATTGCTCGTTCATTGCTTTGGTTTTATCCGCCCCTAAGCCGCGCCTTCTTTGGGCTTTTGGTTCAATGGAGGGATAAGTGTTAAGACAGTGTTCAGTAATGTCGCGCGGGACACCGGTCATGTCTGCTGGAGTCCAGGCGAAAATGTCCATGTTCCTGAACAGAAGTTGTTTGAGGTGCGTTCTGATGGTTGGTGAGATCGCGTGGCCTATCGTCACCGTTTGCTCTGGGTACTTTCGGTTTAAAACCCACTTTTCTGGTTTGCTTGTTGAAACCTTCGCCGCTTTTGTTGGGCGCAGCTCTTCTGCTGACATTACTTCTTTCTTGTCATAGATAATTGCCACCCCCGTCTTGGTTGGAAACCCTATCGCTGAGTGGGGTGTGGAAGTTACCATGTTCAGTTTGCCTTGGGTTTCTCTCCCAATCAACACATCATGCCTCGATTTGACAGGCATCACCATGAAGTTTACATTCGTTGTTCTTGAATGTTTCCCGTCAGAGAGCGTGACGGGGAAACTGATTTGGCCTAGCGGGAAGACCATTTCGTTGCAAAATCCAGACAGTGGATAATCAACTGGCTCAAGTCTCGCTTTATCATCCTCATCAAACTGATTAAAACATTGCTCATGGATGATATCAGCCGTACTTCCTTGGTCAATGAAGACATACTCCATTTCATAATGGCCGATAATACCGGTAATGACGACGGGTCGAGTGGCGCGAGGGCCGCCACGCACTACCGGGAAAATGACCTGTTGCTCTTGCCTTGAGGGTTCGTAAGGGCGCTTGCCTTTCTCCTTTGCGATGTATCTTGGTCCATTGACCATATGGGTTTCTAGGCATCGGACTTTCTTGTGATTCCCCTCATCATGGCGTTGGATCTGTCGAGTTTCTTTGCGCACGTTTTTCACCAGGTGGCTTAGCTTTCTGCTTTTTAGCGCTCTCTCAATCTCTTGACATAAACTGATACAGTCATCCGTCAGGTGCCCTGTATCTTTATGGAAGTCGCAGTACAGGTTGGGGTCTTGCCCCTTCTTGTTTGTCATAGGCCTTGGAGCCTTGAAATCATGATTCTCCGTCATCAGCACCTCTTTCGGTGTTTTTATGAGCGGAGTCCAGTGCTTTTCTCGGTTATCATCCTTGACTGCTTTTCGATATCCGATTCTATCAATTGTTTCGCGCGCATCTTCTCTATAGAGTGGCCTCTCTTCATGGCCCCTTGATCTTCCGGATTTCCAATCGTTACTTTTGTACTTGTTGCGCTTGTTGTGATCGCGCGAGTATCCCTTGGAAAATCGATCTTCAGTATAATAGTTCCTGTTTCCGGCCAGTGACTCTTCAGTTTGCGCGACTATTTTCGCGGCTTCCATGAGCTTATCCCATTCTTTGGGCATTCCATCTTTCCCAGTGATAGTTCTAATGAGACTATCACAGCGAATGACTTTCTTGAAGTGGCAGCGTATGAGTTGTTCACTTACGCCACCGATTTCCAAGCACTCCTTGTTGAAGCGAGTGATGAAATCCTCTAGACCCTCGTTATCTCTGCGCCAGATGTCCTCTACCTCGGCTGTGTCGCGCTGGTAATGTCTCTGTTGACTGAAGTGATTCAAAAACTGTGTCTTGAAATCCACCCATGACTTGATCTTTCTCGGAGGAAGGCTGTCGAACCTGGCGCGAGCGGCCCCTGTAAGAGTTTGAATAAACAGATGGCACCACATGGGCATATTACATCCTCCCATGCAACCAACGCTTGTGAAAACTCTGACGTGATCATCGGGATCAGTCAGTCCGTTAAACTTTCCAACTGTCGGAGGTAACTTCTCTCTTGAAAGCGGCACCAGCGCGATCTTTGGAATGAACTTTGAATGTTCTGCAGCTTCAGCTGGTCGATAGGCGAGGCGAAAGTCTCGCTCTGCCTCTTCGGTGTACCCTACGTGTTGTCTTGGTTTGTAGTATTCACGGTTCCTCTGCAAGCGATTGAAGACTGACGAACCCTCATCATCCTGCCAAGTTGGATCATTCGGGTCAGTATCCTCCCATTCATTGTTCATGTTACGCGGCGTGAGCCGGCTATGAACTGGGCCTCTTTGTACATGTGACGGATAGTCAGAATAACTTTCTGTTTCTCCCCGTGTATCGCGCGCGTCCTGCACGCTTAGTGTTCTGGTAGGGGGAGGTCTGTTAGCTCTTCCTTGGATGTTTTGTTGTGATGGTATCTGGCGCGCCCCGTGACTGGGACCTGCTGGTGTAACCAAGGACGGTTCTGCCGTTAAGACTGCTTGCTGTGCGCTCAAAGATTGATACGCCTCATTAATGGTGGCAATTTTCTTGGCGTACCATGAGGCTAGAGTTTCGCCTTCTGGTAGCCATAGTAGCGCCGAAATGTTCTGAGGTGGAGCTGGGTTTGAAGGTCCAGAGCCATTGTTTCCTGGGGTTCCCGTCTGAGTGATGCGGGTGATGCTCCCGCGCGGTCCCCCAGTGTTGGTTACTTCGATTTCGCCAATTTCTTCAATGTGTTGGGGTTGGATGTTTTGATTGCCCTCGCCCAACATCGCATTAGAGTTTGCTCCGAAACCAAACTCGGGAATAATTCCTTGACCAGCCATGATCGAACGAAGAAAAAACAACGAAAACTCAGAAAAAAGAAGATGGAAAGTGATTTGTAGAAAACCGGTGGGCGCCAATGAAGAAACACTGAACTAATTGTGGGGTTAATTAGTTTGGTTTATGTTCCTACCATAGTGGTTAATCTTCTAATGGCTTTCTGAGCTTCGTAATGATTGTCTAATCCAGCAAAACAGAACACCGTTACTCGTTAAGAGGGGAATGTGGGGGTTTCCCTCTTAATCGGGCTCCGGCGTGAGAATAAGCGACTGCTTTAAGGAGATAATTGAGTGTTAAGAGTGAGAGTAGAGGGAATGGAATGTTTAACCTGTGAAGGGAGGTCTCTATTTATAGCCGGAGAGGTGTAAGAGGATGTGGGCTGATGGGCCTTGGGCCTGAAGGCGACAACATGGAGGATATGCTCCTTGTCTCACTGGTGTCGACCGTTAGTGGCTTCTAGGAGCTTTCTGGAGTTGGCGCAATGTGATTGGAGCCACGTGTCACTGTTGTCGGCCTGGCTGCCCCTCTGCCATCAGCAGGTAAGTAGAGATCGTGGGGCAGTTGTCTCTGCCCTGTGATTGGTGCCATGTAGGCGTCCTTAAGTACTTTCTGTCTCCTGCATGTCAGAGGATCGTGGAGCTCGATTGAGCAGGCCCAGAAAGACGCCGATTGGCCCTTTCATTCTGCCTCTTGTACCTTGAGTACTATCTGAAACAGCCTTGCGCTGCTGCTTCTATGTGATCCTTGCTGGGCATGAGACTAGCCCGCGCGGGGATTGTACGTGCTGCAGGCTCTTTTCAAAATGCTAAGTGTTGATCTCACTGTTCTTTCTTGGCTAGGCCTCGCGCGAGTTCAATCCTTGGTGAAGTATCACGCGCGAGGCTGAGACCAAAAGAGTTTGATGATTTAGGAGTATGGTCCTGCGCGCGACCTGGTGGATGGTCTGCGCGGCTTCTTGGGACCATACCCCTTCAACTTCATACCACAATCACAATCATAGAATGCTTGTTAACATATTCAACAAATTATCTTGTTACAACTAAAATCAATCAGAAAATCAATCACAATGCTTGAAACAGAAAACCTACTGATGAAAATAAGGGACAATGCAAAAACGCTTTTCAAATTCCCGAATGTATTTACCCAGTTGTTCCCCTTTCGTTGCTGATTGTTGCAGGTTAGGCAACGGAGCAACGATTTGGGGTCATATCTTTTAAAAAAACTCTAAAAAACATACCTAAAACTCATGTAGGGTTCAGCGTCTTTTTCTGCTCGTCTAGGGTCGGCGTCTTCTTCTGCTCGTCTAGGATTTGGCTTCGTTACAAACTGCGATTATCAGATGAAGGGGAAGAAGATCTATGGTCTGCGATGTAGGGTTTGGGTTTGGCGTGGCAGATATGGAAGAGGAATATGAGAATAAGAAAAGGGTAGTTGAGTAATTTCTCAAAAATAGGGGAAATATGTAATTGAATTTTTTGTTTGGGTAAATACGTAATAAGTCCTCTTAAGAGGGGGAAATATGTAAAAATCCCTATAATTAAACACTCCGAACGGCGTGAGTGTTTGATTGTAATTGATACTTCTATCCCGCAACCCGCACGCTAAAATCCGAACTGCGTGAGCTTAGAGTAGCGGGTTGGCTCTAATCAACGAACGACGTTTGGTTAGACATTAGATTGAGCGGACGTCCGAACTACGTGACGTCTAGTGTCGATACAAACTATTATTTAAAAAAGATCATTGCACCGTGACCGTTAATGATCGTAAGTCGAACCAAATCAAGAAATTACCCTGGTATTGAAATTAGTTTTTAACATCGGAATTTTCCAACCACTTTAATTAGCTTTTCTCTCTTTAATCTAAAAATTATAAAATGTTTTTACATTTAGTTAAATTAAAAACTCCCCTTTCAATACAATCGTATCTGTGTTCACAACATTTTGGCATAATTAGTTAACCTGTATCCCTATGGACACGAACTCTACACCCACACATACTAGTAGTTTTCTTATTATTTCATTTGCTGGATTCGACACACAACAGTAACCCACTGTATTGGGCCTTTAGTTTGAACGACAACAACAAAACAGCTTGGGCTTTTACATCCCAACCTTGGGCCTTCAACTAAATCACAAAACCAGGGCCAGAACATCCCTGGCCTTCTGCAGGTTACGATGAATCTTATAAGCCCAAACCCGACACTTATAAACCCAACAGCCAAACTCAGATAGGCTAGTAGGAAACCAGCAGACCCAGGATAAGCACATCCGAGAATAACAAACTCGGTAAACTGACTCGGAGACACCAAGATCAATGCAGCAAAGCCGGAGCCAAATAATGGGAGCTAAACTTGGATATGAAGTACGAAAATCACATACCCAGAATACGAGAACCTGAATGAACAAACAAACAGCATTGCGGCCTAACCACTTGATTCTTCAGATCTCCGTAATACCATCAGTCGTTTTACTATTTTACCCCTGCAAATATTAATTAACCTCTGGCCTTTTAAATCCCAATCTTGGGCCTTCAACCAAGTCACAAAAGCACAACTCAGACACAGCAGCACATCCCTGTATTTCAACACTTTACGGCGAATTATAACAGCCCAATCCCAGTCCCTTTGAGTCTGACTAATAAACCAGAACTGGGCCTTTAAAATATGACCAGCCCAAACGTATAAACCAGGACCTTTTCCAGTAAAAATCCTACCAATGCAGGTCCTAGTTAAAGTTTGATGTGACTAGCTTCTAACAGCCATATAAAAGCAGCCTGAAGCTCTCGTCCAGTGTAGCAGGAGAATTATACTTAGAGTCTGCAGACTGTACAAAACAAGCTTGTTCCAATGATGCAACCAGGTCCGTATGAAAGTCTGATGCATCCAGCTCTCAGCGGCCATAGCAATGCAGCCTGAACAAGCTCTAAGACCCAGCAACATCAAAGACCTGAACTTGTGATACCATCAGTTGTAATAGATCAGATTTCTTGTACCAGACCTTTAATCTAACAAGCATATTTAGCTTAAAAATATGAAATATAACCAAATAGTGAATAAAGTCATTGGCAAACCCAAAACGATGACAGATAACTAATGGTGTTAATTTTGTGCACTAAATAGGTAACAATTAAATCTGGTGTTATATCAACCTTGACCTGCAAATATTAAAAAAAATATCCATCAAATGAAAATATTGAAATAAAACATGAAATGGTAGTATTGAAGTATTGATTTGGATTTTTGGTGAGGGTCGAAACATGCCAGGTTTGATAACCAGAAACAACGTTTTTTTTTTCCAAAATTATTTTTTATATATAATTAAGAAGTCAAATGTAATTATAAAACTATAATATTTCAGTAATAATCTAATTTGTTTTTAGTAAAACGATTTGGGATGATTTATGCACTAAAGAATTAATTACACAAATGGGTCATGTGGTTTATACATAATTTCGCCTTTAGGTACTAACTTTTTTTTAACAGGTTTAGGTTTTATGGTTTCAATTTTGTAACACCTTTGGGTACTAACACCAAAATTATCAATATAATGACTAAAATACTCTTCCATTCTTTTTAATTTTATTAATGTAACACCTTTGGGTACTAACACCTATTTTATTTAAGTTTAAATCAATTTTACAAAATCTTCTTTTTGAGTTAATTGCCAAAATCGTCCCTGAGGTTTGGGCAGCTTTGCCATTTTCGTCCAAAATGCCACTTTTGTACCAAATTGCCCCCAACGTTTGTAACTTTTTGCCATTTTCAACCAAACCACTAACTTAGTTTATTTTTCCTGTTAAGTTAAGGATATTTGGATGAAACTGGAAAATATAAAACCACAGGGACGATTTTGGCAATTTACTCAAACTCTTTTAAATTTAGAGTTAATTACATAGTTAGTCCCTGTGGTTTGCACAAAGTAACATACTTAGGTACTAATAGTTTAAAATCACATTCTAGGGTATTAACTTTTCATTTTGTAACGTTTAGAGGTATTAACGTTATTTGTAGGTTTAAAATCACATTTTATTAATACCTAAGTATGTTATTTTGTGCAAATCAAAGGGACTAACTATGTTAATACCCTAGAAGTTAATACCTCCAAACGTTACAAAATGAAAAGTTAATACCCTAAAAGGTGATTTTAAACTATTAGTACCTAAATATGTTATTTTGTGCAAACCACAGGGACTAACTATGTAATTAACTCTTAAATTTATTTTATTTAATTAATTTTGTTACATATATAAAAAAAAGGAATATACATGCAATTTTTATATGAAAAAAATAATAGCTTTGTCACATAATTTTTATAAATTTTCATCCAACCACTAAGTTAATTTTTCTATTAATGTGAAGGATGTTTATAAACTAAGATAGAAATTAATTTCTAATTTTTATATAGATCAGTTTTATAAAAATAAAATCTACTTAAACCTCTAAATTTTATAAAACTAAAATGCTGGTGACCTTATTGAAAAATGTCAAATAAAAAAATCTTATCATATGTACCAAGTTTGTAATTCATCTTCTACTCTTTTAAATTCGCTCCTAAAGAAAAACAAAAATAAAATATTGATTTAATTAAGAATATGAGGGTAACTAACTAATACTTATTCTAAGTGGCTTGAGTAAATAAACTTTTGGTTCATAGCATTATAATTACAATTTGGTGGGCAATTTTAAGGTTTGGTTACGATACGTTGTTTAATAGAGAGGGGGGGGGGGGGCACTCGTTTCTGTTTTTCCTTAGGAGTGAATTTAAAAGAGTAGAAGATGAATTACAAACTTGGTACATATGATAAGATTTTTTTATTTGACCTTTTTCAATATGGTCACCAGCATTTTAGTTTTATAAAATTTAGAGGTTTAAGTAGATTTTATTCTTATAAAACTGATCTATATAAAAATTAGAAATTAATTTGTGACAACCCTCGTAATTACATATATCCGTACGATTAATTAATGTTAAATATAAGTGCTTGATTACTGTGCTGAATTACTTAACTGCTTTCTGATTACTGCGCCATAATAACATGTGCTTGTTAACATACTAGTCTTGTGCAGAAAATTGACTAAATGGTCCTGAATGTTTTCCTAAGTGTTGGGAATTAAAAGTGTTACAAAAAGATATATATAGGACACTATACGGAACAACTTAGCACTTTAACGAACCGGTATCTAACCGAACAACCGGACATTACCCGAAACACCAAAATTATGCCAGAAACATTGCTTAATCGTTTCTTGGCTTGTCATGATCCCCGAACACCCTAACACCCACTAAAATACCCACTAACTAACATATGGAATTATATACTTAGAATTGAACTTGCACTTACCAACTTGTTACAAAATTTACATCTAACCCCCCCCCCCCCCATACCTGATTTCGGTCACAAGAGGACCCACAAAAATCCTCACCATACTTCCAAGATTTATCCCATGTTTTATTAGATTGATTGCTTGTTGAGGTGAACAAGATATGTAGTAGGATCATTATAAGTATGGTCTTTAGATCACCATATCACTTCCATATCTTCAAAAAGATTACACCCTCTCTCACTCATCTCTCCCTCTCCTCTCGGCCTCACCATAACCGCCCCCATCACCACCATATCACCACCATGTTCTTCCATTTTTAAGTTGCATTCAAGTGCTAGAAGAAGGATTAAAAAAGCTTGAAGTTGTAGATCATCAAGGAGCTTCATTACTTGCTTTCTCACACCATTTTCACCATCTTTCCACTAGAGATTCTTCCCTAGCTTTGAGCTAGTTGTAAGTCCTTGTTTAACCTTTGTTCACTTCTATCTTTGAGTAGTTAAAAGATGTAGTATGAGGAATATAACAAGAACACTAAAAGATTTAAACAAGAAACATAAACATAAGGTTTACATAAAGATGAAATGTGATGAAATGTTGTTAATATGGTGTTGTTTGGTATATGTTGATGCTTGCTTATGATTACTAGAAATACGTTGTTGATCACTAAACATGTTAACCGGAACAAATAGAACTTGAGTTAGAACACTATAAGCTGAAAACAACTTCTGTCCAAGCATTTACAGCCAACTTCAGTTGACTGTAAACAGGTCGATATTTATCGAAAAACTGATTTTCTTGAGTCTATAACGTGTTATTTCGAAATACGGTTCTAATGGCACTGGAATCATAATTTTTGGACTTCGTTTGCTATTTTTAAAGTGTCGTTTTTTCACAGCAGCAAAAGCTGCATTTTTACTGCAGAAAATGTGTGTTATGTTTTTCATCATAACCTGAAATCTGTGTAGAATTAGCTCATGAAATTTGCACTGTAGATGGCCACTGATGTCGTTGCAATGCTTCAACTGGAATTTCATCAATCGGACGTACGATGAATTTTAAAAAAATTATCCCGTGGACTGTAGTCAGAAAGTGACAAGTCTGATTGCAATCCGGTAAATGATTTTTTATAAAATATTGGTAATGAATTGGGCGAGCAGGTCATTAGTTAATAGCGCTATTAGGTTTGACAAACCTCACACCGTGTCGTTCGAACAGGCGTGTACTAATGGATCATGGCAAACTGTCAATGATGATAGACATTGACGTAGGGCACAACTTACTTTCGTCAGTAGTCGATATGGTAACGGTCTAGTGGTTCACATGGGGAAGCCCCCACGGGTCATGGTTTGGGAAAGAAGGAATTTCTTAATCATATTTTCAACTATGGGGTAACCCCCCACGGCAAGTAAGCCAACTAAACGAAAACCATGTTTTTGAAACAACCTAAAACGAACACCCAACGGTGAACTCACTCAACTTTGTTGTTGACTTGTTGTTACATGCCTTGCAGGTCGTTAGATGCTTATGGAGCTTGCACGAGGAGGAGGTCGTTGTGGGATATGGACTGTCGAGTCCCATGTTAAACATTTAAACTTATGAACTTATTACTTATGTTTTGGGTTTTACCTTTAATGCTTCCGCTGTTTAAGTTGAACTTGGTTAACTAGCTTTTGATCACCAATTATATTGTGTGGTTGGATTTTATCTATCTTAAATACGTTGTTCAATATGATTGGTGGCTCGATCGTGGTCATGTCATGCCTCCAAGCGGTGATACTCCGCATGGTGGATTTTCGGGGTGTGACAGATTGGTATCAAAGCCATTGGTTATAGTGAACTTGGTTTTAAAAAGGGAAAAGCTTTTTGAAAAAACCAGACTATAACATGTACAGTGCTCAACGATCCACAACGACGCTTCGCTCCACGTGCAAGAGTCAACATTCTAGGTGATATGGTTTATGTTAATATTACCTACCTGTTAGTTACATAGTACATTGTTCATGGTATGCTTAGATAAATGTAGCAACTATTGTTGAAACACATGTGTGCTTACTCTCTTCTGTCATCGCACTTTCGCGACACCTTGCTCACTCATGTTTCCTTTGATATGAAGATCATGAGTGGACGACTGAACCTAACTCAAGCCCAGCTGACGGCTCTAATCAACGAACGAGTGGCTGAGACACTCGCAGCTGTCCCTGCAGGAGGTCAGCATACTCAACCTCCCGTATGTCCGTTCAAAACATTCATGGATTGCCGACCTAGTACTTTCAGCGGCACAGAAGGAGCTTTAGGTATTCTTCACTGGTTCGAGAAGATTGAGTCTGTTTTTGAGATGTGTGAATGCCCTGAAGTTCGTAGGGTGAAATTTGCTACTGGAACACTCGAAGGTGCTGCGTTAACCTGGTGGAAAGCACAGGTTCAACTACTAGGGCTGGCAGTTGCTAATGCCACCCCATGGAATGACTTCAAAGATTTGATCAAGGAAGAGTACTGTAGTCGTGACTACATCCACAAGCTAGAGGTGGAATTTTTCAATTTGAAAATGACGGGGTCTGAAATTAAGGCGTATACAAAGAGGTCAAACGAGCTGGCCATCTTGTGTCCTTCTATGGTAGATCATCCTATCAAGCGTATCGAGCTGTATCTTAAGGGTTTGGTGCTAGAAATTCAAAGCCACGTGACCTCGGCTAATCTTGGCACCATTCAACAAATCATTCGGTTGGCGCATCGTCTCACTGATCAGGCAGTTGAGCAGAACAAGCTGCCCAAGCGTATTAGCGCTACTACTACTGATGCCCCCAGTGATAACAAGCGCAAGTGGGATGGAAATTCGTGCAAGGGTTCTACTTCAGTTCAGTCTCAGTCCCAGCAGCGGAAGACTGACGACTACAAGAGCCCTGGTCAGCAATCTTCGGGTAGTCAGGGGCAGGGTGGATACAAGGGAAACCACCCCAAGTGCAACCGATGCAACAAACATCATAGCGGGCAGTGCAACAATGGTCGCTGTCTGAGGTGTAACAAGTTTGGTCATGAAGCAAAGGATTGCAGGGGCACACGACCAGCAAATCAGAATCGCCAACAACAACAACAAGCTCCACAGAACCACCAGCAGCAACAGCAGGGCAATAAAGGATGCTTTTAGTGTGGCGCTGAAGGCCACTTTAAGAGGAACTGCCCTCAGCTGAACCAGAATCAGAACAACAACAACCAAGGAAACGGGAACAACAATGGAGGCAACAATAGAGGCAACAATGGGGGTAACAATAATGGCAATAGAGCCAGGGGACGTGTTTTCGTGCTAGGTCAGGGTGATGCAAGGAACGATCCCAACGTGGTGATGGGTAAGTTTCTTCTGGATGATTTCTTTGTTACTGTTTTATTCGATTCGGGTGCCGATACTAGTTATGTGTCCTTGAAAGTTTGTCAAATGCTTAAGTGCACTCCAACACTTTTGACCACCAAACACACGGTAGAGCTAGAAAACGGTAAAAGTCTCGAGGCCACACACATAGTTAAGGGTTGTAACCTTGTCTTAGCTGGTCAGACCTTCTCTATCGATCGTATTCCTATCGTACTTGGTAGTTTCGACGTCGTTATTGGGATGGATTGGCTATCTCATCATCAAGCGGAGATTATTTGCAAGGAGAAAATCGTCTGCATCCCTCGTTCTGGTGAAGAACCCCTCGTGATTCGTGGTGACAAGAGTGGTGCAGTTGTAGGCATCATCTCTTTCCTTAAGGCCTAGGAGTGTTTGCGAAAGGGCCACACTGCTATTCTAGCCCTCGTTTCTGATACATCCTCGGAAGAAAGGAAGATAGAAGATATACCTATTGTACGTGATTTTCCTGAGGTATTTCCTGAGGAATTAGCTGGTCTTCCGTCTCATCGTCAAGTTGAATTTCAAATCGAGCTCACTCCTAGAGCAGCACCCATAGCTCGTGCACCTTATCGTCTAGCTCCATCAGAACTTGAAGAACTGTCCACGCAACTACAAGAACTCTTGGAAAAGGGTTTCATACATCCTAGCTCTTCGCCTTGGAGAGCTCCAGTGTTATTCGTGAAGAAGAAAGACGGTACCTTCAGAATGTGTATTGACTACCGCGAACTCAACAAGGTGACCGTGAAGAATCGTTATCCTCTTCCACGCATTGATGACTTATTCGACCAGTTGTAAGGGTCGAGTTTCTACTCCAAGATTGACCTGAGGTCAGGTTACCATCAACTGAGATTCGGAGATGAGGATATCTCTAAAACAGCATTCAGAACTCGTTATGGGCATTACGATTGACAAATGCACCTGCGGTCTTCATGGAGCTCATGAACCGAGTGTGCAAGCCTTACCTGGATAAGTTTGTCATAGTTTTCATCGATGATATCCTGATCTATTCAAAGAGTTAGGAAGAACACGAGCAACACCTGAGACTTATTTTGGAGCTTCTTCGAACAGAGCAGTTGTATGCCAAATTTTCGAAATGTGACTTCTGGCTTCGCGTAGTCCACTTTCTAGGCCATGTGGTAAACAAGGATGGGATTCATGTTGATCCATCTAAGGTTGGTTCGATCAAGAACTGGCCTGCACCCCGTACAACAACAGAAATCCGCCAATTCTTGGGTTTGGCAGGATATTACAAGCGGTTTATCAAGGATTTCTCAAAAATTGCGCAACCTCTCACTTCACTGAATCAGAAGGGTGTCACCTATCGTTGGGGTGAGGTACAGGAGTCCGCATTTCAGTACTTAAAAGATAGACTTTGTAGCGCTCATATCCTCTCATTGCCTGAAGGCACAGATGATGTTGTGGTTTATTGCGACGCTTCCATCCAAGGACTTGGTTGCGTGTTGATGAAATGTGACAAGGTCATTGCCTACGGATCGCGCCAACTTAAAGTTCACGAAAGGAACTACACTACGCACGACCTGGAATTGGGAGCAGTTGTTTTCGCACTTAAGATATGGAGACATTACCTGTACGGTACCAAGTGCACCATTTACACCGATCACAGGAGTCTCGAGCATATCTTCAAGCAAAAGGAGTTAAACATGCGACAACGCCGATGGGTCGAGCTCTTGAATGATTATGAATGCGCAATCAAATACCATCCGGGCAAAGCCAATGTTGAGGCCGACGCCCTCAGTCGAAAGGATACTATACCTAAACGTGTGCGAGCGTTACAACTCACCATCCAATCTAGTCTTCCTACCCAGATACGAGATGCTCAGGTTGAAGCGTTGAAGGCAGAGAAAATCAGGGCTGAGTCCTTACGAGGATCGAGGAAACGGTTAGAACAAAAGGAAGGCGACGCCTACTATGTAAACGGGCGCATCTGGGTGCCACTTTACGGAAACTTACGCGAACTTGTGATGGATGAAGCACACAAGTCTCGTTATTCAGTACATCCTTGTTCGGATAAGATGTACCATGATCTCAAGACTACGTATTGGTGGCCTAGTATGAAAGCCAACATAGCAACCTACGTCAGTAAATGTTTGACTTGTGCGAGAGTCAAGATCGAATATCAGAAACCATCAGGCCTACTCCAACAACCAGAGATCCCGACATGGAAATGGGAGCAAATTTCCATGGATTTCGTTACTGGCCTACCTAGATCTCAACGCGGAAATGATACCATTTGGATGATCGTGGATCGACTGACCAAGTCTACACATTTCCTGGCTATCAAGGAAACGGATAAGTTTTCTACTCTAGCAGACATCTACCTAAAGGAAGTAGTATCGAGGCACGGAGTGCCAACCTCCATCATTTCTGATCGTGACTCACATCTTACATCTGAGTTATGGCAAGCTATGCACAAGTCCTTTGGCTCTCGATTAGACATAAGCACGGCATATCATCCACAGACGGATGGGCAATCTGAACGCACCATCCAAACCCTTGAAGACATGCTTAGGGCATGCGTAATCGACTTTGGTAATGGCTGGGAAAAACACCTCCCGTTAGTGGAGTTTTCGTATAACAACAGTTACCACACCAGCATCCAGGCCGCTCCGTTCGAGGCATTATACGAACGGAAGTGCCGATCGCCTCTTTGTTGGGCAGAGGTTGGCGACAGTCAAATCACAGGCCCCGAACTTGTAGTAGATACAACCGAGAAGATTGCTCAGATACGACAACGAATGACGGCAGCTCGTGACCATTAGAAAAGCTACGCTGATAAGCGCATGAAACCACTCGAGTTCCAGGTTGGGGATCGAGTGCTACTTAAAGTCTCACCTTGGAAAGGTGTAGTTCGTTTTGGCAAACGAGGCAAACTCAATCCGCGTTATGTCAGGCCGTTCGAAATCATTGAGAAAATTGGCAAAGTCGCTTACAAGTTGAATCTACCTGAAGAACTCAGCGGAGTTCACGACGTATTCCACGTGTCAAATCTGACAAAGTGTCTGTCAAAAGAGACCCTTGTTAGGATCGGAGGCTCTCATGATTGTGTTTGTTTGTATAATTAGAATAGATCAAATAGAGTTTAATAGAGTTTAAGTGCAGCGGAAATAATTACAAACTTTATAAACACAATCAAAGGAGAAAATAGTTTGATAAACATTTGCTTTTCATAGAATCGAAAGATTACAATTCAAAGCAAAAGATTACATTGCAAGCTTACAAACTAAGCTCCCCCTCAGCCTGATACTACAGTGGTTGGTTGCACAAGATGAAAGGATTGAATTGAGGAGAAGAACTCACTCAAAACGATCAAATGTAACAGTACAGAGTACTGTTCCATTTATAGACAATCCAAACCGCTGAGGCATCTCAGCTGACGTCACCATGAAAGCGACGTCTAACAATCTAACAACATGTATCTACTGGTCTTATACAAACATTGCTAAACCTTAACTACTGACTATACATGAAACAGATGATATACTAAACTACTGCTCTCTCTTTATGTCAGTGCTTTCCTCAAGGTTGATCAGTCCTTGATTGGGCAGTGCTTTGTCATCAGTAGATTGTACCAGCAGTGCTTAGTTCTCAGCAGTCTTCTGGCTTCATCAGTAGTTAGAAGAACAACAGTAGTTGTATCCGGGCAGTGGATGCAAGACCATCAGATGTTATAATTACTTTCAAGGGAGAAGACTTAGTGTAAACTGCTGCTTATTATGAATCCACTGTTATGATCCGGTTTTGGCTTTCATTATCTGTTCCTCTGGCAGGGTTCAATCCCAAAAATCTCCCCTGGAACAGATAATGCCAAAACCCTTCATTATTCTGGATCTTTATTTCTCATCAGAAGTTCTTTGACTTGTTCTTTAAATTTCAGCTCAAAATCCTGAGAACTAGTGTCATCTTCATCCCGGCACAGTGTAAGCTCAAGGAGATCTTGTAGATCTTCAACACCCAGGCCTAGTGCTTGATTCCTTGATATATGCTTCACTTCACCATTAATTCTGACCAGAGTCAATACATGGGTCTTTTGATCAGAGAGCCACTTTAGTATTTTTAAACCAAATGGGTTTCTTGGGAGAGATTTATTTGAAGATGAGTTGGGAGAATTTGGCCTTGTGAAAACTTGCAGACTTTCAGACATTCGTTTGAAGGCCATTTCAATGACATTGTTTGCTGCAGCTATGTCTTCTGCAGTCTCCTTTTCTATCTGCTCCTGTCTCTTTTGTTGATCTGGCTCAATGACTGAAACTTCTGAAGTATTTGGTGATGCAGGCTTAGTTAACACCTTCTTAAAAAGGTTTTGAAGTTTTTCTGAGCTCTCTTCTTTTAGACCCATTTTCATGATGGTTTCTGTGAAGTACTCAGCTTCCTTTTCCTTTACCTCTTCACTAGTCAGCTGTTTTCCTTCTTCTCGGTTTGACACAAGAATAGGATTTTCTGTTGACTTGAACAGTGTTTTGAGGTTTTCAATCTGTTGTTCAAGTTTCATAATTTGTTCATGTTTCTTTGAAGTGCCTGAAACAGTTATCTTCCTTTTCTTCAGCCTTTCATAGGCTTCATCAGTATGCTGCTTTGACCATTTTGATATGGCATTGGCAGGGTCCACTTTTGCATCCACCAACTCCTGTTTCTTTCTTTTGTATTCAGCTGTTAGGTCAGTGATGAGCTTTTTGTATTTGCTCCAATTTGGAGCATTTTTCTTCTTTCTAGGGTCGTTCTTGATTCTATCAATCCTATCAGCCTCATGCTTTAAAGCCACTATTGGCCATTCTTCAAATTGGTTTTCTTCAGCAGGATAAAAATTTTCTTGCATGATGTATGCAAGAAGTTTTCTTCTCATCTCTTTTCGTTGATCTGCCTTTTCTTTGCTTAGCTCTTGTGCAAAATCTTTTATTTGTTTGACTTTTGTGAGCAGAAGTTCCAATCTTTCAGCAATAGCTTCATAACCTTGACCTTCACATTCAACCTTGGCTCTTATCTTAGCCTGTCTTGCTTTGAGCTCAAGATATTCATCCATGTCTTCTGGAACTATGAAGCCAACGAGTGAAGGAAATCTTCTGTTTGAAGGATCATCATCAGTGTAGAATTGCCTCATCTCATTTTTTATAGCTTCTAGTTCCAACGGATATTTTGCAGCAGTGGGATCATATTTGTCCTCATTTGGCTGAGTAAGTTTTCTTTTTCTGGTGTAGAGCTTTGCGGATAAAGAGGATTTTGATTGTGATGTAGGAATGATGAGAGCAGTGGTGGATGGTTGACTAACAGCTGTTGAAACAACTGGTGTTTCAACCTCTGTTGTTATTACAACTACTGATGTGTCAGTAGATGTCTTCTGCTTTTGAGCAGGGGTTGAAGGTGGTGAGGTAGTTTTTGATGGTGGTGATGAATCATCAGGTATGAGAATCCTTCTCCTTTTTATTGTAGGAGAGGCTGATAATGTCTTGGGTGGCTCAGTGGTTTGAGATTGAATGGCAGTGGTTTGTGTTTGACTAACAGTTGTTGAAACAACTGGTGCTTCATCCACTGTTGTCATTACAACAGATGTTGTAGCATCTGTTGTCTTCTGCTTTTTGGCAGGAAATGGTGGTATGGCAGTGGTTTTGGTGGTGTGTGGTGAAGTTGTGTGTGTTGATGAGATGACAGCTGTTTGGCTACTGACAGCAGTTTTTGTAACTACTGCTGTATCAGCTGTTTGGATGGAAGTTTGAGATTTTGAATCTTTTGTGATTTTAGATGGCTGTTTTCCTTGTTCTGGTTCAACATACAGACCATCTTCAATTCCCTTTTTCTTCAACTGTTTGACATTCTCCCCCTTTTTGGCATTATCTGCAAGGGGGTTATCCATAAAAAGGATAGTAGAGGGAACCTTTCCAGAAGTGCTTTGGAGATGAGCCTTGATAGCTTTGATGTCTGCTTGAGTATCTTTAAATCTCGACTCCACCATGTTTGTCAACATTTTCACATGTATCTCATGCTGCTGATCAGCCATCTGTTTTTGTTTTTCAAGTAAGGGCTGGAAAATATTCCACAGCTCATTTGGAGCAAGTGCAGGTTGTGCAGATGCTTGAGCTGGAGCAGCAGTGGATTGTGCTTTTTGAGCTTTTAGCAGCTGCTGCACCATATCCTTTATCTCAGCAACTTATGTTTCGAGTTTTTCAACTCTGCCCGTCAATTCCTGATATTTTGAATCATCACCCATTTTAATGGGATCATCTGAATCCCCACCAGCAGTGGTTGTACCAATGTGCGACTTAGGAACTGAGTCCCAAAAATCACCCGTTGATGCCCCTTGTTCTTGGTACTGGGGACTTCTTTCTTCAGCACTTGATAAACCTTTGATGGTACCAGTGGTTAGAACCAACTCACTGGTGGTTACCGATGGTGCTATGGAAGAAATTGCCTTCAAGGGAGTCTTACTAACGAAACAACTGTCCAACTGAAGATCTGTTGATCCATCAGTTGTAGTTGCTGCTCCACTTGAACTACCACCTAGAGTTACTTGTAACTCAGGGGGTGTAACCTCCTCAGTTGTTGCTGGGATAGCAGAGGTATCAGCATCAGACCCAGTTACTTGTTGGAGTGTACTCTCTTTGATGAGTGATTGAGAGGAACTGGTTTGTGTCTAAGCTATAACAACTGCATGCAACAAAGGTAGCATGGATTGTGGTAATATTATTGGTGAGGGTATGGGAGTTGAAAGAGACATGTCCTTGGGATCAGGACTGAGGAAGATGGATCCGATTGAATCCAGAGCTTCATATTGTGGGGTCCCTATGCTTACAACCTGATCCTTTTGTGAGGATGCAGGAGGAGTATGAGGCAAAGGTGGAGATCTTTCTACCAACTGCTGTGAGGAAGTAGCAGCAGTGGTTTGTGGTGACATTTGTGTTGTCACTGGCATTTGCTCTGGGATCTCATCTTCCAGAGTTGCCTTTGTTTTGGGTTTGGGGGGTTTTCTTGATGTTTTCTTTTTAGTCTTTTTGGTAGTGGCAGGTGTGGGTTTTAAAGCAAGGGTAGTGCTACTATGATCACCTGGAGCAGTAGGCTCAGCAGCAGATGTCTGAGGAGCAGTGGTAACTGCTAAATTCTGCTCAGACACCTCTGCTTTTTCTTTTATTGGTGCCAACATTCTAGTGAATGTTTCAGGTGTTAAACTTTTTATTTGAAAATAAACACCTTGTTTTAGCAAATTTTCATTTTCTTTTTCAAATTTTTGTTTAAAATAGTAGCTTAGAAATCTTGGAAAAAGTAAAAATGCTTTGCTATCAACATTTTTTACCAAGTCATTAAAGATCTCCTGGGAGTAGTTGTAATCTTTATTATTTAAAATAGCATAGCCCAGGCATTGAATCTTTAATGGTATTTCGTTAAACGTTGTTGTTTTATTTGAAACACACGACAAAAGTGTGTGAAATAAAAACCTTGGTGCAGAAGGGAAGTAACCTTTTTGTAAGGTATCTACCTTTGATTGTTCTGCATATCCCTTTTTCAGAAAATCAGCTTTCAACTCGTTTTTATCGAAGGAAGTTTTACCTTTCTGATCATCGAGTTTGAAGACTTCTGAGATTGATTGCGGAGTAATTTGAATCGCTTTACCCTGTATCGAGGAGTTTATGGCTACTACTTTATCATCTTGTTTCTCAAGCGTAGCATTTTTTCATAACTCTCTCTGGGTTTGCAAGTAAATGGGAGCATCTGCTAACAACAAAGTTTTGTACTTTGATTCAGATAGTGTGTCGATGATGGAATCGAAGGTGTGGTTGTTTGAGGGTTTTGTAAGTAAACCCAAATAGTTGTGAGGGGATTTGTATGGTATCTCAATGGATTCAGCGACCGTTTGATCGACCTCTTTGGAAGATGATGGTGATTTTGGTTTTGATTTTGATTTTGACTTTGATTTCGTCATTTTGAAAAAGGAAGAAGAAGAACAGAGAATGATTTGAGATGGAGGGTTTGGAAACTGCTTTGAGAAGAGAATTTTAGAATTCAATTCGACAGTGTAAAACCCTGTTTGGGGTTTTGATCAGGGTTTTATTTAGGGGAGAAAAAAAATGATCGCTGATGTGGCAACGGTTATTAGGATCTGATGGCTAAAAACTGACCACGTGTCAACCTCTGATGATATGGATGAAAAATGAAGAACAGTTGTTTTGAGAGCCACTGATGTACCAAGCATCAGTAGTTACAACGGTAATAATGTGACATCAGTTGATGATTTTTACTATCAGTAGATAGTATATCAGTGGATAAGACACTGATTTTGAGCATCAGTGCTTGCCAAGAAAAATGAAGGATCAGTGGCTGACTTTCAGCAGTGGACAGTATTTAGGGTCTGTTTGGTATGGGTAATGGAATGGACGAGTGAATGGAATGGACGAGGTAATGGAATGAAAAAGGTAATGGAATTGATCATTACTTTTCCATGTCTTGTTTGGTTACCATGTGAGAATGAAATGAACCATTACTTTTTGTTGTTTGGTATGCAAGAAAAGACGAAGGAATAAAATCGGATGGCGGTGGTCAGTGATGGGCGGTTGATAGGTGGCAGTTGTAGTGGCGGGGGTGGTTGGCGGTGGTGGTGGGTGGAGACGGCAGCGGGTGGTGACAACGGTGGTGGTGATGGGTAACGACAGAGGTGGGCGGCGGCGGTGGCGGTGATCGGAGGTGGTAGCGGCGGCGACGGTGGTCGCAGGTGGTAGCGGCGGTGGGTTGTGGCGGTTGATAGCGGCGGTGGATGGTGGCGGTTGATAGCGGCGGCGGAGGTGGGTGGTGACGACAGTTGTGATCAGAGGTGGTAGAAGCGATGGTGGCAGTGGTGGCGGTGATGATCGAAGGTGGGTGGGGGCGGTGATCGGAGGTGCCCGCGGCGATGGTGGGTGGCGGCGGTGATTGGAGGTGCCCGCAGAGATGGTGGGTGACGGCGGCGGGTGGTGACAGCGGTGGTGGGGGTGGGTGACGACGGAGGTGGGTGGCGGCGGTGGCGAAGGTGGTGGCGGCGGTGATCGGAGGTGGTAGCGGCGAAGACGGTGGTCGCAGGTGGTAGCGGCGATTGATAGCGGCGGTGGGTTGTGGCGGTTGATAGCGGTGGCGGAGGTGGGTGGCGACGACGGCAGTGATCGGAGGTGGTAACAGTGATGGTGGCAGCGGTGGCGACGATGATCGAAGGTGGGTGGTGGCGGTGATCGGAGGTGCCCGTGGCGACGGTTGGTGGCGGCGACGGAGGTGGGCGGCGGCGGCAGGTGGCGGCAGTGGCGGTGGTGGGTGGCGACGGAGGTGGGTGACGACGGCGGATGATGGTGGTGGTGGACTGGTGGGTGGAGGCAACAGTGGTGGGTTGTGGTGCTGTTAATGAAGAATGAAGAGGGAATGGAATGGAAAAAAATCAGGGGGGACGGATGGAATGATTTTGGAGGAATGGAATGCATTTTGGAATGGACGATTCCATTCCATCGACCAACCAAACACTCTTTTCTTCATTCCCCCGTAATGGTCTATTCCATTCCATCTCTCATTCCTGCATACCAAACGCTACGTTAGTAAAGAGATGTTTGAACAAGACAGTGGTTAAAGCTAAAGTAATGGTGATGATTTGAAAACACATTATATCAGCAACTTTCACAGGAATTTTCATTCAAGGTTTTACCACAAGTCATTTGCACATTTTGAAGCTTTTTCAAATTTCTGACAGTGGTTTAGTACCCCAGATGATGTAGACTTTTTACCAAGGCACCTCATCCTTGTTATAATATTTGAATTAAAACATGAGTGCCCAAGTATTTTAAGATCTGTTGACAATCAATCCTTTTTATAAAGTAAGAACAAACTTGAGCTTGTCATGACCTTGACAACTATACCATTTTCTTTTGATCTGCTTGAGGATAATTTAACCAACAAAAATAAAGGTTATCTATCCTGACAGGAGATTGAAACTTTTACTATAAAAAACCAGTAAAAGTTCAAAATATATCATTCAAACAAAATAGAGAATAATATATCCTGCTTTATTCAAGAAAATCCTTTTTAGAAAAAAAATAATTAAAGGATTTTCTAAAAGCAGCACCAAAAGAACCTGGTAAAACAATAATAAAGCACATAATCATCTCATGCTCAAGTTTATGAGAATGGTCAGTGGTTGAAGACAGTGGTATGAATTTTAACTGCATTTTGTCCACTGTTTGGTACCATTTTCTTGTTGATTGATTGACAACAGAAATGAGGACACATGTTCACATGAGTTTTTCAAAATCCTGTTATAGACTTTGTTACTACGTGATTATTTAGAGAAGTTTGTCTAGTCCTCTTTTGAAAGCTTATTCACTGGAAATACCATGGTTACCTGAACCTTTTCCTGAACCAATGACTGCACACAGTTGTTTTATGTTTATACTCTTTTCTTCTGACTTCAAAAGTTTTGAGATAAAACACACTTCTGAGTTTTTGTGAAATTTTTCTTCCCTTTTTACCCTTCCCGTTCATAAGTAATGAAATACTTACTGGAAGGTGTTTATTGAAAGAATACTTAATCCAGAATCATTTTGCAGTAATGTTTTGAGAGGTTTAGCCATATTTTTACAAAATTTTGACCAATCTCACATTACATAAGATACGGACTATCTTGACTCCTTAATGTATTTTAACAGAGTTGATTTGTTCCTTTTGAGGATCTCAACCTGTTTTCAACACATAGAATCTAATGACTAAAGATTTAATTTCCCTCTTTATACGTTAGCAAAAACACTAATGTTTTTATGAACATAGGCTTTTGTTAATCTGAGGTTCAACTTTTTCATCTAATACAGCGACAACACAGATTTCATAGCAACAGTTGAAATCAATTTTGAAAATAAGAAATAATCCCGTAGTTTTAACAGATATGTTTTCAGATCTAAAACCATGAGTGTCTTGTGCATGAAATCACTTGTTGTGTGAGATTTATGTGTCATATGACATCTTGGTTGATTTACATAGTTTTTGAATAACCACTTTGAACATGGTTTACTCGGTACTCTGTTTTTCAACTAAATTCACCCAACCTTAGTATCAATGAATTATGAGTCGAACTGTTATGTCAAATTGATTGTTAGATCGAATTTGACTGTCCAGGCTCTGATACCAATTGTTAGGATCGGAGGCTCTCATGATTGTGTTTGTTTGTATAATTAGAACAGATCAAATAGAGTTTAATAGAGTTTAAGTGCAGCGGAAATAATTACAAACTTTATAAACACAATCAAAGGAGAAAATAGTTTGATAAACATTTGCTTTTCATAGAGTCGAAAGATTACAATTCAAAGCAAAAGATTACATTGCAAGCTTACAAACTAAGCTCCCCCTCAGCCTGATACTACAGTGGTTGGTTGCACAAGATGAAAGGATTGAATTGAGGAGAAGAACTCACTCAAAACGATCAAATGTAACAGTACAGAGTACTGTTCCATTTATAGACAATCCAAACCGCTGAGGAATCTCAGCTGACGTCACCATGAAAGCGACGTCTAACAGTCTAACAACCTGTATCTACTGGTCTTATACAAACACTGCTAAACCTTAACTACTGACTATACATGAAACAGATGATATACTAAACTACTGCTCTCTCTTTATGTCAGTGCTTTCCTCAAGGTTGATCAGTCCTTGATTGGGCAGTGCTTTGTCATCAGTAGATTGTACCAGCACTGCTTAGTTCTCAGCAGTCTTCTGGCTTCATCAATAGTTAGAAGACCAACAGTAGTTGTATCCGGGCAGTGGATGCAAGACCATCAGATGTTATAATTACTTTCAAGGGAGAAGACTTAGTGTAAACTGCTGCTTATTATGAATCCACTGTCATGATCCGGTTTTGGCTTTCATTATCTGTTCCTCTGGCAGGGTTCAATCCCAACAACCCTCATAGTTCCCTTAAAGGAGCTCACAATCGACGACTAGTTGCGATTCGTTGAAGAATCAGTTGAAATCACAGACCGAGTTGTTAAGATTCTCAAGCGCACCAGAATACCTCTTGTTCGAGTTCGTTGGAACTCCCGTCGTGGCCCAGAGTATACCTGCGAACGAGAAGACCAAATGAAACTCAAGTATCCCCAGCTGTTTAAGAAAAGTATAACCACTACTGAGGCTGAAGCTACTGCAGAATTTCGGGACGAAATTCCAAACCAACGGGGGGATGTTGTGACACCCCAGGAAAACCACGCAACTCAACTAGCTTCTTCAGTAACCACGCGCTAAATTTCGGGACAAAATTTTCTTAACAGGGGGAGAATGTGACAACCCTCATAATTACATATATCCGTACGATTAATTAATGTTAAATATAAGTGCTTGATTATTGTGCTGAATTACTTAACTGCTTTCTGATTACTGCGCCATAATAACTTGTGCTTGTTAACATACTAGTCTTGTGCAGAAAATTGACTAAATGGTCCTGAATGTTTTCCTAAGTGTTGGGAATTAAAAGTGTTACAAAAAGATATATATAGGACACTATACGGAACAACTTAGCACTTTAATGAACCGGTATCTAACCGAACAACCGGACATTACCCGGAACACCAAAATTGTGCCAGAAACATTGCTTAATCGTTTCTTGGCTTGTCATGATCCCCGAACACCCTAACACCCACTAAAATACCCACTAACTAACATATGGAATTATATACTTAGAATTGAACTTGCACTTACCAACTTGTTACAAAATTTACATCTAACCCCCCCCCATACCTGATTTCGGTCACAAGAGGACCCACAAAAATCCTCACCATACTTCCAAGATTTATCCCATGTTTTATTAGATTGATTGCTTGTTGAGGTGAACAAGATATGTAGTAGGATCATTATAAGTATGGTCTTGAGATCACCATATCACTTCCATATCTTCAAAAAGATTACACCCTCTCTCACTCATCTCTCCCTCTCCTCTCGGCCTCACCATAACCGCCACCATCACCACCATATCACCACCATGTTCTTCCATTTTTAAGTTGCATTCAAGTGCTAGAAGAAGGATTAAAGAAGCTTGAAGTTGTAGATCATCAAGGAGCTTCATTACTTGCTTTCTCACACCATTTTCACCATCTATTCACTAGAGATTCTTCCCTAGCTTTGAGTTAGTTGTAAGTCCTTGTTTAACCTTTGTTCACTTCTATCTTTGAGTAGTTAAAAGATGTAGTATGAGGAATATTACAAGAACACTAAAAGGTTTAAACAAGAAACATAAACATAAGGTTTACATAAAGATGAAATGTGATGTTGTTTGATATATGTTGATGCTTGCTTATGATTACTAGAAATAAGTTGTTGATCACTAAACATGTTAACGAAACAAATAGAACTTGAGTTAGAACACTATAAGCTGAAAACAGCTTCTATCCAAGCATTTACAGCCAACTTCAATTGGCTGTAAACAGGTCGATATTTATCGAAAAACTGATTTTCTTGAGTCTATAACGTGTTATTTCGAAATACGGTTCTAATGGCACTGGAATCATAATTTTTGGACTTGTTTGCTATTTTTAAAGTGTCGTTTTTTCACAGCAGCAAAAGCTGCGTTTTTACTGCAGAAAATGCGAGTTATGTTTTTCGTCATAACCTGAAATCTGTGTAGAATTAGCTCATAAAATTTGTACTGTAGATGGCCACTGATGTCGTTGTAATGATCCAACTGGAATTTCATCAATCGGACGTACGATGAATTTTAAATAAATTATCACGTGGACTGCAGTCAGAAAGTGACAAATCTGATTGCAGTCCGGTAAATGATTTTTTATAAAATATTGGTAATGAATTGGATCCCGATATTTTTTACACAATAATACTTGGATAGTTTAAGACCTTCTATAAAAATTTGGGAATTTTTGGAATAGGGTAACTATTTTATTAAAATTCCCGAAAACAGCCCAGTTTTGAATGTAAAAGCTGAAACGACATAAGTTGTAATTTGCTTGTCTAAATGTCGGTTATGTTATCCGATAATGATCTAACATGTTATATGTCAATGAAAGTGTTATGTGCAATGTCGTATGTTTGCTTATGAATGGGAATAGATGAGAAGTTTATATGGGCATGAACCGTTAAAGTGAATGCATGTTATGTGGTAGATGCGTGTAGGAACTTCGTGCTTATTTGAAGTCACTAATAAACTAAGTGGTAATCATACTAGGACGTGATTGACCGACCTTGACTGTTATCTATTTTTGAGAGTCTAACCGAGCAACCAAAGGTGAGTTCACACTTTCTACAAGGCATGAGATTCCCGGTGGTTTGGGAATGGGTTAAGAAACTAAAATGGAACCTACATATCCTCCTTGGGTAGGATATGTACCGCCATCCTCCATAGGTAGGATGCCAAAATTAATCATGTGTATTCTCCTTGGGTAGAATACGTACGTTCGTCCTCCTTGGGTAGGACAACAACCTTAAACTACTAGCCAAAACTCTATCACCTAAGTCCCTCATTTTATATCGACTTAATCGCCGAGGCCTATGGCGAGCGGGTCATTAGTTAATAGCGCTATTAGGTTTGACAAACCTCACACCGTGTCGTTTGAACGGGCGTGTACTAATGGATCATGGCAAACTGTCAATGATGATAGACATTGACGTAGGGCACAACTTACTTTCGTCAGTAGTCGATATGGTAACGGTCTAGTGGTTTACATGGGGAAGCCCCCACGGGTCATGGTTTGGGAAAGAAGGAATTGCTTAATCATATTTTCAACTATGGGGTAACCCCCCACGGCAAGTAAGCCAACTAAACGAAAACCATGTTTTTGAAACAACCTAAAATGAACACCCAACGGTGAACTCACTCAACTTTGTTGTTGACTTGTTGTTACATGCCTTGCAGGTCGTTAGATGCTTATGGAGCTTGCACGAGGAGGAGGTCGTTGTGGGATATGGACTGTCGAGTCCCATGTTAAACATTTAAACTTATGAACTTATTACTTATGTTTTGGGTTTTACCTTTAATGCTTCCGCTGTTTAAGTTGAACTTGGTTAACTAGCTTTTAATCACCAATTATATTGTGTGGTTGGATTTTATCTATCTTAAATACGTTGTTCAATATGATTGGTGGCTCGATCCTGGTCATGTCACGCCTCCAAGTGGTGATACTCCGCGTGGTGGATTTTGGGGGTGTGACATAATTTCTGTCTTAGTTTAGAAACATCCTTCACATTAATAGAAAAATTAACTTAGTGGTTGGATGCAAATTTATAAAAATTATGTGACAAAGCTATTATTTTTTTCATGTAAAAATTGCATGTATATTCTTTTTTATTATATATGTAACAAAATTAATTAAATAAAATAAATTTAAAAGAGTTTGAGTAAATTGCCAAAATCGTCCCTGTGGTTTTATATTTGTCAGTTTCATCCAACTATCCTCAACTTAACAGAAAAAATAAACTAAGTTAGTGGTTTGGATGAAAATGGCAAAAAGTTACAAACGTTGGGGGCAATTTGGTGCAAAAGTGGCATTTTGGACGAAAATGGCAAACCTGCCCAAACCTCAGGGACGATTTTGGCAATTAACTCCTTTTTTTTTATTTTCATCTTTTTATTATATCTCTTAGTTAACATAAAATCTATTTATTTTTTTATAAGTAAATATTTATGTATATTTTTTTTAAGAAATGATAAATAATTTAGTTGTAGTTATTTTTAGACAGTTTTTCTCGATTATGCTACATATCTTGATATATTAATTTAACTAATTTTCAGATATTATATTCGTGTATTTTCAAGATTGCTATGGATTTAATAGAAACTTATTATATCATTTGTTTCATTATAATTTATATTTTAAAGAGTTTTTATATATTCATAATATTAGTCAGATATTTATCTAGTATTATTTAGTAATATTATTAATAAATAAAAAATGTAGTGGACGTTGATATTCGTTAAATTACACATACTTTACTCCCCCATTTTACGCGTTTTCGACCATAAAACCAAGGTTTATACACTTAATCGTGTATGTTTTTATTTACGGGTCTTAAACAACGTGCCGAACAAGAGGATAAAGAAAACGAGGATTTTCTGAGCGACTCGGAAGATATATGAAGATTCTGTTGAGTTCAGCACTGTTGGCATGGCAGTGCCAATTTTGGCACGGCAGCGCCAATTTTGGCACGGCAGTGCCAATGTTGGCACGATAGTGCCATCCCGAAGACCAGGCCTACAGCTCACATGCACGGCCAGTGCGGCTGGCAGTGCCGGCTATATCTCGGACATGCACGACCGTGCCACCATTGGCACGGCAGTGCCAATCTTGAAAACCTGCGCAAATCTGCTGATGTCACAAGATTTCATGAACAGTGCACGGTCGTGCACTTTTTTGGCACGGCCGTGCCGATTGAAAAAGTTATAAAAAAACAGAAGAGGGCATTCTGTTAAGAAGACTAGATTTTTGGGAGCATCTCAAGCGACTTTCTGGGCTCCGAAGACTACGTCTTTTGATCGGAATCGAGGCCCCATTGTGCCTCGAAGCTTCGTTACCATCCCTGCCTTCAATCTAGTGCTTGTTTATGGTTTGATTCTTGAATCTTTCCATGATTTTGTTTATGATTCAAGCATTTGGTTGATGTTTTATGTGATATTGTAGCCTAAGGGCAAAAACACTAGTATTCCTTGCTTCATAAACAACCATTAGCATGTTAATCAAGTTTGTAATGACACTTAGCACTTTTTATGTTAATCCTTGATGATTAGTTTGCAACCTTGTTTATTGATGTTGGATTCTTGATTATAGTTAATTATCTTGGATGATTAGTATGTTGTTAGTTGAGATATTTGCAAAAAAGAAGCTTAATTAGGGGCTGTTTGTTAGTCTCTAAATGGTCATTAAGAGGCTACCTCTTAATGGAACCATTAAGAATTTTACCAATGAGAAGGTAGAAGAAGGTGACATGTGATGATTTACCATTCAGATGTTACCTCTTAACCATTTAGGTGGTGTTTGTTTTTTGGAAGAAGAGCTTCCTGGCCTCTTCTGTCTGCACCGTGCAGACGCGGGAAGAGGTTTAGCCTCAGAAGAGTGTTTGTTTTTTTTTTCGAGAAGTGTTTTTTACCTCTCCCCAACCTCTTCTTGGGGAAGTGATGAGAGGTAAGCTTCTCCAAGCAGAGGTTTACCTCTTCTTGGCACCACCTCCACCTCCACCCCTGCTCCGCCACCATCATCATCATCATCATCATCACCACCCCTGCTCCGCCACCACCACCTCCACTCCGCCACCACCTCCGCTGCTCCAGCCCCAAATCGACGTCACAAACAAAACCCCCAAATCTTCTCCACCTCCACCTCCACTCCGCCACCACCTCCGACATCATCATCAACAAACAAAACCCCCAAATCGAAAACCCTAAAATCAAAAACCCCCAAATCGAAAACCCTAAAAACGAAGAGAGAGAGAGATCGTAGAGAGAGAAGGGGCGGCGGTGGCGGTGGGTTTTGATGGCGGTGATGATGATGGCGGTGGTGAAGTGGTGGTGATGATGATGGCGGTGGTGAAGTGGTGGTGATGATGGCGGTGGTGATGATGACGGTGGTGAAGTGGTGGTGATGATGGCGGTGGTGATGATGACGGTGGTGAAGTGGTGGCGGTGGTGAAGATGGCGGTGGTAGAGAGAGAGTAGAGAGAGAGTAGATAGAGATCTGTGTGTGTGTTTGTGTGTGAAGAGGTTTTATATAAAAAAAAAAACAAACACTCTTCTCCTTGCAGACTGAAGACATTTGGTCCACCTCTTCTCCTGCAGATGCCTGCAGATGTGGCCTGCAGCAGAAGAGGTTTTCGTGCAGAAAAAACAAACAGCACCTTAGACTTGAGGTTACCTCTTATTCATTTAGAGGTTTTAAACCATTAAAAGGTAGCATCTGAATGGTTATTAAGAGGCTACCAAACAGCCCCTTAATCATGTATTAGTAGACTTTTAACTTGTTTAAAATGTTTATACCATAAAACTAGAAATGGTTAGTGGTTTATAAGGGGTAATTAATATTAATCAAGAATGCTTTCCCTCACGGAAGGACCTTAACGGGTTAGATGGCGTTGCTATGAATTCTTAACATAAGATATAATCTTGTTTGTTCAATATAGTTGATAGTGATAGTTTTCACTATCCGAGGTTTTCATGCCGGAGATCATACATTGATCCATGGCTCTTTCCTCCTATAAATCCTTGTGTTAATTGCCATTTTCATGCAATGGTACAATAAACAAATATAATAATTAGATAACTTTTATTCAATTCATAATCGGTAGGTAGTCCAAAAATCACAAAAAAAAAACCAAACAACCAAATCCATGAAAAACCAAAACCATGTGTTCAGAAACAATAAATGATGATGAAATCAATAAATAAAATATTATTTTGAAATACATGAAAAAAATAATTCTCAATCTTCGGAATCTACGGCTTTGAGACACCAACATTGTCATCTTGAACAGTTTCATCACTCATGCGTCTCTTTGTCGATGAACAACCTATTGCATCATCCACTTCTTAAACTTCACCAAGATTACGTTTTACTTCACCAGAAGACGCTTTGTTATTGTTTCCAAAAACATTGGATATAGGGGCAGCATTGTCACGGGCGCATGAGACGTCGTCCTAATATAAAAAGTTGATCAATATTAATGGTTTTTAAAAAAATAGAATTCAAAGATAACTTATATTAATACCATCACAACGTCAAAAGGATTAGACAAACTGGCTGAGATCGGAACATCAAACGATTCAGACTGCTCATGCTTTAAATACAGAAAAAAAAACATTAACATAAAACACACACAACTATATAAACAAATTTGTAAAGGATATGTGGTGGTGGTGTTTGTTTGAGAAGAGAGAGAGAGTGATGATGGTGATTTGGGGAAGAATTTGGGGTGAGACCCACATAAATATTTATTTTAATTAAACTATTTTCTATTTATTGTTTTTCTTAATAAATAAGGGTACTTTGGTAATTTAATACAAACTTAACAGATAAATCTAACTTAAGTTATTGATAAGGACCACACGAGTGCAAAAATTACACTGGGACCAAGTGTGTAATTATTAAACCACTAGGACCAAGTTTGCAATATTTGTAAACCACAGGGGCCAACCAAGCATTTAACTCTAGTTTTTATATATAGATAACTGGTTTGCCCTCCTTGTTGAAGACGCGGGTTCGATTCCCGTTTGGGCTATTTTCGATGGACAACTGGGTGAAGGGACGAATTGGGGTTGTAATCACGGGTTCAAACCTGACATGGGGCGAGGGTTTACGGATTCCATCTAGTTCCCATGCATCAAGGAGGCACGGACTCATAACGGTCGAGGAGTCGATCTTGAACATAGCCCCGAACAAGATTGGTTTACACGTGAGATTCTTTGTCGTTGTAAAAAAAAAAAAAAAGGATAACTGGTCTCTTATAAAAGCTAGATACACATATATATTTGCTCAAGATAAAATTGTTAATGTTACAAGGCTTTAAACGGAAAGATCAAGATCTCAAAACTCTTGTGTGGTTAAGTATTATGTCAAGTTTGACGTGTTCCAACATTATCCAACAAAATTACAAATCTTAACAGAATTATTGTGATGTCAAAAATGACGGTGTGAAAGAGCAACGACGATGTTTGGTAGCCATGTAGGGCTGTCCATTTCTATCTTAAACATGAAACCCGAACCGGATTCAAAATCACCCGAATCCGAACTATAGAGTACCTAAAAAACCCAAACCCGAAAAATGTCAACCTGAATCTTCTATGGATCGATTATCAGGTCACTTATTTCTAGCAAAAAAACCCGAACAATCTATCCCGAAAAACTCGAAAAAAACCCAAACGTTTATTGCCTTCTTTCAATAAATTTGTTTTGATTTAGAGTTTCTAGTATTTGTAACATTAAGTTTTTGGGCTTTTGAAATTATAATATCGAGTCAACTGCCAAAATAGTCCATGAGGTTTGGTCACTTTTGTCACATTAGTCCAAAACTCAAACATTTTGAATCTGGGTTCAATTTTGTTGTCATTTTCATCCAAAATCAAATTCTATCTATGTTTTTCAGTTAATATCCATCTTTTCTGTCTTTTTCATCCTTTTAATGAAGGGCCAAATTGGCTTTTAAGGTTTTATTATAACAAATTAAAAAACTCTGACCATTTTGCCATTTCATAAAAATGTAGGAAAAAGACAAAAAACTGGATATTAACTGAAAATTCTGACCAGCTTTTGCTTTTGGACGAAAATGATAACAAAATTAAAACAGCAGGAACCCAGATTCAAAATATTTAAGTTTTAGATTAAAATGGTAAAAATAATCAAATCTTAGGGACCATTTAGCAGTTTACTCTATAGTATCATATTATCAAATGATTTTTTGAAGTTAATAATATTTTTTAGTAGTAGTATCAATTTTGATGATATTTTGTAAAAAAAAACATTTATTTTTATTTTACATTAAAACTTGAAAACCGAATAATCCGACCTGATCTAACCTAAACCCGACCAACCCGAACTCTAAATGGGTCGGTTATTGGGTTACTTTTTCCAAGCAAAAAAAATCTGAATAACCTGACCTGAAAACCCAAAATTTGAAGAACACCCCTAACCACGAAAAAAAAAAGTACCGTTTAGAAATGTGTAAGAGGAATTAAATTAATAACAATAACAAGAATAATAACTGCTCTATTATTATTTTCTTTCAAATTTCCTTTCAAAGATCCTTAATCCTTTACATCAAAAGACTATCTTAATTAAAGTTTAATTAGACCACCCGTAGTGGGCGTGCTTTTTTCGAAAAAAAAACCCTCCAAACACGCCCCATAATGCCCAGTCCCCACCCCCTTGGGCGTTTTTGGGCGTGATTGTGCAAAAAAAACCCCCTCCAGCGTGATTTAAAACACGCTCAAATGGTATTTTGGTCGCCAATCAGATGTATCCCACTTTTTTTTGACCAATCCCTTTTTTTGTTAGTTTTTGTTTTATTTAATTCTTTAAACCTCTTTTTAACATAATACACACATCCACACTACACCCATTTTAGAAAACGCCCAATAATGCCCCTTGCTGACTGGACTGTCACATGACGGAAAACGCCCAAGAGTGGGGGCATTATTCACCCTTACCACTTCGCATGTTGTTATAATAATAATACCCGATATAAAGATCTCCCAAAATGCCTCAAATTAAATTATCGGTGATGATTTAAAGTTGATGCAAGTAGGCAATGTGTACAACACAAGCTCTAAATTTCTCATCTTCACATCTTCTTTACAACCATTCATTCATCTTCCCACCTTATCCAATATCTCTTTCTTTTTTCTATTCTTTTCTTTCTTTCTTTCTTTCATCACCCACTCATTATTCCAATCATCTCATTCAAACCCACCAAACTTTTCAACCCAAACCACCAATGGCAACCGCCTCAGCCACTCTATCTCCGGTTAACTTCACGGTGGTTGCACCCACCCGGTCCTCCACCACCAAAGTTACCTACATTAAGGGACTCAACTCATTTGGTGGGCTCAAAGCTCACAACGCGGTGGCTTCATTGGGATCATCTGTTTCAACCGAACAACAATTCGCAAACATTGTTTGCGAATTGAGGAAAACATCATCAAGTGGTGGAGCACTCACCTCTACTTGTAGTGCAGTGGCTGAGATTTTCAGGATAGCTGCAATCATGAATGGGATTACTCTTGTTGGAGTTGCAATCGGGTTTGTTCTTCTACGAATCGAGGCTTCGGTTGAGGAAGCAGAGTAAGAAATTTTTGAATCTTTTTTCCCTCCAAAATTGTATGTTTGTTTCATTGTTGAATTCATGTAGAATCAATCATAAAGATGTATGGAACATATGTTATATATAATACTTATCCTTTATGGCTTCTTATGTGCTTATAGTACTTACGTGTTACAATGTTACAATATATTGATTGATAGGGTACATTTAGAAAATATTGCCCTATTAGACTACTTCTTTAGAATTATAGTTTACAAAGGCAAAGGCGGGTTGTTCATTCGAATGTTGTGATCGTATAACGCATAACTCGCCTATAGAGAAATTGATTGATATAGACCATAATAAATAAACTTATAGACGTGACCTGCCACTTGATACATAATAAGGCGACCCTGTAAATAATATATGGTGGCCCATGAAATCCTTCCACAAACTCATCCGTCTCGCGCTCCTAAACATCGATATCAGGGGAGCTTCACAACAAGTTAGCATTCGGGATAAAGAAACTCACAAACTTTCGCAAAGCTAGCATATCCGTAACAATTATAAACTTTTTACAAGCACTTTGTCCGTTGATCCTTCAAACGCCTAAAAACATTAAAAAATTTAACGAATCACCACATTTTAAACTTTTTTTTTCATAGCCAAATTATTTATTGTAATAGACTATTTAGTTTTAAATATCATACAAATAAAAATAACTAAGTTTTTATCCTAAAATTAACTTTGTAACAATAATAATTATTGTCATGGAACGATTTAATAAATCAAGAAAGATACTAAGAGTGAATTTCAAGTTTTGTCTTTTATCTTTATATCATATTTCAGCCGCTGTCCTTTACCTTTAAAACTGACAAGATATGTACATTATGTTTTTAAAGTTTGCACGTTATGTCCTTTAAGCCTAACTTGGTTAAATTTTTCTGTTAAATGGGATCACAAGAACCTCATACAGGGGTGTTATTTTCTTTTCCTATCTTAATACATAAATAATTAAAAAAAAACAAATAAATTCCCACCAACCATTTATCTCTCTCTCTCTCTCTATATATATATATATATATTCCCACCACTGCTAACCACCAGCATGGATGGCCCTAGAAATCAGCCCAGAATGAAGCTATCATTTTGATAATTGTTCGTTTATATATTCTCACAAGATATCTGGAACAATAATAATTACATGTATGATTTAATTGTTTGTAAATAAGTTTGATCTCTAAATTATACTGTATTTTGATTAAAAAAGTTGAATCTAATCTATAAAAAAACAGCTATGATCATACTAACATATAATTCTGTTATTGGTATATATTAGATGGAACATCATCTTTAAAACATGTTTACACAGCTTTGACATTGCAATCTCTATACTTATAAATCTTGGAAGTTTTATCAAATATTTTAGTTCAATCATTCAAAGATCAAGTTGCAATAGTCCGAACATGGAAGGCCCAAGAAAAAACCGGCCATCGGAGAACGACATAGTGACATTTCCACAGCGAACCTCCACTCTACAACCCACCACGACGCCACCACACCTCCGACCACCACCAAAACCACCGGCACATCGTAAATCCGAACCCATTAACTGAAACCGTCACGTTGCACCGTTAAATCACCTGATCCCATTTGAGCTTTTTGTAGCGGCCGGAGAGGGTGTTGCAGGTGGTGGCAGTGATGATGGTGGCAAGTGGTGGTGGTGAGTGATGCTGGGATAGAGAAAGGGATAAAGAGTGTGTGTGAGAGAGAAAGGGTTGGTGGGGTGTGGTGGGTGGGTAAATGAATTTTATTTGTATTAGAATAGGAAAAGACAATAATACCCTTGTATGGGGTCTACATGATCCCATTTAACAGAAAAAAATAAAATGGTTAGTCTTAAAGGACATAACGTGCAAGCTTTAAAAACATTAAGCATATATCTTGTTAATTTTAAAGGTAAATAACAGCGGCTGAAATGTGGTATAAAGATAAATGACAAAACTTGAAATTCACTCTATATGACTATATATAATGGAAGAGCTTTTCTAAAAAAAAAAAAAAAAAAAAGTAGCACGTTAAGAAATCAAATTAGTACTACCTACTAAACTTGTACTGGAAAGTTGTACTACAAAACACTCACCAAAGAACTTATGCTACAAAACACTTTTAATAATATTGCTACACCGATATCCTCTTCATCAATTTATACAAAACTGGTTGCAACATTTGATGAAGCTAAATGGAAATGGACGTGGATGCTGTTACCGTAAACAATGGGAAGTGACTGATGGCCCCCACTCCACCCGTCCGTCGTGGTTCGTTTACACGGTCGGTTTCCAATGAGCGCCCACGGACATGGCTGCCGAGCATGGTGTCCGTGGACTTGCACGTCCGGCGCTGCCTTAATGGTGTTTTTTATTCGTCTGTAAGTCTAAAGGGTGTGGTTCAATGGTAAACACCCATTATCATTCTCCAACTCAGCGTCATGTCAGTCAGAGTCATCCGTGTTTTTTATCAATTATATATATTTTTAAATTGCTTTTCATGGCTCGTGGGCTCTGTGGTAATCTCCACTATCATCATTCACCAATGAAAGGGGTTGTATTCCACTAGCGGCCATAAAGCCACCTCAGCTCTACGAGATGTTCCACGAAGCCACACCCTTTGGCCTAAGAGCCCCGTTACGGGAGGTTTTTTTTATCAATTATATACTTTTAAATTGCTTTCCATGACTCGTGGGCTTCGTGGTAATCTCCACTATCATCGTCATCATTCACCAATGAAAGGGGTGGTATTCCACCAGTGGCCATAAAGCCACCTCAGCTCTACGAGATGCTTCACGAAGCCAGACCCTTTGGCCTAAGAGCCTTGTTACGAGTCTAAGGCTTTTTATAAATTATATACTTTTAAATTGCTTTCCATGACTCGTGGGCTTCGTGGTAATCTCCACTATCATCGTCATCATTCACCAATGAAAGGGGTGGTATTCCACCAGTGGCCATAAAGCCACCTCAGCTCTATGAGATGCTTCACGAAGCCAGACCCTTTGGCCTAAGAGCCTTGTTACAAGTCTAAGGCTTTTTATAAATTATATACTTTTAAATTGCTTTTCATGACTCATGGGCTTCGTGGTAATCTCCACTCTCATCGTCATCATTCACCAATGAAAGGGGTGGTATTCCACCAGTGGCCATAAAGCCACCTTAGCTCTACGAGATGCTTCACGAAACCTGACCCTTTGACCTAAAAGCCTTGTTACGAGTCTAAGGTTTTTTGATAAATTATATACTTTTAAATTGCTTTTAATCACTCGTGAGTTTTGTAGTAATCTCCACTATCATCATCATTCACCAATGAAAGGGATGGTATTCCAATAGTGACCATGAGATGGTTCACGAAGCCGCACCCTTTTGGCCTAAAAGCCCCTTTACGAGTAAGGTTAGGCAAATTTACCATATTTTTTATCCAACACGTGTCTTTTTTGCATTTGTGTTTTGCATATAAAAAAAACAAAATATAGGTTTTTTAGAGAACGATTTACCATATAATGTGTTTTGGATGATAAATTGTTTTCTTTGAAATTATTAGGTGGTAAATTAAATGATAACCAACAAATTTGTAATTTTTGATAAATTTTGAACCCGTTGGCTTCGTGGTAATCTCCACTAACATCATCATTCACCAATGAAAGGGATGGTATTCCACTAGTGGCCATAAAGCCACCTCAGCTCCACAAGATGCTCCACAAAACCACACCTTTTAGCCTAAGAGCCCGGTTACCGGTTTTACGGTTAGGTAAATTTACCATCAATTTTTATCCAACACAAACGATATGTATCTTTTTTGCATTTGTGTTTTGCATATAAAAAACAAAATACAGGTTTTTTAGAGAACGATTTACCATATAATGTGTTTTGGATGATAAATTGTTTTCTTTGAAATTATTAGGTGGTAAATTAAATGATAACCAACAAATTTGTAATTTTTGATAAATTTTGAACCCGTGGGCTTCATGGTAATCTCCACTAACATCATCATTCACCAATGAAAGGGGTGGTATTCCACTAGTGGCCATAAAGCCATCTCAGCTCCACGAGATGCTCTACAAAACCACACCCTTTAGTCTAAGAGCCCGGTTACCAGTCTAAGGTTAGGTAAATTTACCATCAATTTTTATCCAACATAATGTGTTTTAGATGATAAATTATTTTTTTTGAAATGGAATTATTAGGTTGTAAATTAAAGTATTTTAAATTTAAATGATAACCAACAAAATTGTAATGTTTGAATATTGTTGAATGACAAATTCGCACATTCTATTACCTTACGAAGAAAAACATACCCTTTTAACCATCAAACTTATTCTCAATATGTTTTGAAGTCCCCAAAATCTATTTTGGCATTCTTTTTGAATAATTTGTTAAAAAAAAAAAAAAAAAAAAAAAAAAAAAAAAAAAAAAAAACATATTTGAAACCAATTATCTGCCTCAAATAATAAAAATTAAATCAAAGTCATCATATTGATCACATCATAATTTAAGGCACATTCATACGATAAAAATCATATATGTTATAAAGTCTGGAAGCGATTTATTATGCATTATCTGGTATACATAAGTTGCATAGTTACTGTTATGTAACTTACATGTACATATTGTATTTATTGGTAATTAACTTGCTTAAATCCAGCTACCGATAGCGGGATCTCTGCGACTCGGCTATTAAGTCGTTCGTACTCGATCGACTGAGCCCGAGGCGCGACCTTTTTGGGGAAAAAGGAGCATATGCATCCCACAAAGATCAAAATCCCAGCAAGTATCCAACTGAATTGCAAGTTAGCGAGTGCCCGTGCCCTCAAACCTGCGTCGTGGGTCCCACATATGACCGCGCCATGCATGTCGCTGTCACCACCATGACCCAACCTTAGGGTGCACCCTTTAGGGACAAGCTCAGGAACCCATAACAAAAATCCCATGTTAATGAACCACAACCCTTGAAACACAACCGATATCGAAAGAACAAGTGATGAAGGAAAGCTTGATGGGAATATAGTGGTGGATATAGCGGATAATAGCGATACAAACACGATTAATTGCATTAGCCAATGGTAATAACCCTCGAGCCCGACATGGTCAGCCGAGTGATAATGAAGTAAGAACAACTCTTGGCCAAAAACCGAAGCTGCAAGGATTCCAGACACCTCAAACCACATGTCGGATTTGTGATTGATCTCGGTTACAAGGGTGAATCCGGCGAATATGACTAGGTGGAGAAACATAGTCGCGTGCTCGTAGTTATTGAGCTTGAACGCGAACGAGAACAATGGGTAGTCCAAAACTTGCATAACTATGGAAAATATGGAGAATGAAACAATCAGAAAGAGTTCCATGTATGTGAGCTTGGAAAACGGGTGCCAAAAACTTGATCTGAAGTGATTCGGGCCTTTTAGGTGATAGGCCCAAACCGTGTTGAAGATGTGCCATAAGCCGAGGAGGGCTAGGGCCGAACCGGGGACTAGATGTCCAGCAAGTGTTCCCATGGAGTGTTGTGTAATGTGTGGTTGTGAAAGAGGATTGCTTGGGAATAAATATATATATGTAGGAAGATATAATCATGTAAAAAGAAGAAGAAAAGGTTGATGGGCAATAAGTAGTGCATGGTGATAAGTGAATGGTGCATGTGATTTCCACAAACAAGTAATTAGAAAAAGACAGCCATTGCCATTGATTGATTAAGGAAAAAGATTTAACTCATGTCCTATCATAATTTCAAGAGGCATTTGCGGGTAATAGAGTTTAGTTGTTTACTCATTATGATAACGATATTAATAAAGTTCGGTTGTTAACCTAAGGACCGGTATTCTCTTGATACTCCCTCGCAGTCAGAGCAGAAGCTAGGTATTAGAACGCTCAAAACGAAGCCAACAAAAGTGAATATGTATGTAATATGTCTAATACGAACATACAATCTTTAGAAACTAAAACAAAATTAATACCTCCAAACGTTACAAAATGAAAAGTTCATACCATAGAATGAGATTTTAAACTATTAGTATCTAGGTATGTTACTTTGTGCAAACCACGGGGACTAACTATGTAATTAACTCAATATAAATATTTACTTCCAATAAATGATTCCATTTAATGACACATGACACTTTTTTCTTTGGCCTAATAATTTTTACTTGTATTTTATTTAATTAATGTATTTTTAATAATATTATTTTTAACAATTAGTACATGGATATCACTTATTATAAACTAGGTTATAACCCCGTGTATTACACGGGTTGAATAAATAAATTTTATATACTAAATAATAAAACAATATATCTTTAAAAACCTTCTTTATTGCACGAGTTGAATAAATATAATTTTATATATTAAATAATAAAAAGTTATATTTATAAGAACAATATTGTACATGTTGAATAAATGTAATTTTATATACCAAATAAAAAAGTTATACTTTTAAAACCACGTGTATTACACGAGTTGAATAAATATAAAATTAGAAAAAAAAAGTTGGAGGCTCAGATGTTAAAAAATTCTTTTTTGGGCTAAAAGGGTAAAAATGATATAACCACAGGGGCCAAAATCGTATTTTTCTCTAAATCAATATTATAAAGGAGAAGAAGATTAAACTAAATAATAATTATCCATAAGATATTAATTTAAATAATATTTAATAAAAGGGTTATCTATAATTAATTAGAAAATATTAAATTAAAATAATAATTATCTATAAGAGATGCTCTAATATGATGACAAGTGTCCCTAAAGTGGTTTCTTTTATTATATAGTATAGATGTAGAAATAATTATTTTCTGATTTATGATAATGAATACCAAAACTTTTGGTAAGACAAATATTCAATATCATATTTTATGGTAATTGATATAACTTTAAATTTAAATTCATACCAAAATTATCTCCAAATAATTTTCATTATTATCTATAATTTTAAATTTTATGATTTAAAATCATTTAGAATGTTGAAATAAAGTTGATCTAAATCGAAAAAGGACCATTAGAATGTTGAAATAAAGTTGATCTAAAGAAAAGGGAGGGTGTAAATGATAGATTAGGGCTTTGGATTGTGTAAAAAGAACTTGTTTGCTATTAGGGCGGAACCAGAAGGGCTCAAGAAGGTCTACAGATCCCCCGACATAAGTATTTGTTAGAATTTAATACATCAAATATGTATTTTTTCAAAAGAAAAACATGGTTTGGACCCTTTAGTTGTAGTGGGTAGAAAAAGAGATCCTTAGGGTGAAGGGGGTGCACCCCTCATAAGATGAGGGGAAATTTTCACCCACCCAATCATGATATGTCATATCAATTCCCCTCTAATACACCACTCTTGCCCAAAAACACAAGGGGTGGTTTCCCCCAAGCCATTTTTTTTTAAAAAGGCATGATTAATTGAATACTAGCGAGCCCCACCTTTACACCCTCTCCCTCACATTCACCGCATGCGGCAAGTGTTCACCTCCCTCCCCTTCACTGTGCGGCAAAACAGAGAGGCGGCACAATCCCCGTGCAGCAAAACCCTTCCCCGCCCTCCTCCCCGCGTCGACCCCGTCTACCCTTATGGTGACCCTCAACAAAGAAGTTCTGATTCCACCACTGTTTACTAACGCAAGTCTATAAGCTCTAAATGATTTACACCTGGTCCATAAAGTTTAAAGTTTAAACACATCCCGTGTTAAGTTTAATCAATAATTGTGTTTTATCATTAACAATGGTTGACTATTTACCTAAAACATTTATTTTAGAACGACATTTACCTAAAACATAACTTTGTTTAGCACAAGTCGGACAAATAAAAACTCAATTCACGGGGGCTCATTCTAGCACTAGAACTCGCAGGAGCGGACCTAAGTTAAGCTTAGGTGGATGGACGCACCCCTTAAAATAATTTCTTGGTGTGTCACTTAGAACTCGTTCACGTTAAAACAAGGTTATATCGGGAAACAATGGGACTCAAAAGGCAAGTTATCCTTGGTGAAGTGGACATTGGCATTCTCCACTAGAGTTGCAATGGAAACAAGATGGTCCTACGTGTACAGAATAAACTTAAGAGAGGACAATAATTATGACGTTTTAAAAGATGTCGATAATGGAGTAGAATATCCTTTATATATGGTTCGCTTTAAGAACTAACGTAAATGATTGATCACAAGAACATTTTATTTCTCCAAACTAAAAATAGAAAATACTTAAGTGAAATTAAAAATGCACATGGTTATTTATATTATGTGGAGTTAAATCATCGTAAGATATGAGACTTCTCTTACATTGACTATATGAGCAATAGTCAATAGACGTGATGTTTATAGACTAACTGGGCTTCCTCACGCGATAGACTAGTATTTTGGTATAAGTTTTTATGTTCGGGCCATGACATTTTTTGGCAACAAATGTGGCGTTTAGAGACCAAATGGACTTCGTCACCCATCAGACTAGTCCTTTACGATAAGTTCTCTTGTTCGGGTAGGTTAGGTGACATTTAGATGTAAAAATTTGTTAAAAAATAAAACTATTTATATCACTTTTTTATGTTTGAATTAAACCTAGTCAGATTTTGTAACAGACTCATCAATAACAAATAAAAAAAACTTATATACTTTTATTTTACGAATAATATTAGACTACATAACAAATCACTCAGCAAAATCACGCATTCGTTAGGGATGGAGAATACTTGAACATGTGTATTATCATTTGTTAATCGTGATTGAGTGTTACGTATTTACTTTTCTTTGCGTATAAGATTTTTCCGTATTAACAATGAGTTAAACTAATGTAATATGAGTCATCATATTATGTATAGAGCGTATAGAATAAAGTTATTTTGGTCTTAGGTGAGTAAAAGTTAAGACATAGATACACGACTAAAAATTTACAAATATATTGTTGTTAATGAAATTGATTAGTATGAATATATAGCATATTTAGAAAAAAAAAAAAAATAATAAAACACTCCCCTTGTAGTTTTCTTTTAGAAAAAAATGCTTCCTTTGTAGTTTTCTCAAAATTTAAGGTGTCCCACGTTATTATTCTTTACTCCAGTTGCCTAACGATTTATACGATCCTTTATAAATCAAAAACGACAATTGTTAATGTCTCTTTCTTTAAAAGATGTAATATCCCAGCTCACCACGTCCCTTTTGAGTGTTTTATGTTACTAGTGGGAATGTCCGCACGTTGTCGCGGGTGATTATGTTTTTTTAGGCGCACGTTGCATGGCCTGTTTTACGTAATCTTTTTTAATACCAATTTCGTAAAACAACTAAACTATTTGAAATAGTAAGAACCCGCACGGCCATCGGAGTCGACAATACGAGGTGGTAACACGGCTGAAATCTTAAAGCAATAAAAAGGAATCATATGTAAGTTGTGTGTGTGTATATATAAGCACCTACGCTTCGTAATGCAATGCCAGTGCTTGGCAGACCTGGGTAAAGAAAATCACATAAAGGTCAAATTTGTTAGATTTTTTCAAGGGCTAGAAAGCTATCAACTACACATAGTTGCGATGGGCGTATGAAGTGTAACGCCATTTGACACATGTGTGATTCTTGCATCTATAACCTTTAAGAACTTCACTTTCTTCGATATCATCTTTCTAGCACTTAGGTTTACATAGCTCCTGCAAGTAGCATTTTAGTCTTGGTTGAAAATCAAAGAAGATGACAATTGGCCCTTTATTCACACAATAATACAAAGAACTTGTGGTAGCATTTGTCATCCAGATACTTAGAGGCCTGCACCAATTTGAGAAGGAAATGTCTAAGATTCGATGGAACACGGTATGTAACACCCCGTGTTTTTGTAAGTGAAAGTCAAAGTCAAGGTCAAAGTCCACGACCGATTTCGCGCAACTTGACTTGTAGAAAAGTTTTTATTTTATTTATATTATGTGGAGTAAGTGTTGTTAATTGCAATAATCGATGAATATTAATCGTATTTCAATCGACCTACGACTGTGAACTATAGGAAGTAACAATGCGATAAAGTTAATCAACTAACAATCAAGCTAAGTTAATCGAATCGACATCAATTCGCAACTCGAGCTACGTATTTTTACTTATCAATATACGTGTGTGTGCGCCTTACGTGTTAACTGTGCATGTTTATTTAAGATATGTTGTGATAATCAAGCGAACTCAATCGAACTCGAAATCTAACTCTAATGCAATCGAACTCGAACTCGAATCACAAATCGAACCAGGATAGATAGTGGAAAACACATTACGCTAGATACAAAGTGGTTGAGACTGAAAGTAATTTGACTAGGAAACCCTACCGAATCGAGCCGCGCGCAATCATAATCGAAATATCAAAAATCGTCACGCACAACTCGCCTGTCATTGTCATTCTTTTCACTTTGGAAACCTCTGTTCGACCAGCACGCACAACTCGCCTTTTCTCAGATTTCTCTCGATTTCGGTAAGTTTTCATCCTAAATCTTGTACTTTCTTGATCTATACACACTCCTACACCTTTCTATCTTTCAAATCTAAACTTTTAACCGTGGAATCATCAAGAATCAAGTGTTCTAGGATGATGTCATCATGGGTTCTTGAAGAACTTCATGTTTTGGCCTCAATCCACCAAGAATGACTTGGATCTAGCCGATTTCCACATAAACAAACAAGGATCTTTTATAGATCTGAACATATACATGGTGAAAAGGATTGAAGGATGGATTTTCCCAACTTTCTTCAACTCTTTTCACTCGAACTAGTGGAAACGGAACCTGAGCCGGTTTACAAAGCACTTCAGTGGTTATACGGCTCAAGATCTGGATTCTATCCACGAGGTTAACCGACTCCGGGTTAAATGTTAAACTTCGTTCCGAACAGACCACCGACCGGATTTGGGTGATTCCTGACCGACCCCGGGAAACCAAGTAAGAACGAGGCATCTATGGTTTTACTCGCTGTCAAAATACCTCGATAAAACAACAAACAAACAGAACAACCAAGGTGTTAGACGCAAGGCTGATCAGGTCAGGATGCTGACCGATCGGACTACTGTCCGAACGGACAGCCAGCCGATCGGATAAACCAGCCGATCGACTGGCCAGCCGATCGGCTAGCACATGGTCCCACACAACCAACTTGTTTTGAGGAATGGTATTCAACGAACTGTTGTTCGATCGAACTACTGTCCGATCGGATTACTCTTCGGATCATGAGATACTACGCTTCAATACTTAATCAATTTTCCACATGTTTAAAGCACTAGAAGTGCCACCCGATCGAACAGCCGTCCGACCAGGTGACACCCTGTTGTCCGATCGAACAACAGTTGTGCTATTCGATCGATCAACCATCCGATCCATTGCATCACACTTTACATTCATTAAAGCCTTTGACTTGTTGACCTGTCCGATCGAACACCTATCCGATCGAACACCTGTCCGATTCAAAGAACTAAACCTTGAACTTCTGTTGAATGCCTAACCGATCGGGTTGCCGTCCGATCGAACAGCCGTCCGATCGACCGACCTGAAAGGCAAAGGTACTTCAATGTTTTCAAAATGCTACAACGAAAACTTCAAAGGACAAGCCATCATACACAAACATATCCTTCTCGAAGGAAGGAACAATCCACTCGTACAGCCATCCGATCGGCCTACCGATCGATCGAACAGCAGACCGTACGGACTGTCAGCCGTCCGATCGAGCTGCCGTCCGATCGACCAGCTGTCCGACCCCTCAATACTTGTTCCCTGTTTTACGTTTCACTTATCGTTATGCTACCGAATCTATTCAGGCTAACCGTATTCGCTAAGCGCTCCCTTCAATCCATAAATCACTGTGAGTATACTCGATCCCTTTTTGCTTTAAGCACTTTTGGGTGTTACATACGTTATGAATATTGAAACTACAATTACCACACTACTCAAACTATTTGAACGCTAACCGTTAATGCATGTTATACGTGGCTTATGAATACTTGTTTGTTATGTTTACACATTGAAGAAACACGGAACTAATTAAGGGACTAATCAGTTTGGTTTATGTTTCTACCATGATGGTTAATCTTCTTTATGTTTCCCTGAGGTCCTTAATGACTGGGGTTATCTACAAAACAGAACACCGTTACTCGTTAAGAGGGGAATGTGGGGGTTTCCCTCTTAACCGGGCTCCGGCGTGAGAATAAGCGACTGCTTTGGAGAGATAATTAAGTATTAAGTGAGAGTAGAGGGAATGGAATGAATTAACCTGTGAAGTGAGGTCTCTATTTATAACCGGAGAGGTGCAAGAGGATGTGGGCTGATGGGCCTTGGGCCGGAAGGCGACAACATGGAGGATATGCTCCTTGTCTCACTGGTGTCGACCGTTAGTGGCTTCTAGGAGCTCTCCCGAGCTGGCGCAAGGTGATTGGAGCCACGTGTCACTGTTGTCGGCCTGGTCGTCCTTCTGCCATCAGCAGGTGAGTGGAGATCGTGGGGCAGTTGTCTCTGCCCTATGATTGGTGCCATGTAGGCGTCCTTAAGTACTTTTTGTCTCCTGTATGTCAGATGATCGTGGAGCACGATTGAGCAGGGCCAGAAGGGCGTTGATTGGCTCTTTTCTTCTGCCACTTGTACCTTGTGTACTATTTGGATAAGCCTCGCGCCGTAGTCACGCATGATTCTTGCTGGGCACGCTACTACTCCGCGCGGGGTAGGGGCTTCCAAATGTTCTTTCAGAATGCTAAGTGTTGGAAATGAAGTCTCCACTTGCTCAGACCTCGCGCCGAATCGTTACGTATGTTTGTAGCCCGCGCGAGGTTGGCAATAAGAAAATATGTTGATTAAGGAGTATGGTCCTGTGCGCGTCCTGAATAGAGGTTTGCGCGGCGTTTTTGGGACCATACCCCTTCACACATGGAATGCTGTCTACCTGCCTTAGCAACGATAGTGCTATAGTTTGGACTCAGCACCCGTTCACTCGGGGGTTGTTAAGGATCTTTTACTTGCATGGATTACGGTGGTAATCATGTATTGCGAACTGCTTCAGGCAGTCAACCCGCAGTCATTGGTATCGATGGACCTATGTCGATAACTAACGTGCTTCATTTCACTATGTGTACGTGCTGGTTATGCGTAAACGAATTCGAACTCTATATGCTATTATCAAACTTGTATGCTCACCTTTACATTATATGTATTGACTTTTATTTTAACGTATGTGACAGGTGCTTAGGATGCATGTGTGGTAGGAATTGGAAGCTAGAATAAAGCTTTAGAGTCCAACAAATAGTTGTCTGTAGATAACGAATCAGGGGTCTCTAGAAGCAGATAAACAATTGCTAATTATTTAAACCTGAGTTGTCGGAACAGAATATTTGTCTTGATGCTTGTCTGTAATAATTAGTTGACTATTTGAGATACGGTATGGGACGTATTAGTTAAATTGAATAGTTTTGATAATTGTTTTGGAAACTTCTGGACAATCTGTTTCGCTCAGTGCCGCGCCCCGATGATTCCGCCATCGGTTGGGGTGTGACAGATTGGTATCAGAGCCATAACTATAGGGAATTAGGCAAGACTCGACGTAGTCCGGGTCAAAGTCTTAGATACCTAGACTATAGTTAAGAACCAGCAAGACCGGCTTGTGCATAACCAGTAGGGGTTAAGTACGAGCTTACTTCTCGTTATTCTCGCTTATTCTACACTCTCACTGCACTCGAATTTTCAACTAAAAGTGGGCAATAAGGTCGAGAATAGGTGTAAAAACCGCAAACTCTCGGCTAAAGTTGCTTACTCGGCTCGCATTTTAACTACAAACGAGGAGAATTATGCCAAATCAGGAGTGAAATCCATATTTTGATGAATAATCTCCTCAATTTTTATCAAAACAGGAACGAAGTTGTTAAGCCAGGGGTGAAACCCTAACCTTGACGACTTGTTCCGCTTCTATACAAAACTCTCACCAAAGTCTCGACGGACTCCAACGACCTGAAGTCACGATACGACCAACGGGATGCATGCCAAGTGCCCAAGAATCGAGGCGAAGGCACAATCCTGAAAGTTAAATGTGCACAACGGATCCTTGTGAATAGTCGAACCACTTTGGTTAGTCGAAGTCTACTAGCCGAAGACAATCTATTTCTCAAATTTCATATGTTTCAATTTTGAGTCCGCAACTGCTGACTCTGAGGTTTCGCCGATTTTATGTGCTTAATTATGTGCTTTCCTGTTTATGTATTTAAACTTTGGGATTTACCCGATTTTTGTTTCCACTTCAATCGACACACACGACTCGCACTGCATCTTGTGATTTTGTGCTTATTTGACTCCAAACGATTGCGTAACGACACGTTCGACATGCGAAATCCGCGAACGTGCGTGACCGAACACACAAAAACGTACTATAATCAGTGATTCTATTGACATAATTGAAATCGTACAAGGACCATGAATCACCTCTTGCACTTTCTCTCTCTAGCTTCTTTCTCCAGACCTAAGTTTCTGTTTTCTATATGCCTATAGTGACTAGATGCGTATGTGTTTCCTTATTTCTTTGCTCTACGTGATTAGGAAATTGTGTGAATATGTGCTCTACGTGATTACGTGATTTGTGCTCTAAGTGCTTATGTGGTTACGTGATTAAGTGATTATGTGACTTGCGTAGTTATAAGTCTATGTGTTTACACGGTACGTGTTACTGAGCTTTAGTAAGTAGTAGACGTGTGAGGTGAGATTCGAATACAATGTGATGAGTCCTGTGACGATGTCTGTTGCAAACCATGTCGTCTGGATCTCGTCATGCACTCTCTCTTCAGGAAAAGAGGGCCAAAAGAATTCACTGGCGAAGGAGGTCCCACTGCACTGTTTCACTGGTTTGAATCTATTGAGGTTACTCTGCGACAAAGTGGTTGCCCTGATGACCTTCGAACTCTGAATGCTACTGGCATTTTCCAGTCCCGAGCACTAGACTGGTGGACGGCCGAGAGGAACAAGCGAGGGAACGATGCAGCCTACGGTCTGTCGTGGGACGAGCTCAAGGAAGTTATGCTAGAGGAATTCTGCCCTCCTCACGAACGTCAAAAGCTAGAAGATGAATTTTGGCACATCCAGCAAAATGATGGTGGCAATGCTGGTCTCACTGCTCGTTTCAAACAGCTCAGCATTATCTGTCCCGATTAAGTCAAGACTCCCGACATGACAATCAAAAAGTACATCCGAGCCCTGCCCGACTGCGTTGTTGATTTCGTGCAAGCAGCTAAGACTACTACGATCGAGGAAACTTATCTGTTGGCCGCTGAAATCAATGACAAACGGGTTAAGGCTGGGGTATGGGATAAGACTTCCAAGCATCTGCACCAAGCTACTGCTACCGCACCAACTGCTGAACCTACCTCATCGAGCAACAAGAGGAAGAACAAGAGAAAGAACAGCTCCAACAACAAAAATTGTGCGATCACTGCTGCACCAGTTCAAGCCGTACCTGCTCAACAGCGTCAAGTAGCGGCGCCTGTGGCCAATGCACCGCCTACAAAGCGTGCATACACTGGACCACATCTGCTCTGCCCTACTTGCACCTACCACCACCCGACTGCTATTCAATGCCGCTATTGTGCTCATTGCAACGTATACGGCCACTTTACTGCCAACTGCCGTATTCGTCAAACTCCTGCCAATCAAGCTCTACTCACTGCCCCACAGGGTCAACAAGCTCCTCCGGCACCCGCAGTCAAAGCTAGAGCCTGCTTCGCATGTGGCGACCCGAACCATTTCGCCAACATGTGCCCGAACAGGGCTGTGAAACAAGAGCCTCAGCAACAGCAGCCACAACAACAACAACAGCAGCAGCAGCAACAGGCCGCACGCGCCAGAACTTTCAACCTCAACGTGCGTCAAGCCCAGGCCGACAACAACGTGGTCAATGGTACGTTCCTTGTGAATGGTATTTATGCTTCATGTTTGTTTAATACCGTAGCCGATAATTACTTTATGTTACTCGAATTTGAGAAACTCCTTAGTCGTAAACGTTCCCAACTCTCCTCGATATTCGATGTGGAAGTCGCTACCGGAAGAACCGTCACTGTCAATTCTGTTCTCCGTGATTGTACTCTTGAGCTCAACAATCACATCTTTTCGATCGACCTTATTCCAATGCAACTCGGAAGCTTTGACGTCATAGTAGGCATGGACTTTCTTCGAGAAAACCATGCTGAAGTTGTATGCTTCGACAAGATGATCCGATTTTCGCTCGCGAATGGTGACTTATTGTGTGTATATGGCGACACTACTTCAAAAGGGCTCAAGCTTATCTCATGTATCCAAGCCAACAAGTATCTCCGCAAGGAATACAGGGCTTTCTTGGCGAACATTGTAGTAGCGGAGAAGGAAAAGAAAGAGAAGAAGGAAGTGAAAGACGTTCCCGTGGTTCGAGAATTTCCTAATGTTTTTCCAGAGGATCTTCCTGGATTACCGCCAAGTCGTGATATCGACTTTCATATCGACCTCATTCCTGGAGCCAATCCTATTGCCAAAGCACCTTATCGACTCGCGCCGTCCGAAATGCGTGAACTCTCAACCCAACTCCAGGAATTACTTGAGAAAGGCTTCATTCGCCCGAGCACCTCTCCTTGGGGCGCGCCAGTCCTCTTCGTCAAAAAGAAGGACGGGTCGTTCAGGATGTGCATCGACTATCGGGAATTGAATAAGTTAACTATCAAGAACCGCTATCCCCTACCTCGCATCGACGATTTGTTTGATCAACTACAAGGCGCTAAGTGTTTTTCGAAGATCGATCTACATTCAGGTTACCATCAGTTGCGTATTCAAGAAGAGGATATACCCAAAACCGTGTTTCGTACTCGATACGGCCATTACGAATTCGTTGTCATGCCTTTTGGTCTAACAAACGCACCAGCGGTTTTCATGGATCTGATGAATCGCGTGTGTAAACCATATCTCGACCGTTTCGTCATCGTGTTCATCGACGATGTCTTGATCTATTCCAAATCGAAAGCCGAACACGCGCAGCATCTACGTTTGGTTCTCGAGTTACTCCAGGGGAACCAACTCTATGCCAAGTTCTCCAAGTGCGAATTCTGGTTAGGGGAGGTTCAATTTCTGGGTCACATTGTAAATAGTCAGGGTATTCACGTCGATCCTGCGAAGATTGAAGCAGTCAAGAGCTGGGTTACGCCTAAGAACCCGTCCGAAGTCCGCTCTTTTCTCGGACTAGCGGGCTATTATCGACGATTTATCGAGGGATTCTCAAAGATCACTGTACCACTTACCTCTCTTACGCACAAGGACAAGCCTTTTGTTTGGGGAACTAAACAAGAGACTGCCTTTCAAACCCATAAACACATGCTTTGCAATGCTCCTGTTCTCACATTGCCCATCGGAAACAATGATTTCATTGTCTACTGTGATGCTTCCAACCTTGGTCTTGGCTGTGTTCTCATGCAACGGGACAAGGTCATAGCTTACGCATCTCGTCAGCTCAAAATCCACGAGAAGAACTATACAACCCATGATCTTGAGCTAGGCGCGGTTGTTTTTGCATTAAAGATTTGGCGACACTACCTGTATGGTACCAAGTGTACGATCTTCACCGATCATAGGAGCCTACAGCATATCATTAATCAGAAGGAACTTAATATGCGTCAACGCCGATGGGTAGAACTTCTCAACGATTACGATTGTAAGATTCGTTATCACCCAGGCAAAGCAAATGTTGTTGCCGACGCACTTAGCAGACGGAGCTACCTGCTTAGCACTCGTAATGTTCAAGCCCAGCACAACCTCGAAACTCTCATCTGCGACGCTCAACATGCATGTTTCAACGAACGCACCTTGAAGAAAGAAAGAATCTACCACGATGGAGCCCAACTTGTGAGCAAATCAAATGGGATATTCCACTTTTTAGACCGAATTTGGATTCCCACGAGAACCAATTTGCGACAAATTCTGATGGACGAAGCCCATAAATCTCGGTATTCTATTCACCCCGGTGCCGACAAAATGTACCAGGACCTTCGTTATAAGTACTGGTGGCCGGGCATGAAAAGGGATATCGCTCTCTACGTCGGAAAATGCCTAACTTGTGCTAGAATCAAGGCTGAACATCAAAGACCCTCTGGCTTGCTCGAACAACCACCAATTCCTATGTGGAAGTGGGAGAACATAGCTATGGACTTCGTAACCAAGCTTCCACCCACGTCATCAGGTCACGACAGCATTTGGGTAATAGTCGACCGTTTGACTAAATCAGCTCACTTTCTGCCCATACGAGAAGACTACAAGGTAGAACGATTAGCCCGAATCTACACTGGCGAGATCATTTGTAATCATGGGACGCCTCGTGACATCATCTCTGATCGTGATGCTCGGTTTACTTCACGATTGTGGGAAACGTTTCAAACGGCACTCGGTACAACGCTTAATCTAAGTACCGCTTTCAACCCACAAACCGACGGTCAGACTGAAAGAACGATCCGCACTCTTGAAGACATGCTCTGTTCGTGTGTTCTAGACTTCGGTGGTAATTGGGATAAACACCTGCCATTGGTCGAATTCTCGTATAATAACAGCTATCATTCCAGCATCGAGATGGCACCTTTCGAGGCATTATACGGAAGAAGATGTCGGTCGCCTATTGTGTGGCACGAGATCGGTCATTCACAACTAACCGGTCCTGAGCTATTACAAGAAACGACAGACAAAATTTTCCAAATCCGAGACAACCTGGTGAAAGCTCGGGATCAACAGAAAGTTTACGCCGATAAAAAGCGCAAGCCCCGTGAATTTGGCATTGGTGACTACGTACTCCTAAAGGTATCACCTTGGAAGGGTGTAGTCCGATTCGGCAAGAAAGGGAAACTCGCGCCTCGATATGTTGGACCTTTTAAGATTCTGGAGAGGATCGGAAAAGTCGCCTATAGACACGAACTACCGGAGGAACTTAGCAACGTCCACCCGACTTTCCACGTGTCAAACCTCCGAAAGTGCATCGCCGACCACGATTTACATGTCTCTCTAGACGATCTACAAGTGAACGAAACATTACACTTCGTGGAAAAGCCTGTCGAAATCATGGATCGCCAAACCAAGCAGCTCAGGCGCTCACGCATTCCTATTGTGAAGGTCCGATGGGAAGGCAAACGAGGCGCAGAGTTCACTTGGGAACTCGAAAGCGACATGAAGGCCAAGTACCCACAGTTGTTCCAGGAGAAAGTCTAGATAGAGAAAGTCTTCACGTGATTCACGACGGTCGTAGCAGCTTCCAGCTTAATTTCGGGACGAAATTCCCTAAACAAGGGGAGGCTTGTAAGTGAAAGTCAAAGTCAAGGTCAAAGTCCACGACCGATTTCGCGCAACTTGACTTGTAGAAAAGTTTTTATTTTATTTATATTATGTGGAGTAAGTGTTGTTAATTGCAATAATCGATGAATATTAATCGTATTTCAATCGACCTACGACTGTGAACTATAGGAAGTAACAATGCGATAAAGTTAATCAACTAACAATCAAGCTAAGTTAATCGAATCGACATCAATTCGCAACTCGAGCTACGTATTTTTACTTATCAATATACGTGTGTGTGCCTTACGTGTTAACTGTGCATGTTTATTTATGATATGTTGTGATAATCAAGCGAACTCAATCGAACTCAAAATCTAACTCTAATGCAATCGAACTCGAATCACAAATCGAACCAGGATAGATAGTGGAAAACAGATTATGTTAGATACAAAGTGGTTGAGACTGAAAGTAATTTGACTAGGAAACCCTACCGAATCGAGCCGCGCGCAATCATAATCGAAATATCAAAAATCGTCACGCACAACTCGCCTGTCATTGTCATTCTTTCCACTTTGGAAACCTCTGTTCGACCAGCACGCACAACTCGCCTTTTCTCAGATTTCTCTCGATTCCGGTAAGTTTTCATCCTAAATCTTGTACTTTCTTGATCTATACACACTCCTACAGCTTTCTATCTTTCAAATCTAAACTTTTAACCGTGGAATCATCAAGAATCAAGTGTTCTAGGATGATGTCATCATGGGTTCTTGAAGAACTTCATGTTTTGGCCTCAATCCACCAAGAATGACTTGGATCTAGCCGATTTCCACATAAACAAACAAGGATCTTTTATAGGTCTGAACATATACATGGTGAAAAGGATTGAAGGATGGATTTTCCCAACTTTCTTCAACTCTTTTCACTCGAACCAGTGGAAACGGAACCTGAGCCGGTTTACAAAGCACTTCAGTGGTTATACGGCTCAAGATCTGGATTCTATCCACGAGGTTAACCGACTCCGGGTTAAATGTTAAACTTCGTTCCGAACAGACCACCGACCGGATTTGGGTGATTCCTGTCCGACCCCGGGAAACCAAGTAAGAATGAGGCATCTATGGTTTTACTCGCTGTCAAAATACCTCGATAAAACAACAAACAAACAGAACAACCAAGGTGTTAGACGCAAGGCTGATCAGGTCAGGATGCTGACCGATCGGACTGCTGTCCGAACGGACATCCAGCCGATCGGATAAACCAGCCGATCGACTGGCCAGCCGATCGGCTAGCACATGGTCCCACACAACCAACTTGTTTTGAGGAATGGTATTCAACGAACTGTTGTTCGATCGAACTACTGTCCGATCGGATTACTCTTCGGATCATGAGATACTATGCTTCAATACTTAATCAATTTTCCACATGTTTAAAGCACTAGAAGTGCCACCCGATCGAACAGCCGTCCGACCAGGTGACACCCTGTTGTCCGATCGAACAGTAGTTGTGCTATTCGATCGATCAACCATCCGATCCATTGCATCACACTTTACATTCATTAAAACCTTTGACTTGTTGACCTGTCCGATCGAACACCTATCCGATCGAACACCTGTCCGATTCAAAGAACTAAACCTTGAACTTCTGTTGAATGCCTAACCGATCGGGTTGCCGTCCGATCGAACAGCCGTCCGATCGACCGACCTGAAAGGAAAAGGTACTTCAATGTTTTCAAAATGCTACAACGAAAACTTCAAAGGACAAGCCATCATACACAAACACATCCTTCTCGAAGGAAGGAACAATCCACTCGTACAGCCATCTGATCGGCCTACCGACCGATCGAACAGCAGACCGTACGGACTGTCAGCCGAACGGTCAGCCGTCCGATCGAGCTGCCGTCCGATCGACCAGCTGTCCGACCCCTCAATACTTGTTCCCTGTTTTACGTTTCACTTATCGTTATGCTACCGAATCTATTCAGGCTAACCGTATTCGCTAAGCGCTCCCTTTAATCTATAAATCACTGTGAGTATACTCGATCCCTTTTTGCTTTAAGCACTTTTGGGTGTTACATACGTTACGAATATTCAAACTACAATTACCACACTACTCAAACTATTTGAACGCTAACCGTTAATGCATGTTATACGTGGCTTATGAATGCTTGTTTGTTATGTTTACACATGGAATGCTGTCTACCTGCCTTAGCAACGATAGTACTATAGTTTGGACTCAGCACCCGTTCACTCGGGGGTTGTTAAGGATCTTTTACTTGCATGGATTACGGTGGTAATCATGTATTGCGAACTGCCTCAGGCAGTCAACCCGCAGTCATTGGTATCGATGGACCTATGTCGATAACTAACGTGCTTCATTTCACTATGTGTGCGTGCTGGTTATGCGTAAACGAATTCGAACTCTATATGCTATTATCAAACTTGTATGCTCACCTTTACATTATATGTATTGACTTTTATTTTAACGTATGTGACAGGTGCTTAGGATGCATGTGTGGTAGGAATTGGAAGCTAGAATAAAGCTTTAGAGTCCAACAAATAGTTTTCTGTAGATAACGAATCAGGGGTCTCTAGAAGCAGATAAACAATTGCTACTTATTTAAACCTGAGTTGTCGGAACATAATATTTGTCTTGATGCTTGTCTGTAATAATTAGTTGACTATTTGAGATACGGTATGGGACGTATTAGTTAAATTGAATAGTTTTGATAATTGTTGTGGAAACTTCTGGACAATCTGTTTCGCTCAGTGCCGCGCCCCGATGATTCCGCCATCGGTTGGGGTGTGACACGGTAGTGGAGAATATTTTTTTCAATACATTCAGATCCAAAAGCAAGTTAAAATACACGGAGGGTAACAAACTTTCCATAAAGTTCTGAGTAAAAGGATAAAGACTATTGACCAAGCTAAAACATAAAATAATCATAAAACTTTATATTCCCCCTCAAGATGCAGCATGCAAATTTGCAATGCCAATCTTGCCAAGAAGGAACCGTAGTTGCTGTGCAGTAAGTCCCTTCGTCAGTAAGTCCGCAATTTGTGCTTTGCCACTGATATTCATCGGGATGACCTCCTTGGATTCGACTCTATCACGCACAAAATAACAGTCCATCTCAGCATGCTTCGTCCGCTCGTGGAAAACAGGATTGTTGGAGATATGTCGAGCTGCTTGGTTGTCACAAAACAAAGGTGTAGGTGACCGACTATGAACTTTGAGCTCACTAAGTAACCAACGTACCCAAAGAACTTCACTGACAGTTGACGCCATTGCCCTGTACTCGGCTTCAGCTGAAGAACGCGACACGACGGACTGTTTCTTGGTTCGCCAAGAAATAGGAGTTCCACCTAACAGGAGGAAGTAGCCCGTGCGTGAGCATCTCGTGTATGGGCATCCCAACCAGTCCGAGTTACAATATGCGGTCAAGACGGGATCTCCTACTCGAGAAAGAAGGATACCTTGGCCAGGTGTTGCCTTTAGGTAGCTAAGAACACGATTAGCCGCCTCCAAATGGTTTCTTCGCGGATCAGCTACGAACTGACTTAAAACATTAACAGAATACGTGATGTCGGGTCGAGTGGCTTGAAGGTAGAGGAGTCGTCCAATTAAACGACGATATTGATTGGCATCCACTTGTGACTCTCCTTCTCCTTTGTTTAGTTTTAAACCTTGTTCAATAGGGAATGAACTTGGTTTGCAACCTAGCCTTCCACTGTCATTTAAGATATCCAAAGTATATTTACGTTGACTTAGAACCAGCCCTTCACTTGTTTTTGCCACTTCAATCCCAAGGAAGTATTTCAACGGACCAAGATCTTTAATGCTGAATTCCTTGTCGAGTTGCCTTTTGGTCTCTTGAATTTTGGTGAGGTTGTTTCCAGTAATAATAACATCGTCTACGTAAATGAGAATGACAACCATTGTACCAGCTGATTCATAGATAAAAAGTGAATGGTCTGCTTTCGATTGTCTGAATTGTAAGCTTAGAAGAAAAGTGGTGAACTTATGGTACCAATTACGTGAAGCTTGTTTCAAACCGTACAAGGATTTTCTCAACCGGCAAACTCGAGTGTCATTCTCTTTCGCAAAGCCTTGAGGGATTTTCATGTAAACTTCTTCATCTAATTCTCCATGTAAAAACGCGTTGTTTACATCGAGTTGATGAATAACCCAATCTCTTTTCACTGCTACCGATAATAGAGTTCGGATAGTTACCAATTTTGCAACCGGTGCAAACGTGTCATGATAGTCCACTACTTCCATTTGTGTAAAACCCTTTGCGACGAGACGGGCCTTGTACCTTTCAACTTCGCCATTTGGTTTGAACTTTATTTTGTACACCCACTTCGAATCTATAGCCCTTTTTCCTTCCGGCAGATTTTCCAACGACCAAGTTCCATTTTCTTCCAACGCTTTTATCTCCTTTTGCATAGCTTCCCGCCACCGAGCATCCTGCGCAGCTTGTTTAAAACATTTGGGCTCATCACCATTGGTGATGGCGGCTAAGAAGGCTTTGTGATTAGTGGAAAACTTGTCATAAGTAACGAAATTGGAGATTGGGTAACGTACCATGGAGGCAGCTTGATTGGGATTAGATGTCGGGTGTGCGACCGAAAGGGGGACCTGAACAACATAGTCTTTAAATCTTTATGGTTGGGATCTCGTTCGAACAGGTCTGGTTTCATTTTGGTCATCAGGTTCATTTTCGAGTTCATGTGCTTCATTCATGCATGCAAAGCCGTCATCGCTGGTTTCACTGTCTACACATTGCACACTTTCATGCTCATCAACTATATTTACATGTGAATTTTGACCATTTGCATGATCTCTCATGGACCCACTTTCCATGCATGGTTCACGTGAGATATCACTAGGCTCGCTACCCACTGTGTAGACATTGTCCATTAGTGGGCATTGATTTTTGGTTTGATTTAATGTTGACTCATCATGGCAAGTACAATCATGGCACTTTATTGGCTCATCAGTGGGGTCTTTATTGACTTCTTTGATGCCCTTGAAAGGAAACTTTTGTTCATAAAAATCAACATGCCTACTGGCTATAATTTTCTTTGTTTCAATATCAAGGACTTTATACCCTTTTGTACCTGGAGGGTAACCAAAAAATACCCCTGGCTTCCCCCTTTCTTCAAACTTATCCCCCTTTGCGTTTGTGTTCGTGTAGTACACGAGACACCCAAAAACTCTCAAGCGTTCGTAATCAGGCTTTTGGTTCCAAACTAACTCAAAAGGGGTCTTGTCTTTAATGACTTTGGATGGAAGACGGCTAATAAGGTATGCCGCGGTTAGAACGCACTCCCCCCAAAATTGTTTTGGAAGATTTGCATCAAATCTCAAGGCTCGGGCTGTTTAAAGTAGGTGTCTGTGTTTTCTCTCCACAACGTCGTTTTGTTGTGGAGTATGTGGGCATGAAGTTTCTAACAAAATTCGTTTCTCGTTGTAAAAATTTACCATGTTATTCGATGTGAACTCCCCCCCCCCCATTATCACATCTTATTCTTTTAATTTGTTTTTCAAACTGTACTTCAACCATTTTGTGAAAATCAACGAGACATTTGCTTGCTTCACTTTTATGTTTGATAAGAAATACCCACACGACTCTACTAAAGTCATCAACTATTGTGAGAAAATAGTTGGCCTTTGTATATGACGGTACACGATAACCTCCCCAAATATCACAATGAATTAATTGAAAAGGACCATTGGTTTTAATAAAACTAGAAGGAAAAGGAGTCTTGGTATGTTTTTCCTTAGCACAGGAATCACAATAATCACCAAAATCAACATTACTTGTTCCAAGAAAATCTACTTTAGAAAGCTTTCCCTTTGAGGCATGCCCAAGTCTCTTGTGCCATGTTTCAACTGTAACTGCCATCGCTCTTCTTCCTTGACCCATCCTTATATGGTATAGACCCCCTTCGCATCTACCCGCACCAATCAAGTTCCTCCTTTGCAATCCCTGCATAACACAAAAGTCAGGAAATAATGATATGCAACATTGAAGGTCGCGACTAAGGCGACTAACTGAAAGGAGATTGCATCTAAAATCTGGAATGTAAAGAACTCCTTTTAGCTTCACCCCACTCGGAAGAGTATGGTCACCCCTTCCTTTGACCGGAATTGAATCTCCAGTGGGAATGACAACAGGTTCTTCAAGAGAGCTAGTTCTCTTGTTAGTAATGGCATTAGATAAGTGAGTTATATATTCGGTGCAACCCGAATAAATAATCCACTCACCTTCTTTGTTTTCTTTATGAGTCAGATTAGCAGCGGGTTTTGTGCATTCAGAATTACCGGATCCAGGGAAATGCTTCAGGAAAAGCTGGTAGTTTTCGTTCGTCAAACCAGGAATGGGACTCATCTCTGATTCGACACAAGCAGCCTTAGCCTTGGGCTTTTCACTTTTCTTTCCTGGCCACCATTCCGGGTACCCGATTATCTTGAAGCAACCCTCTCGCTTGTGTCCGTCTCTATTGCAGAAAGTACAATGTTCAGTCCCTTCTTTCACGGTTCTAGATCCACCCTTTTCTTTGTTCGAACCATCCCGTTTCTGGAACGTTTTAAACGCAGCGGGTTCGTGTGGAATTTTACCGTCATTTGATATGTTTCTCTGTCTCTCATCTTCGGCTACCATGTGGTAAGCCGTACCAAGCGAAGGAATCGGCTTTGTGGCCAAAATTTGGGTTTGAATGACCGTAAACTCGACATCTAAACCCATGAGAAATTCATAGAGTCGTTCCTTTTCTTGGTGCTCATTGATTCTTTTGCTAACTTCACAGTCACACTTGTTACATGTGCATCGTGGGAAAGGTTGTATGGATCGGGATTCATCCCATATTGACCGTAACTGGGTAAAATAAGTTGAAACAGAAGTACCATTTTGACGGGTAGCAGCCATCTTCTGTTTCAATTCGTATGCCCTAGGGGCACTCTCCTTTCTAAAACGTTCGCTTAGATCCGCCCATTTCTCCGATGCCGTTCCTGCGTACTTCACGCTGTTACGTATGTTTTTCTCCATGGCAGTCGTCAACCAACCCTTTATCATGGCGTCAACGCGCATCCATGGCATATAATCCGTCGATGCTTTCTCTGGTTTCTTTATCGTTCCATCAACAAACTCCATCTTGTTCTTTGCAAAAAAGAAGTTGATCATCTCTTGGCTCCAATCAGTGTGATTTGTATCTGTGAGAACTTCGTTAACGTGTAGTTGTTTGGGGTAATCAGATGGATGGAGATAGTATTATGAATCGTGTGTAATTCCGCCACCGGACACCTCTCCATCCTTGTTCCTATTTTGATCATCTCCTGCCATTGGTGTGTTGTATTTAATCAAGAGCCAGGTCTGCGATAACCTGCTCTGATACCATCTAAGATTCGATGGAACAAGGTAGTGGAGAATATTTTTTTCAATACATTCAGATCCAAAAGCAAGTTAAAATACACGGAGGGTAACAAACTTTCCATAAAGTTCTGAGTAAAAGGATAAAGACTATTGACCAAGCTAAAACAAATAAATAAAACATAAAATAATCATAAAACTTTATAAAATGTGCATTACCAAGATCACATTTTATGAAAAAAAAGTCAATGCGCTATAAAATGAATCGAACCTCATGATCTGGTCAAGCTCAATGTTCAGAACATGATTAAACTGAGATTTACTCACAGGGTCCCTAAAATTAAGGAAAAAAATCTTAAAATTTCAATGCTCATCGTAATAATCATGGGGAGATGTGATATCAAATTAGAATTTACCTGACATAGAAGTCAAGAAGTAACTCCCTGCCCGAATATGACCCGTTTCAACAAGAGAACCATTAAATGAGAACCATACTCAGTAACTATCCTTGCCTAATGATTAGAAATAAAATAAAATATAGGTTAACATGATTTTGTTTCAACTATTCTGTATTTTACAGATTTTGTAATCATTGCATCACTTATAAAATACTAAAAATAAATACACAAAAAAGAGTTTGTGTAATCAATAACTCAGATATATGCTTAATTGACACTCCATTGTCTATTGAAGAATAATAAATTGCGTTCCTATCTGAAGACGGTGATGTATACAACAAAGCTAAACATACATGTTTGATGGGTGATCATGGAATTGCAGAAAGTTAATTTTTAAAGCACATAATTAATGTTACACCAAGGGGTGTGCATACAACTGGCAAAGGAAGTAGTGGAGTTGGTTTTACAGGAGTTGTTCAGTAGATCCAGTGACAAATGAGATGGTTTTAGAAGGTGGAGCACTTGTGAGAGGAACTTGTGATATATATTACATCTCAGTACAACTAGAAAGATGGTTGGATTAAGTAATGGGTAATATATGGGGAAGGTTGAAATGGGTCAAAATTTTGCTATTAACGTGTCAAATATGTAATTTTAAGGTGGGTCAAGTCACTATGAGCCAAAAAAAAGCTCTCCAAATTCTTTTATAGAAGAATAAAAATTACAGATCCATGTTATATCCATCTTAATCTAATTGTTGAATAAATTTAAGTCAGGAGGGTGGGTGGGGGGATAGTGCACGGTCCTCCTAACCGCCGGAGTGATCTCACTCCGGGAGCCGCTACCCGACCAAGCTAGCTCCGCGGTGACTTCCACATGCCAAGTTCTTACCCTGGGCGACATATGCCACTCCCAAGACTCAAACCCGGTACCTCTGAGAAGAGGTGGGTGTCGGTGGCCAACTAGGCTACCCCATTTGGTTTAAGTCAGGAGGGTGTGTACATTGAATATACACTTTTTGGGGACTTCAACCGTTGGACCTGTTTGACTTAACCTTTTTTATTTCCACAATTGACCGATTGGAGATAAACCATAATCCTAATCAACTCATTCATAACTAAACGGCCTAAAATTTCCACAATTACTAAATATGTAAACTATAGTGTGCGTTAGGAAAATTATTACATGCTATAACATATATAAAAACCGAAAATTATGTACGAGAACAGATACCTTTATAGCAAAGAAAAGTTGAGCTACCCCGGATACCAATTCCTACCAACTAAGGGCATGACCTGAGAAGAACATCCTGCCTACAAGATACATAAAATTAAACCTAATAAAAGTGAAAATGCAAATTTTCAGCAATAAAACCATTAGGTTAATATAATTTACAGTGTAGTTATCGCATCAACGTCTAATATCACAATTCTTGCATTTCATTTCCACAAATAAATATGAGCATCAACTACAAGAATTCTGCACAACTCACATTAAAAATAATAACAAGGAATTGAATGTGTAGAAGAGAATAAATACATAAAAAAACCTTTTGAACTCCTAAAATGTGGGTCGAAAAAAACAAACGAAACCATATTTTGCCCGTCTTTTAGTTTCAATGATCATACTTGATTAGTTCGGGTGTTCATGGTAATACCTCTCCGAACCCTCTGTCAACCAAATCTGACTCGGTTTACATGTATTAACCACAGTTGACCCGAAGTTTGACCCATCTCCGACCTCACCCGATTACATTCCCAACTTTACCAACCCTTTCCGGGTATCTAACTTCTCAATGGATGTAAGCATTGATGAAACATTCAATGTGGTATTCAATGGCATGTTCAATAGATGGAAGAGAGGAGTGCAACGATGGAATTGTTTTTCACTGTACAAGTAATGAATGTAGTTACATTAGCTGAAAGTAATTGTTATACAATGCACACAAAAAGTATGACAGCTAGGATCGCCAATCATCTAAAATCGATAAAACCACCAATCATACGCCATGCCAAATACACCAGTAAGTCGATTATTGTTATTTTCAGACTAAAACATACACCACTAAGAGTATTATTCTTATGCGAATCGATGAAATACGAAAATCAAATCAGGAATTCATAGACTATTAAAACACGACAGAATTGGTACCGGAGATACGGGGATTCCGGATGCAGCCGTGTGAAATAAGGAGCGTGTATGGACCTGGTTCACAATTGAGAAAGTTAGAATGTATTGAGTGGAACCGAAAGGAGAACAAGAGTGGGTAATCCAAACCTGATAACAGGGTACTGAAGTGGCAATGAACCACATACTACATAATTCAATTAAATAATGGTGGATCAGGAGCAAATTCAATCATCGTCTTCAATTTTATGTTCCACTAATAATTCTTTCCATCGTTCAATCTGGTATTCGCATTCATTTCACTATACTACCATAGCCACCAATTAGTTTCCAAAACCCACCATAGAAAAAAAAACTTAACCAAAATTAACAAATATCGTTAAAACTTAACCAAAATTAGCAGGATCCAATAGATAATCCATGTCACACCCCAACCGATGGCGGAATCATCGGGGCGCGGCACTAGGCGAATCAGATTGCTCAAGAGAATCCATAACAACTACATTGTGATAATATTTAATACATTCGTTATCCCATACTAACAACTAACACAATCACATAAGTTATCACAGATTTCTTGTCCTCTCGAACAATACAAATCCGACAACCTAGATTTTAGTTGTGTTTCTAGACTTCCTAGCTTGATTTGAAATAGCATGCGATCTAACCTGCAACATACGTTAAATATTTGTCAATACAAAAGTATTGGCGAGTATACAGGTTTGATAAGAATAGCGTAATAGGTTAAAAAGTGTAGCGAAACTCCATATGCATAAACACGACATATGTACTCACAAAGCTGATACTACCAACTAAGTCCTCGATGCTCGAATATGCGATGGCAAACTAGACCCCATCGGGCGCAATAGTACTATACTAGTCATGGTGGGACGTCGCGAGTATAAACCCTAGTACATATGCAACTAGCATCACGTATATCTAAGCATAACAGTTATTCGCAAGTGATAATTCGATTGATTGAATCATTCGTTCGATAAGTTCGATTTGTTAGAAACGTATGTTACACCCAAAATGCGATTAAAAAGGGTTCAAGTATACTCACAGTGCGTAATTGACAAGTAAACACAACTTGATTTGGATCGATTGAGAGTACGCCTGAGTTATCCTGGTTACAGATCGTTAAGCGATGAATAACGCGTTAAATGGTGGCGAGAGAACCAAAATTGGTTCGGACATTGATGCTTGGGCTCGTCCGGTCGGCTGGACATGTGGTCCGATCGGTTAGCATGTTGTTCGATCGGTTAACATGCTAGCCGATCGCTTAACATGTTGTCCGATCAGTTAACATGTGGTCCGATCGGTTAACACATTGTCCGACCGGACGGTTGAACTCTGTTTGCTGTTCGATCGGACAGCAGTCCGATCGGACGGCAATTCGTTCCATTGTCCTGATCATGTCACACTTGATGGGTTTTGGAAAGATTTCAGGTGCTTTGACTAAGGTGGTGTGTCATCGTGTTAAACTACTGAAATCCCATCGAATCCGACCCGTTCTAACGGCCGGGAACCACCCCGTTCCATCAGATCTGGCCGTTCTTGATGGTTTTTTCTCATGTTTATCCCGAATTCATACACACCTTGACTGGGTTATGTAGAGCTAGGTGAGATTTATTGTAAAACAGGTGAAATTACTTAGATCCGAGCTGTTTATGGTGAAAATTAGGTCACTCTTTGAAGTTCATGTGAACTTATGATGACATCATCTTCGAAACACCTCAAATCCATAGGAATCACACAACTTCTTGATTAGAAAACATAGGTTTAGACTTGATTTATGTAAAAACGTATGGAAATCACTCCGATCTGAGTCGTTCTTGCATGGGATGACATCACCCTAGAATCCCCAAAATTCAGAGATTCCACGGTTAAAAGTAGAGATTTAACAGGTAGAAAGGTGTAGAATTGGTTATAGATCAAGGGAGTACAAGATTTGAGTTAAAAACTTACAAGAATCGCGGGAAATCGAGAGATAAAGGGGTTGGAACTTCTGGTCGAGCAGCAACAGTGACAACAAGGGTGTTTGAGGTGAATGAGGGGTATTTATAGGCAAGGAGGAAGGAAAGGAGGGCAGGTTGGCCTGGATCGGACGGCCCATTCGATCGGCCGGCCCATCCGGATCGGACGGCCTGTCCGATCAGTCGGCCCAGCCGTTCGGCCGGCCTGGCCGTTCGGCCGGCCTGTCCGATCGGTTGGCCCGTCCGATCGGTTGGCCCATCCGATCGGTTGGTCCAGCCGTTCGGCTGGCCCATCCATCCGGAGGCCTCTCGAGCCTCGTTTTTGGTGCGTTGCGATAGTTTGGGCCACATTTCCATATATTTATATTAATATATATTTTATAATTAATCACCCAAAGGGTCGTATATACGTATTCATATCCCCAAGTGTTCGTTTCGAGTATGTGTTGCGTCAAGACGCATCACGGCCATCGCAGAGGGTAGAATAGGTCCCCTCCCGACGTCACCGTGAGCGTTAGTGTATACGTTGTGCCACAATGACTGTCGGGGTACCACTCACTCGAATGGTCATCATCGTCACGATGACTGGAGGCATGGTACTCACCCGAAAGTCTCTGTTAGCGTTAATTGTTTACGTTCGATACCTCACGGCTATCGAGGAGGGTAGAGTAGGTCCTCACTCAATGTCATCGTGAGTGTTAGTATTTGTGAAAATAGCATTGTAATAGCGATAGAATATGTGTAATTATTCGAATATACTGTGATATAGCGATGTATGCGATATAGTTACATTACGATCCGAATCTCTGGTGCTAGGCGTAACGAGTATATCGAGTAGTAACAACGCACGAAAGTGCGGGTTGTTACAGTCTCCCATGCTTTAGGAAATTTCGTCCCGAAATTAATCCAGCAGGCAGACTTTTGAGAGTTGATCCTGTATAAGTAGCGATACAGCGAGTGATTTAACCGTGAGTTGACAAACGAGAGTGCTTCGAATGAGAGAGATCGATTGCGATTGCGATAGCGAGATGGCGACGTAAAGACAAAAGTAATATTCCACGAGTTGGCGTTCCACGGTGCCTTGTGTTGTGAAGAATTTGTTAGTTCGATGCGAATGAAATTTTTAAAGAACTTGAAAGGTTCCTCATGACGTGGAATTAACTGAGTCGATCGTTAACCCACGTTACAAGGAGCGTTCGTTTTTAGATAAACAAAAGGAATTTTGGACGAAAATCTCGAAAGGTTTCCTTTTACGTATGGCCAACTGAGTCGATGTTAACCAACGTTGCAAAGAAGTTTAGGTTTTACACACATTAAAGAATTCGAAGATGAAAGCTGGGGTTACGAAAACTCTCCTACGACATGGGTTCAGCTGAACTTGATGCTGAACCAACGTCTCAAGAAAGTCTTGTTTTTGTCATTGAAAAAGGTTTTAAGGAAAAATTGGACTCATGAAAGCTCCCCTTGGACATGGAGTTAAGCTGGTTCGATGTTACCTCCACATTGTGAGGGATTTCGTTTGTCCCATGGTTTTAGAAAAAGTTTTATAAAAATCAGTTTTAACCGTTTGAGAAGACAATGTAGCATCGAGCCCCCACTTGGCACCTTCCCACGGAAGTTCGTTAATATGATTAAAACATTTATATATAGGAAGTACCCGCAGCGTATCCACCATGTTTCTCCCATATTACTTTCGTTTCGTGAGGCGGTGTCATGTGTGCCAATACGACACGGATGGAATTGCGCTCACTCGGTCCAATCGATAGAAAGTCAGACCGAGTATAGGACGGAATCGAATAGGTTAAACCGGCGAGTTGAATTGCGAGCATAGCTGTAGCAGCGTGCGCGAGTAGTCTGATGACACAAAACATTTATGTGTCGTGTCTGGGTAGGCGTCGAGCGACAATCGATAAATGAATAGCGCGTTTTCGATTAGATTCCACTTTGAACCCGCATGGCATGCTTCCACGAGAGTTCGCTAACATGGTGAAACACTACGTTTAACCAGGTTAGTTTTGCCTCGTGAAGCGATGTCATGCGTGCTAATACCATGCAGACTGCAGTGAATACCAAGCGAGCGATAAGCGGTACACGATACGCGAATAAGCGGTAGACTATACACGATAAGCGATAAGCGATTTGATGGTTAAGCGAATAACACAATCCCAATACCAGTAATGACGGCGGCGATAAACGAATTACGATAATCGGCAGTTGTTGCGTTGCAAGCGATGGAGGTATACGCAATTTGTGCGGTTCGATTTGATTGATTAACACCACCGAGTTTAACTAACATCAGACCCCACATGGCCCTTTTCCACGAAAGCCTGCTGATATGACTAAAACACCTTGCTTTAACCATATGAGCTTCACCTCGTGAAGCGAGGTCATGTGTGCTAACTTTACACAATTATCACAGATAACGGTAGGTGATAGCGATAGATTGATACACAGCAAGGGATATAGCAATTTCTATAATAAGCGGCAGTGATCCTCGTAGTAATCGATGGAGATTACGAGATACACATGATAAGCGATTGCGATTAGTTGGGTTTGTGTATTGAATAAGCTTTACGTTACGATGCGACGCATCACAGTTATCGAGGAGGGTAGATTAGGTCCTCACTCAAACAACAATATGAGCGTTAATGTACTCGATGAGATTGATTGCGACAGACTTACAACCAGTCTTGCGTCGATACAATGGCCCTGCGAGGTAGACTCTCCAGAGTCCATCGATGAGGCGATTGCACTGCGTTTGCAGACTTACGACAAGTCTCGCGATGATGCGATTTAGTTGTTACGCCTTGCGATTGAGTGTAGTGTGTTGAAAATAATCACAATAGTATAATAGGTCTAATAACGTTCAACTCCACGTGGCACTTTCTTCACGGAACTTCGGTAGTATGATAAAGCACACCTTGCTTGACCCCTACTACTTTCATCCCGTGATTTGGTGTCACCTTTTGTCAAAACGCTTATGGCACCTTAGAATTCACTACGATCTCCGTGCACTGACCCAAATAATCCCGTGTGCACCCGTGATTAATAGTTCCTTGGACGTTTATCGTGCCTCGTTCTAAGAGTGTAGTGAGGGTAAAACACATTATTTCGTGATATAGTATATAGTATGCGTGTGAACCTAGTTTAAGTGCAATGATTAGAGAGTGGAAGAGAAATGAAAACGAGAGTTAAGGTTTACGCATAGTGGCAACATCGAGTAATAGAATAGGTTCAAAACCAAGAAATTTAACGTCGAAAATCGTATCATTACAACCTTATCCCATGCTTGCTAGATGTCTGATGCTGAAGACTTTTGCTGGAGCTGTTGATGTTGTACTCACGTTCGCGGTTCGATGCGGCAGTTGCGGGTGAAGTGACCGTAACGGTTGCAGTTACTGCAATAGCGACAGTCAGCCCCAACTGGATGATGATAGGTGCATGAGTAACACTGGGGATGAGCTCCAGTGTAAGCTCGTTTTGGAAATACCGGAACTGTTCGAAGAGGTTTCAGTTGCAGCAGTTCGGTTGTTGATGAGCTCGGGCTTGAAGTCTTTCGCTTGCGGCTGGGTTTGTCAGTGTCTTGCGATGAGGTGTCGTCATTGGAGAATTCGTCGGATGACTCACTTGCAGAATCCTTGACCGAGTCGTTGGAAGAATCGTCGGCAGATTTGTCAGAGGAATCGGTAGCAGATTCGTCGGAAGAATCGTTAGCAGATTCGTCAGAAGAATCGTCAGCAGATTCATCAGTGGAATCATCGACAGGATCGTCTGAAGGATTCATGGCGCTCGCTTGATAAACTTGCTTGACAGGATTCTTGGAGAAAGACCCTTCCATGAGTCGTTTGTTGTTGATTTCTGCGGCTAAGCGGTAGGTTTCTTCGATAGTAGCAGGTCTTGCAGCCTCGACAAAATCACCCACACACTCAGGCAAGCCGCGAATATACTTCGAAATGGCTTTTTCTGAAGTGTTGACTTGACTTGGGCAGATTATGCTAAGCTGTTTGAACCTTGCGGTGTAGCCAGCGTTGTCACCTTCGTTTTGCTTGATTTCCCAAAATTCGTTTCCTAGCTTCTGGATTTCGTGGTGAGGGCAGTACTCTTTCATCATAAGCTCTTTCAGCTCATCCCAAGAGAGAGCGTAAGCTGCGGAGATCCCACGTTTGTTACGTTCGGCGGTCCACCAGTCGAGTGCTCGCGATTGAAATACTCCGGTAGCGCAAGTAGTACGGAAGCTATCGGGACACCCACTTTGACGAAGGGTAACTTCGATAGAGTCGAACCACTGGAGTAGTTGAGAAACACCTCCTTCGCCCGTGAAGACTATCGGATCACTGGCTTTGAAGTGTTTATAGAGAAATGTAGACTGCGACTCTTTTGTCTTAACGTCTTCCGAAGTCCGAGGGTTGATAAGAGAGTGCACTCGTGCGGCAATTTGAGGAATGACTTTGACTACTTCCTTGGTCACAAGTGAAGCAATCCTCTTTTCGCCCCTTCGTTTGGCTCGTCTCTTTGCTAATATTCTCGAAGTAGTGTTGTTGGAAGGCATCTAGACAGAAAGAGACCTGGAGTGAGATTCGACCATAATGATTTTTGAGTTTTGCGATGCGATTGAGCGCGTTCAAAACTTGATGCGATAGTATAGTAGTAATACGAATCACATAGGAGCCACATAGGAGGCACGAAGTTCCTAAGTTCTCACACAATGACTTGTTGTTTATACGTATATATATATAGGTATTTATATAATTGTAATTTGTATTCATACACATACGGGCCGATTTAGAATAAGCGAGGACGTGTTGAGGTGAGAAAGCGAGAGTGAATGCGATAGATTATGCATTAGTTTTGTTGCGAACATTCGGGTTTCGTTTTAGATTGCGATGGCTGTGCGACTTGTGCGTTTATAAAGCAGGGAGTGAAAATCGTTAAATCGAGAATTCGATAAAGCGTAAAGTTCCAAAATGTAGATAAGTTTCCAACCAGTTGTAAGATTGGTAGGTTGTATGATAGAGTGCCTTGGGTGTTTAGGCGTCGACTAACCCAGGTAATCCAACTATATTCAACAAGTTCGTGCACGCGCGTTGACTTAGAAGACTCCATGCTTCCACTGGGATGCAGCTTATGGCATTCGTCTTCCTAGTCATCGCGTGGCTCGAGTTATCGTGATAGTCAAGTCCTTGGTGAGAGCTTTTTGAAAACCAATTTATGGAGTGAAACGGCTTATTAAGGTACGGATTTCACCCCTGACTTAACAGCTTCGTTCCTAATTATGGTTATGCTCTTCGAATAAATTCGTGAGTTTCCACTAGAATGTAGATTTTCGTCGAGATGTGGATGTCACTCCTAACTCGATGAAAGGTTCTCGTGCCAGAAAAAAAATGCGCCGAGTGAGCGATCTCGTTGAGAGTTCTTGGTTTTCACACCTGATCTCGACTGGATCACTCGGTTTTGTTATGCGAGTATTTTCGAAACATGTGTATTGTGTCAGCCTTAGGAAAGGCTAAGTAGTATTTCAGCCTTAGGAAAGGCTTCTTCGTGTGAAGCTGTAGTACGCGGTGTTCACACAAAGTTGTAGCTTTTAGCGACTTCGATCGAGAGTATCAAGTAGGCCCGGTACAACCCTACTGGGTTCGTACGAGTCGGCCTGTTGGTACTTAGACTATAGACTAGGTCAATTTCTAAGACGTCGACCCGGACTAGGTCGAGTCTTACCTAATTCCCTATAGTTATGGCTCTGATACCAATCTGTCACACCCCAATCGATGGCGGAATCATCGGGGCCCGGCACTAGGAGAATCAGATTGCTCAAGAGAATCCATAACAACTACATTGCGATAATATTTAATACATTTGTTATCCCATACTAACAAATAATACAATCACATAAGTTATCACAGATTTCTTGTTGTCACACCCCAACTAATGGCGGAAACATCGGGATGAGACGAAGTGTGAAGATTGCTAGAGACATCATAACGCTATTTGTGACAATATTTAATAAACCGATTTCATTTCATAGTTCATTTGTCTACATTACAAGGAAATCAAATAACATCAAGTTCAAGGGGAAATACAATACAACATAATCAAAATTGATACAACGATTAAACCTAAACGTCTATATGTGTATCTAGGCATCAACGCTACTTCATTTCATAGCATCGTCATCCTTAACCTGTAACATGTTTAAAATAAAGTTCAATGCAAAAGCAAAGGCGAGTATACAAGTATAAGCATAAGTATAAGCATAAAATGTTTAAAACGAATCCACATGGCAACTTTGTTTATACAAGATCTAACATGGCATGCAATATTTCTAGCCAAACCTCTGTTTACGCAAGAAAGTTTAATTAATTCAACATGACCCAAGTATAAAGGGGGCGGTGCGTTACTCCTATAGCGCTATACATGTCAAATGGAGGCTCGTGAAAGCTAATGACTAAAACATATTACATAAGTATGGCCCACATAAGCATCAAGTATCATAACATAGCATTCATGTATAAGGATTGTTTTGTGCATTGCATAAAGAATAAGTTTAAGTGTAGTTTAATAGTTAAACACGTTACACCCCAAAAGTGGTAAACATAAAAGGGGGTTGCGAGTATACTCACAATATTGCATATGCTTTCCGATTATCCAATTGTTGATGAGTAGAGATTTAGAGTCCGAATGTATAAGGGTTAAAGTTCAAGTAGGCTTAGAGTCGAAATTCGGGATTAAGATTCAAAGAATAACAAAGTAAGTATTATGAAAATAATCTCTATGGTATTAGCACTTGCCTTTGACACTATGGTAATCCTTATGGATTGTATGTGATTTCATAGGTTCAAGACCTATTAGAATCGTGACAAGGAACTATACACATAGGGATAAACTTATTAACTTGGTAGAAGATTATATAATCACTATCAAGGGTTCGGTTTTAAGGATTATTATAGTCGTATTATGTACATAATAATATATATATAGTCATGTGGGAGGCGGGAGGTTGAACCTTCCACTTTGGTACCTCTTGGTGTCATAAGTCAAGTAGGAGCTGGGAGGTGAAACCCTCCACTTTGGTACCTCGAATGATATGTTAACATATAGGTCATGTAGGAGGTAGGGAGGCAAACCTTCCATTTAGGAACCTCATAGATATGTACAAGAAATAATACAACTAATCTAAGCAAAACATCAAGTGATGTGTGGACTTGTTATGTAGGTTAGCCTAGGCTAGCCAAGTAGTCACACTATCTTCAAATTCAAGACTTGACACCACTTGCAAGCTAATAGCTCGATTAAAACAGAAAGTTTAGAGTGTTTAGACACTCATATTAAGTGTAAAACAACCTTGGTTTGGCTTTACTAATCATACACTCGATTAGAAGCAAAAGAACACAAGTTTGTTTGAAGTATACAAGAGTTTAAGAAGTTTCAAAACACAACAGAAAGTTTATGGACATTTTCAGGGCAATTCCAGGTCTGATTTCTCCAAGGAGAGATCAAGGAATCAAACCCCATGATTATCCAAGCAAGTAGGAAGAAGAATCAAGTGATTTGGTTAAGTTTTGAGCAAGTTATGCCCACTTTTGTATGAATGTATGAATCTGCCCGAATTTCTGAAATTTGCAAGAACTTGAGAGTGTTTGAGAGAGATTTGAGGGTTATGAAAGTGTAGAAATGCTTGGAGAAGAGTTGTATTTATAGTGGAAGAGGTTAGAGATGATTGGAGGTGATTAGAGGTGGATTAGAGGTGATTGGGGAGTGTTAGAACATAGGATTTCGTGCAAATTCGCGTAAAAACGCAGCTGTTTGTGTTTTCTGCAGACCTGAGGTCCATGCGGGCCGCGTAAAGGATCAAGGGAACTTTACGCGGGCCGCCTCAGCTTATTGTTTCGTATTTAAGTTTCAAATATTACAATTCAGCCCCCAGAGTTGTTATTTTTGTGTTTTTAGGGCATTTAAGGACTATATTTGCCACAAAAGCATAGTTTGAGATAAATTTAAGTATGAGGAGTATAAACCAAGTATAATTATGCGTACGAGGATCGTATGCAAGTGTCGTTTATGATCGAAACACGTTTTATGCATATGTTTCATGTATTTACAAGTTTAGCATATAGTTTCCAAGGATTATGAATAAGCTTTAATTGTTCCACGAAATCGAATGTTTGAGCATATATAAAGTACGTATAACATGTATTTAACAAAATACGGGTTTTATTTATGATTCGAGTCTTGGATTTTACAACGGTTACACAGAAAGAACGATTACAAGAACACGAGATTTCCAAAAATAGAATTTCAAGCAATGGTTTCTAAATATGGAAAGTATGAAAACGCAGGGCGTTACAGTCTCCCCTCCTTTAGGAAAATTTCGTCCCGAAATTTATTTAAGAGGTAGACTTAAAGAGTTTTGGTAAAAGTTTGAGACTTGAAATTTTGAAACGTTTTGAAAAGTACGAAATATTGGGAGAATAAAATAAGTTTGTAAAATGAACCGTCTGGCTAAAATGGTTTTGAGGCATAAGCGTGAGTGAAACGTGCATAGGTAAAATGATTTTGAATAGCTAAATTTGGGGTTGCTTTAAAAATGTATTGTACTTACGAAGGAGGTCTTTATATAATGGTTTAAATCAATAAAAGTGAGGTAGGTTGCATAGGAAGTTTTTAAGGTAGTATATATCCATAAAATTTGCTTCTCGAGTGAAACGAGAAAGCTTGGTAAAATCAAGTATTAACGACCTACTAACTACGTTTACACAAGAATAAAGAATAGAGAGACGGTTCTAAAGGTAATACGATAAGTTAGGATTCGAATGTTTAAACAAGCTTGATTGTGGACGAGGTTTGCATGAACGAAAAGGATAAAGGAGCATAATACGAGTATAGAATGAACGAATGACTCTTAAAGAGTGCAAGTATAAGAATAGCATAAGTGTTGGATAGATGAACGTAGTGTGTTAAGGATGAAGTCTCGTCAAGGATAATCGGATATAATGCGTTTGTGAGTTGTCTAAAGTTGTATTAGGTCTAAATAGGTCTGTAAAATACTGAATTTCTCATGACACGTTTTACGAAAGTTTGGTAACGTGGTGAAAACACTTATATATAGGAAGTACCAGCGGCGTATCCACCATGTTTTGACCACATTACGTCCGTTTAGTATTCGGTGTCATCTTACATTCCGTGTCTTACCATACACAGTAGTACACTCTATGGTTCTCATACACCTATCACTATAATCCCGTGTGCACCCGTGATTATATTGATCGTCGCATGATCCGCGTAGCTTGTACTAGTTGTGTATGAATTCGGGTAGGTATACTTTAAAAAATAAGAATGTGTGCGTATAAGAATAAAGTATGTAAGCAAGTCCATGCTTAAGTATGTATGGGACCAACGCAAGCGAATCCCTCGGATTACGCTCGCGTGTAGGTACGAATGTATGAGTATGAATGAAAGTATGAGCATAAGCTTAAGTATGAATACGCATGTATGTATGAGCACAAACATAAAATGTGTAAGTAGTACGTGGGCGAGCATAAGCATAAAACGTATAGGTAGTATGTGTATAAGTAAAATCATAAAACGTGTGAATGTAAGTGTAGGTACGAACATTAAAATTTACGTATATAGTGTATGTTGGGATATCACAGATTTAAGTGTATAAAATCGTTCAAAAGGTTAAGTATGCAAATACGAACGATTATAAATCAAAATCACTGCGTTAAAACGACTAAAACGTGTATGACGATATGTATGTATAGTTGTTTAAACGAAACGTTGAGTTTATCGTATCAAAATTAGATTGAGCTTGGTTTGAAAGGTAGAATATAGTTGGCATATGTAAAAGGATATAAAGTACTCATTGGTTAAGCATAATGCATTTTGTAATGAATGGAAATGCTACTTTTGTTTTAAAAAAGTTTACGAAATCCGAAGATGGTCGGTCTCCAAGAAGTCTTCTTGCCCATGAGTTTTATAAATTGGTGTAGGAAAAAGGTTTTCAATCGGAAGTAAGTTCGCTTTATTAAACAAGAAATTATGAATTTAGGAGGTTCTTGTGAAAATGAGGATCCCTAGAAAAGAATTTTAACAAAAGGACGTAGTGATTGTTAAAAGTTCTAACAAATGATTTGTTGAGGTTGGAAAGAGTCCTTGGTAAAACGATCTTATAATATTTATAAGATCCTATATGTAATTGGGAAAGGTTGGTTTGGTTTCAATTAAGAATGGAAGTCTCTAAAATGACGATATAACGCGAGCATATTTTAGTGATTAAGTCTAAGATGAAGTTCATGGGCAAGAGTTTCATTGGACCGATTAAATTGATAGGTAGCATTTCGTAAGGTTTGGAAATTTGTGTAGTAAAACGTTTAAGATATGATTAAGAATCTCGTGTATATGAGTTGAGTGAAAATAAATTGTAGGATAGAAAGTACGCTTGGTGAAACAATGTATTTTGTATACGTATACGTATGTATTTTGAGTAATGATAACTAATTTAGGTATAAAACATGATCGAGTTTGCATAATAAGATATTTGGAAGAGACGTTTTGGTAACGATCACCTAGGTAAGGGAATCACCCCTAACTCGTTGGTGAAGTCGTTTTAAGAAAAAAAAAAAAGGGAGTGGAGTTAATCGTCAAGGTAAGGAAATCACTACTATCTCGATGATATGTCTCCACTTGTCGTTGCAAGGAATAATAATTTAAATTATATGAAATCATGCATATGTATAAATGTATGGAAAAGATTCGATATGTTGTGTGTGTGAGAAGAAAATATCGAAAGTAAATTCGTATTTGAAAGATTGCATCGTATAAAATAAATAATATAACATATGTTCGATAAAATTTGGGATGGTTCCAAAACAGAACGTTGACTAACCAAAGTGGTCGAAAAGTCTTTTAAATTTGAGGAGCATGCTTTGGCCTAATAGGTAAAATACTCTCGCCGACAAGTCGGTTAACGGTACTTACCCTTCCGGTTACTACATGTCCCCAATTCATTTGAAATTTCGAGACTTGGAGGGATTAATGAAAATCAAGGAGTGGAACTAGTCGTCAAGGTGCGGGTTTCACCCCTAACTTGGCGATTTAGTATCCTCAGTGTGGTTGGTACTCGTCGGGTCAAAATTTAATTTTGACACTTTGACGAGGGTCCACTAGAATTCGAAATTTGAATTTCTCCATCAAGGTGAGGATTTCACTCCTAACTTGATGGTGAATTTCGCGTAAAAAGAAAAGTAGATGGATTGAGGGTCGTCCACCAAATTGTGGGTTTCACGCCTATTTTGGTGAAGTCGTCTCGTTTGTGTAATACGAGTGGCTTTGATGTTAGTATAACTGAGTAAAAGACGTATGCTCAAAATGGCATCAACAAGTATAAGCATACTAAGTATTGCAAGAAATAATATGAAAAGGCGTTTCAAGAATAGCACATAAGGATGGAATAATGCAACAAGTATTAATAAACAAAGCAAGTATTAACACAAAAGTGGCATATATGTTTAAAAGGCCAAAAGCAAGTAAACAAGGAGTAAATAATGTATCATGCAAGTGGTTCAAGCAAAACATAAGAATAAGGCTCTAGAACTATAGACTAGGTTAAAGCATTCCTACTTTTCCTAATTCCCTATAGTTATGGCTCTGATACCAATCTGTCACACCCCAACCAATGGCGGAAACATCGGGATGAGACGAAGTGTGAAGATTGCTAGAGACATCATAACGCTATTTGTGACAATATTTAATAAACTGATTTCATTTCATAGTTCATTTGTCTACATTACAAGGAAATCAAATAACATCAAGTTCAAGGGGAAATACAATACAACATAATCAAAATTGATACAACGATTAAACCTAAACGTCTATATGTGTATCTAGGCATCAACGCTACTTCATTTCATAGCATCGTCATCCTCAACCTGTAACATGTTTAAAATAAAGTTCAACGCAAAAGCATAGGCGAGTATACAGGTATAAGCATAAGTATAAGCATAAAATGTTTAAAACGAATCCACATGGCAACTTTGTTTATACAAGATCTAACATGGCATGCAATATTTCTAGCCAAACCTCTGTTTACGCAAGAAAGTTTAATTAATTCAACATGACCCAAGTATAAAGGGGGCGGTGCGTTACTCCTATAGCGCTATACATGTCAAATGGAGGCTCGTGAAAGCTAATGACTAAAACATATTACATAAGTATGGCCCACATAAGCATCAAGTATCATAACATAGCATTCATGTATAAGGATTGTTTTGTGCATTGCATAAAGAATAAGTTTAAGTGTAGTTTAATAGTTAAACACGTTACACCCCAAAAGTAGTAAACATAAAAGGGGGTTGCGAGTATACTCACAATATTGCATATGCTTTCCGATTATCCAATTTTTGATGAGTAGAGATTTAGAGTCCGAATGTATAAGGGTTAAAGTTCAAGTAGGCTTAGAGTCGAAATTCGGGATTAAGATTCAAAGAATAACAAAGTAAGTATTATGAAAATAATCTCTATGGTATTAGCACTTTCCTTTGACACTATGGTAATCCTTATGGATTGTATGTGATTTCATAGGTTCAAGACCTATTAGAATCGTGACAAGGAACTATACACATAGGGATAAACTTATTAACTTGGTAGAAGATTATATAATCACTATCAAGGGTTCGGTTTTAAGGATTATTATAGTCGTATTATGTACATAATAATATATATATAGTCATGTGGGAGGCGGGAGGTTGAACCTTCCACTTTGGTACCTCTTGGTGTCATAAGTCAAGTAAGAGGTGGGAGGTGAAACCCTCCACTTTGGTACCTCGAATGATATGTTAACATATAGGTCATGTAGGAGGTAGGGAGGCGAACCTTCCATTTAGGAACCTCATAGATATGTACAAGAAATAATACAACTAATCTAAGCAAAACATCAAGTGATGTGTGGACTTGTTATGTAGGTTAGCCTAGGCTAGCCAAGTAGTCACACTATCTTCAAGTTCAAGACTTGACACCACTTGCAAGCTAATAGCTCGATTAAAACAGAAAGTTTAGAGTGTTTAGACACTCATATTAAGTGTAAAACAACCTTGGTTTGGCTTTACTAATCATACACTCGATTAGAAGCAAAAGAACACAAGTTTGTTTGAAGTATACAAGAGTTTAAGAAGTTTCAAAACACAACAGAAAGTTTATGGACATTTTCAGGGCAATTCCAGGTCTGATTTCTCCAAGGAGAGATCAAGGAATCAAACCCCATGATTATCCAAGCAAGTAGGAAGAAGAATCAAGTGATTTGGTTAAGTTTTGAGCAAGTTATGCCCACTTTTGTATGAAGGTATGAATCTGCCCGAATTTCTGAAATTTGCAAGAACTTGAGAGTGTTTGAGAGAGATTTGAGGGTTGTGAAAGTGTAGAAATGCTTGGAGAAGAGTTGTATTTATAGTGGAAGAGGTTAGAGATGATTGGAGGTGATTAGAGGTGGATTAGATGTGATTGGGGAGTGTTAGAACATAGGATTTCGTGCAAATTCGCGTAAAAACGCAGCTGTTTGTGTTTTCTGCAGACCTGAGGTCCATGCGGGCCGCGTAAAGGATCAAGGGAACTTTACGCAGGCCGCCTCAGCTTATTGTTACGTATTTAAGTTTCAAATATTACAATTCAGCCCCCAGAGTTGTTATTTTTGTGTTTTTAGGGCATTTAAGGACTATATTTGCCACAAAAGCATAGTTTGAGATAAATTTAAGTATGAGGAGTATAAACCAAGTATAATTATGCGTACGAGGATCGTATGCAAGTGTCGTTTATGATCGAAACATGTTTTATGCGTATGTTTCATGTATTTACAAGTTTAGCACATAGTTTCCAAGGATTATGAATAAGCTTTAATTATTCCACGAAATCGAATGTTTGAGCATATATAAAGTACGTATAACATGTATTTAACAAAATACGGGTTTTATTTATGATTCGAGTCTCGGATTTTACAACGGTTACACAGAAAGAACGATTACAAGAACACGAGATTTCCAAAAATAGAATTTCAAGCAATGGTTTCTAAATATGGAAAGTATGAAAACGCAGGGCGTTACACTTGTCCTCTCGAACAATACAAATCCGAAAACCTAGATTTTAGTTGAGTTTCTAGACTTCCTAGCTTGATTTGAAATAGCCTGCGATCTAACCTGCAACATACGTTAAATATTTGTCAATACAAAAGTATTGGCGAGTATACGGGTTTGATAAATATTGCGTAATAGGTTAAAAAGTGCAGCGAAACTCCATATGCATAAACGTAACACACGACATATGTACTCACAAAGCTGATACTACCAACTAAGTCCTCGATGCTCGAATATGCGATGGCAAACTAGACCCCGTCGGGCGCAATAGTACTATACTAGTCATGGTGGGACGTCGCGAGTATAAACCCTAGCACATATGCAACTAGCATCACGTATATCTATGCATAACAGTTATTCGCAAGTGATAGTTCGATTGATTGAATCATTCGTTCGATAAGTTCGATTTGTTAGAAACGTATGTTACACCCAAAATGCGATTAAAAAGGGTCCAAGTATACTCACAGTGCGTAATTGACAAGTAAACACAATTTGATTTGGATCGATTGAGAGTACGCCTGAGTTATCCTGGTTACAGATCGTTAAGCGATGAATAGCGCGTTAAATGGTGGGGAGAGAACCAAAATTGGTTCGGACATTGATGCTTGGGCTCGTCCGGTCGGCTGGACATGTGGTCCGATCGGCTGCCAGGCTATCCGATCGGTTAACATGTTGTTCGATCGTTCAACATGTTGTCCGATCGGTTAGCATGTTGTTCGATCGGTTAACATGCTAGCCGATCGGTTAACATGTTGTCCGATCGGTTAACATGTGGTCCGATCGGTTAACACATTGTCCGACCGGACGGTTGAACTTTTTTTGCTGTTCGATCGGACAGCAGTCCGATCGGACGGCAATTCGTTCCATTGTCCTGATCATGTCACACTTGATGGGTTTCGGAAAGATTTCAGGTGCTTTGACTGAGGTGGTGTGTCATCGTGTTAAACTACTGAAATCCCATCGAATCCGACCGTTCTAACGGCCGGGAACCACCCTGTTCCATCAGATCTGGCCGTTCTTGATGGTTTTTCTCATGTTTATCCCAAATTCATACACACCTTGACTGGGTTATGTAGAGCTAGGTGAGATTTATTATAAAACAGGTGAAATTACTTAGATCCGAGCTGTTTATGGTGAAAATGAGGTCACTCTTTGAAGTTCATGTGAACTTATGATGACATCATCTTCGAAACACCTCAAATCCATAGGAATCACACAACTTCTTGATTAGAAAACATAGGTTTAGACTTGATTTATGTAAAAACGTATGGAAATCACTCCGATCTGAGTCGTTCTTGCATGGGATGACATCACCCTTGAAGTTCATAAGAACTTCATGGTGACATCACCCTAGAATGCCCAAAATTCAGAGATTCCACGGTTAAAAGTGGAGATTTAACAGGTAGAAGGTGTAGAATTGGTTATAGATCAAGGGAGTACAAGATTTGAGTTAAAAACTTACAAGAATCGCGGGAAATCGAGAGATAAAGGGGTTGGAACTTCTGGTCGAGCAGCAACAGTCACAACAAGGGTGTTTGAGGTGAATGAGGGGTATTTATAGGCAAGGAGGAAGGAAAGGAGGGTAGGTTGGTCTGGATCGGACGGCCCGTTCGATCGGCCGGCCCATCCGGATCGGACGGCCTGTCCGATCGGTCGGCCCAGTCGTTCGGCCGGCCTGTCCAATCAGTTGGCCCATCCGATCGGTTGGCCCAGCCGTTCGGCTGGCCCATCCGTCCGGAGGCCTCTCGATCCTCGTTTTTGGAGCGTTGCGATAGTTTGGGCCATATTTCCATATATTTATATTAATATATATTTTATAATTAATCACCCAAAGGGTCGTATATACGTATTCATATCCCCAAGTGTTCGTTTCGAGTATGTGTTGCGTCAAGACGCATCACGGCCATCGCAGAGGGTAGAATAGGTCCTCTCCCGACGTCACCGTGAGCGTTAGTTTATACGTTGTGCCACAATGACTGTCGGGGTACCACTCACTCGTATGGTCATCATCGTCACGACGACTGGAGGCATGGTACTCACCCGAAAGTCCCTGTTAGCGTTAATTGTTTACGTTCGATACCTCACGGCTATCGAGGAGGGTAGAGTAGGTCCTCACTCAATGTCATCGTGAGTGTTAGTATTTGTGAAAATAGCGTTGTAATAGCGATAGAATATGCGTAATTATTCGAATATACTGTGATATACCGATGTATGCGATATAGTTACATTACGATCCGAATCTCTGGTGCTAGGCGTAACGAGTATATCGAGTAGTAACAACGCACGAAAGTGCGGGTTGTTACAATCCATACCGACAAGCCAACTGATGATAAATATCAAGAAATTCAACAGATAATATTCAAGATTCAGATATAGGTAAAATCTTTCATACAATAACCACTTATGCAAGAAATTCTTGTTACACCCCGATGGCAATTAATGATACACTTCAAGAAATTCAACAAATAATATTCAAAATTCAGATAAAGTTACGAACTTTGATACAATAACCACTAATACAAGAATATCTTGAAACACCCAGATGCTAATGTGTAACACCCCGAAAAATTTCAAATTAATTTATTTTAAATATAAAGTTGATAAATAAACTAGTTAACTAACTAGGATTTAAAATAACCCAGTTAGGTGAAAGCCTTGTAGTAACCTACAAATGGGTTAAAACGCCAAAATTAGAACCAAAGGAAAGTTTAGGGACCAAATGTGTTCAAAATGAAACTAATATTAATAAAATCTAAATAAATAAAACACAAACACATTTGTCTGTGTTTGGTGGAGATCGACCAGAGCAGGGGCGAACCCAAGCTCCATCAAAACCCTAGTTCAGCATAAAATCTCTAAATTGAAGGATCAAACTCAGTCCAAATCAAAGTCCGAACATATATTAGTGATCCTCATCACAAGGGGGTTACAAGGTATGTAAAATTTGGTGTTAATTCCCTGTTTCAAATTCTCATGAAATTGGGAAAATCTGAGATTTATGGTTGCATGTTTGTTTTATGATGGATTAGGAACAATATAGTGTCTAGGGACAAACCCTAGACAAATACAAGTTGAAATCATGTGAATTTTTAGTGAAAATCTATGAACACCATTGTAGGTGATTAGTGGGTTATGTATAATTTGATAAACACTAGGAAATTGGGTCTTGTTCTAGTGTAATTTGACAATTGTGAAATGACTTCAAAATTTTAGAAGCTAACAATTATGTAAAATGGGTCGATTGATGTGAAACTTGGGTTAAATGATAAGCTAGAGACTTGCTATATAATCATGTAAAAAATATGCCCTTAAAGTGTTTGTGAAAATGCCTCAACGAAGGCTTAAAACTGAAATTCAAAGTTGAAACACATAATTTTGATGTTTCGGTTTACTACGTGATATATAGTTTAAAGGGAGTTCTAAATATGTTATAAATGAACTCTATAGGAAAGGACGCAGGAGCGTCAAGTGGACAAGCGGGTGGCGAATCGCGTTTGAAAGGCTTACTTTGAAGGTATGTAACTTGACTCGTTACATTGGGTAAATTTGATAATTTGCATAAGTATAGTGAATTATAGAATAAGGTTGTCTTAATTTGAGGCGATAATGATTGTTATATCGATTTATAAGACCGGGATTGGTTTAAACTTGTTGGTAGTCATCATAATGGAGGATTCCGTAGATGAGCCAAACGGGTTGAATAATCGACTAAGGCATGGCAAATTGATGGATCTGAGTTTGATTCTGATTGTATTTCATGTTTGTAATTAAGATGAAAATGGATGAGTGTGCAGCGGAATTATGGTGAAAACAAACTTTGCATACAATCAAACGAGAGTAATACTTTGATCAAACATATTTACACAATGAATCGGAAGATTGAATTTATTTCAATAACGATTACAATGATTGATGAATGAATGCAAACTCCCCCTCAGCCAGAGCTCAGTAGTTTGTTCGTGCAAAGAAGACGATAATGCAAAAGAGCTAATAGAACAGTACAAAGTACTGAACTATTTATAGGCACTTGCAAACCACTGAGCATCTTAGCTGACGTCACCATGAAAGTGACATCTAACCTCCTAACAAACTCTAACCTCTGATCTACACAAACACTGATGTACTAACTACTGCTATTACATTTCATTACATAAAAAGACTCTTAAACAGCTGTTGCATCCTTCCACTGCTGTGAACCCAGCAGTGCTTGTCCGGATCAGCAGTACTAGACTCAAGGCAGTAGATTGAATCAGCAGAGCTTTGGTCTTCCATCGGTCTTTGACATTAGGCAGTAGATGCAAGGCAGCAGTTGTAGGTCAGCACTTAGTAAGATCAGCAGATAGGAGGTCAGCAGATATGAAACCACTTTCAAGGGGAGAGATTTGTATGTAAACATCTACTTATTCTGGATCCACTGCTCTAATCCAGTTTTGGCTTTAATTATTTGTTCCTCTGATAGGGTTCAATCCCAACAATCTCCCCCTGGAACAGATAATGCCAAAACTCTTCATTATTGTGGAAATCTTTATTGCCTCATTAACAGTTCCCTTATCTGACCTTTGAATTGTAGTTCAAAGTCTAGGGCATCTGTGTCTTCATCATCCCTGCTAAGTGGAAGATCAAGGAGATCCTGCAAATCTTCAAGACTCAGGCCAAGAGCTTGTTCCCTTGATATTTTCTCCACTTCTCCACCAGACCTGAGCAAAGTCAATACGCAGGTCTGTTTGTCAGTTTCCCACATTTGTATTTTTGAGTCTGGTGGGTTTCTTGGGAGATGTTTATTTGCAGAAGTATTTGGTGAGGCTGGCCTATTCATCACTGGCTGAGCAGCACTTGTAGATTGTTCCAATTCAAGATCTTCTTTAATTATTACTTTCATGCCTGCTTTTACAACAGCATCTCCAGCTAATAGGTCTTGAATTGTTTCAGCACTCAACTGGTTTTTGTTCCTTCTTTTGTAGATGGCAGCACCAGTTGGAGCAGTGGCTCTCCTGATTTGCAGCTTTGTTGGTCTTTTTGAAACCTCTGCTTCAGGATAGTCAGGCCTTTGAGGAACATTTGGATCTTTCTTTCTTAATTCCTCCAACCTTTTGTAGGTGGCCCTGACCACATCTTCTTTCCATCTAGCAACTTGTCTTTTGTTTCCATATTCAGCAGCAACCAATTCCTCTTTCATTCTTTTCAGTTCTACCTGTTTGTCAGGTACATTCTTTCTAAACTTTGCCCAGTCAGGAGGAGTGTGAGTGACTTTCCTTTTTATCATGTATTGAATTCTTGCTGCTTCATTTTCAAGCTCAGGAACGGTCCACTCTTTGTACATGTGTTTCTCTCCTTTGTACTTCTTGTGAGCCATGATGCTTTCAGTGTAGTCTTTCTTCAAAGTTTCAGCTGCTCTTTCTAAAATTTGTTGACTGACATTTTTTGCAAATTGTTCTAGGGATCTGACCTGGGTGAGCAGATATTGATAGGTTCTTGAAATTTCTTTGTCAGATTTCCCTTGTGTGTTTCTTTTTGAGATGTCCTCTGCTTGCTTGGCCTTGATATCCAAGTATTCATCAACATTTTTAGGCCAGGGATATCCTTTTATTGAAGGCAAACTCCTTTTGGCAGGGTCATCCTCATAGTAAAAAGATTTTATCTCTTCTCTAATAGCTGCTAGCTCAAGAGGAAATTGAACACCTGCAGGAGGTAAGGGCTTGTACATTGGAACTGAAGAGAGAGGAACAGGTTTTGGTATAGTGACAAGAGCTGAAGATTTTGAAGATGTTTGTGGTGGTGAAGTGTCATCATCTTTGAGAATTAGCCTTCTCCTCTTTGGTTGAGGAGGGGCTGATGATGTTTTGGATGGAACAGTGGTGGTGGATGTAGTGGCAGTGGTTTGTGATTGACTAACAGTTGTTGAAACAACTGGTGTTCCAACCACTGTTGTCATTACAGCAGATGTTTTAACAACTACTGTCTTCTGCTTTTTGGCAGGAGGTGATTTGGTTTTTGGTGGTAATGATGGTAAGGCAGTGGATTTGGTGTGTGTTGAAGTGGTGTGTGTTGAAGTGGAAGCAGATGTTGAAACTACTAAAGTACCGACTGTAGTTGATACAACAGGAGTTACAACAGCTGTTTTAGGTGGTGGTTTTGGAGCAGACTTTGAACGTCTGGTTGGAATGGATTTGGGTAGCCTTACTCTTCTTGTAGGCTTCTTCTTTTCATCAACAAGATTTTCATCATCTTGTGATCCTGAAGTACCCTGATCCGGATAATCCACCCTGGCTTTCCTTTTGGCCTCTCTATCCCTTTTTACACTTGCAATTGCTTCTGCCAGTGCATTTGTGGTCACATCAATTTTCTTGCTTCCATCTGGCAAAGGGATCTGTTTGGTCATGTTTGCATTTTCTGGTTCAATTTAGAGACCATCCTCTATACCCTTCTTTTTCCACTCCTTAATTTTCTCCCCCTTTTTGGCATTATCTTCTGGGAGTTGATAAATGAAGCGAACTTTTGGAGGAGCAGTGCCAGTGGTGTGCAGGATCTGAGTTTTGAGAGCCTTTAGATCAGCCTGAGTGTTCTTGAACCTTGACTCCATTGCATCTCTCAGCTGTTGGACATGTTTTTCATGTTGCTGATCTGCTAATTGTGCTTGTTGATGGAGAAAAGGTTGAAACAAATTCCAGAGCTCATTTGTAGCAGGTGCTATTTGTGGAGCAGGTGCTTGAGGTGGAACAGCAGTTGATTGTACCTTTTGTACTTGTAACACCTGTTGTAGCATTTCTTTGAGTTCTGCAACAGAGTTATCAAGCTTTTCAATATGATCCGTCAACTTCTGGTACTTTAAACCATCACCCAAGTTAATGGGATCATCTGATTTCCCACTAGCAGTGGTTGTAACAGTAGTTGATGTAAGGAGTGTACTCCAAACATTAACCACTGATGCCCCTTTTTCTTGGTACTGGGGTCTTCTTCCTTCAACACTTGACAACCTTTTGATGTTGCCAGTAGGATAAATAAATCCACTGGTGGTTGGCAGAGGTGCTATATAAGGAATTGCCTCCAAGGAAGTCTTATTAATGTAACCACTGTCCAACTGTAACCCAGTGGGTTCAACAGTTGTAGTGGCTGCTTCACTTGGACTACCACCAAGAGTTACTTGTAACTCAAGGGGTGTAACCTCCTCAGGTTGTGTTGGTGGGTTAGCAAAGATTGATACATCAGACCCAGTCAGTTGTTGAGGTATATTCTCAGTGATAGGTGAGCGAGAAGGACTGGTTAATGCCTGGTTCAAATCAATTGCATCCAACAGCAGTTTAGTTGGTGGGGGAATTGTGGATGTGAAGGGTGGTGTAGAAAGTGCATTTGCCCCGGGTATTGAGCTGTGGATGATAGAAACAAGTGTTTCTAGAGCATCATGATGTGGAGACCCTATTTGTACAACCTGTTCTTTTTGTGAAGAAGCAGGAGGAGTTTTGGTTATGGGTTGAGATATTTGTACCAACTGCTGTGAGGAAGAAGCAGCAGTGGTTTCTTGTGACTGTTGTGTTGTCACAGGTATTTGCTCTGGTATCTCATCCTCCAGAGTTGCCCTTTTGATTGGTTTGGGGGGTTTTTGAGTTTTCTTTTTGTGTGGCTTTTTGTGGATTGTAGGTGTGGGTTTCAAAACAGTTGGTCTGCTGCTTTGATCACCTTGAGCAGTGGGCTCAGCAGCAGATACCTGAGGAGCAGTTGTAACTGCTAAAATCTGCTCAGGCACCTCTGCTTGTGTTTTGCAAGGTGCTAACATTCTTGAAAAAGTTTCAGTTGTTAAACTGTTTATTTGAGTAGAATCACCTTGGTTTATTTCAGCTATATCATTCTTACTGAATTTCTTTTCAAAATAGTAACTTAAAAACCTTGGAAACAGTAAGAATGATTTTGTTTCAACATTATTAACCAAATCTTTAAAAATTTCCCGAGAATAGTTAAGATTTTCTTCTTGAAGAATTGCATATCCCAGATTTTGAATCTTTAAAGGGATTTCATTGAAAGAAGTGGTTTTATTTTAAACACAAAGTAGGAGGGTATGAAATAAAAACCTGGTTGCAGAAGGAAAATAACCTTTTTCTAAGGTAAGTTTCTTCATCATTGTGGCTTCATACCCTCTTTCAATGAAGTCAGTTTGCAACTCGTTTTTAGTGAAAGAAATTTTACCTTCTTGATCATCGAGTTGAAAGACCTCTGAAATGGATTGTGGCGTGATTTGGACAGCTTTACCCTTTAAAGAAGAGTGTATGGTGGTTGCAATGTCTCCTTGTTTTTCAAGGGTTGCATTCTTCCAAAACTCCCTTTGGGTCGCCAAATAGATTGGTGCATCGACAGTGAACAAAGTTTTGTACTTTGATTTTGCCATGGTGTCAATGATGGAATTGAAAACATTGGTGGTTCCTGGTTTTGTGAGGAGACCCAGGAGATTGTGAGATGGTTTATATGGAATTTCAGTGGAGATTGCCTTTTGAGAGGCTGTTTTCGATGAAGATTTGGATGAGGATTTTGAAGATGACTTCGATTTTGTCATTTTGAGGATGATGATCGAAGAAATTTGTGGAGAAATGAGATGAAGAACTGCTTTGAGAAGAGAATTTTTAGGAATTCAATTCGACAGTAAAACCATGTTTTGGTGGTGAGTGGGGGATTTTTATAGACAAGAAAGTGAATGCTGATGTGGCATCCGTTACAAAAAGTCTGACCAATATGTACTGCCCACGTGACAACCCCTGGTGAAAGTGAAGGACAATACTTTTATGAAAGTGACTGATGAAAGCAGTGGTAGTAAAGCAGTGGATGATTTTTACTATCAGTGGATAGCATATTAGTGGATAAGACACTGCTTTTGAACAACAGAGTTTATCAAAGGAATGAGAGAAAAGGGGTTGACTTTCAGCAGTGGACAGGCTTTTGAAATAGAGCAGACTTTTGAACAATCAGTGGTTAATGGCAGACTTTAAGGATTTTTAATGAAAATTTCATTTTTTAGCTATTTTTAAGGATGGAATTTTGATTTTCTGAAAACATTTTGATGCTTTTATGCATAGAAAAACAAGATTTTGCTTGTTATTCCATGTTTAGCATCCCAATTCTAGAGACCAAGCTTTCAAAAGTGGCTGTATCAAGTGCTTTTGTGAGCACATCTGCCAGCTGGTCTTTAGTTGGGACATGATGCAAAGAAATCAAACCTTTTTCATAGCAATCCCTCACAAAGTGATGTCTGATGTCGATGTGTTTGGTGGTTGAATGGGAAACTGGATTTTTGATGATATTTTCTGCTGCCTGGCTGTCCAACATGAGTGGTGTCTTTAAGGCAGTGATACCAAAATCCAGCAACTGATTTTGAAGCCACAGGAGTTGGGCTGTACAGCTTGCAGCAGCAATGTATTCAGCCTCAGCAGTGGATGTTGAAACTGCTGCTTGCTTTTTGCTTTGCCAAGAAACTAAGCAATCACCTAGAAACTGGCACCCTCCTGATGTGGACTTCCTTGTGGTGTTACATCCAGCAAAGTCACTGTCTGAAAAACCTGAAAGCTTGATATTCCCATTAGCTGGATACCAGATACCAAGTGTGGGAGCACCTTTTATGTATCTGAAGATCCTTTTTACAGCAATGAGATTTGATTTTCTGGGAGCTGATTGACTTCTTGCACAGACACATGTTGCAAACATGATGTCTGGTCTAGATGCAGTTAGGTACAATAAAGACCCAATCATGCTTCTATAAAGTGTTTGGTCAATCAGCTCATCTTTTTCATCAGACATGACCAGCTTATTTGTTGCCATGGGTGTGCTGCATGGTTTACAATCATTCATATCAAATTTGGTCAAAAGTTCTTTAGCATATTTTCTTTGATGAATGAAAGTTCCATTTTGCATTTGCTGAACTTGGAGACCAAGAAAGCATTGCAGCTCACCCATTGCACTCATTTCAAACTCAGCTGTCATGAGTTCTCTAAACTCTTCACACATTGAGTTACATGTGCTTCCAAAAATAATGTCATCCACATAAATCTGGACAATCATTAAATCCTTCCCTCTCCATTTTAAAAACAGTGTTTTATCAATGGTACCTCTTTTGAAACCATTTGAGAGTAGGAAGTTGGAAAGAATTTCATACCAGGCTCTTGGTGCTTGTTTCAAGCCATACAAGGCTTTGTTTAGCCTGTAGACATGATCTGGATAAAATGGATCCTCAAAACCTGGAGGTTGACAAACATACACCTCTTCTTGAATTGTACCATAGAGGAAAGCACTTTTGATATCCATTTGAAACACCTTCATATTGTGGTTGACAGCAAAGGCCAGGAACAGTCTAATGGCTTCCAATCTTGCAACAGGGGCAAATGTTTCATCATAATCAATCCCCTCTTCCTGTCTGTAACCTTGAACCACAAGCCTGGCTTTATTTTTGACAACAATACCCCTTTCATCAGTTTTGTTCTTGAAGACCCACTTTGTGCCAATGGGACTAACCTCTTCTGGCAGTGGTACAAGCTCCCATACTTGTTGTCTTTTAAACTGTTGGAGTTCCTCTTGCATGGCTTCTACCCAGCTGTTGTCTTTTAGTGCCTCTTGGTACTTGACTGGCTGTGGAGTGATAGAAAACCAGCAAAAAGACAAATGTTTTGGGTTTGGCTTCTTGTGAGCACCCCTTCATTTATGTTGCCAATGATTTGATCAGGTGGATGAGATCTCAAGAAGATTAAATCTCCTTGGTATGGTATGATGGCATTTGTTGGTGAAGGCTGCAGATGTGTATCATCTGAGCTAACCACTGCTGGGGACTTTGATGATCCAGCAGTGGCTTCAAAAGGTGGTGGAATAGGAGGTAATGAAGTGGACATCTGATGACTTGTATCCACTGTTTGAGGACTTTTGTCAGCAGTGTTTGAGGATGTGGAAGCAGTGGTAAATGGGCTACTTTGGTCAACAACTGTTGAGGTAGCAGTGGTTGAGCTTTGACAACTGTTTTGAACAGCTGATGCTTTTCCCTTTGTGGCAGACCTTTGAGGGATGATGATTTCATACCCATAGTCTGGTGTTGTATCCTCTGATGGACCTGCACTGTTAGTCTTGACAGCAGTATTTTCAAAGGTAAATTTTCAAGATCAAACAGATCTGCAGGATTTGCTGGGATTTTCATTGATGAAAGTTCATTGAACTTAACATTCAAGGTCTCCTCCACTGCCTTGGTCCGTGTATTGAACACTTTGTAGGCCTTGGCAGTGGTTGAGTATCCCAGATGATAACCACAATCAATTTTGGCTGCAAATTTTGAAATGGAGTCTTTTAAGTTCAAAATAAAGCATGGGCAGCCAAACACTTTGAAATATGAGATTAGTGGTTTGATTTTATACAGAATTTCATAAGCAGTCTTTTTGTGCCTGGGGTTTATTAAAACTCTGTTCTGGACATAGCAAGCAGTGTTTACTGCCTCTGCCCAGAAAGTTAATGGCAAACCTGAATCTGCAAGCATGGTTCTGGCAGCCTCAATCAAAGTTCTGTTCTTCCTTTCCACTACCCCATTTTGCTCTGGTGTTCTAGGGATGCTGTACTGCCTTACAATCCCTTTCTTCACACAGAAGGCATCCAACTCCTTATTTTTGAATTATGTGCCATTGTCACTCCTGAAGCTTTTCACTGGAAGGTCAAATTGCTTTTCAACCTGTGTCACAAAGTCTTACAAAATGCCTGCAGTCTCATCTTTTGAGTGTAAAAAGAAAGTCCATGTAAACCTAGAAAAGTCATCAACAATAACCAAACAATATCTTTTCTTCTTGAGACTCATGACTTGAACTGGGCCAAACAAATCCATGTGTAGCATTTGCAAACACTGGGTTGTTTTGGACTCTTCAATGGACTTGTAAGAACTTTTATGTTGTTTTCCTTTTAAACAGGAAATTCAATGTTCAGGGCATGAAAACAGTTTTTGTGGTAGGCCTCTCACCAAACCATTTTTTGAAATTTCAGTGATTGTCTTAAGATTTGTGTGTCCCAGCCTTCTGTGCCAAAGTTCTGTCTCTTTGTTAGAGGCAGCTGAGAACAGACAGGCATCAGCTCTGGGACACTCTTTTGACATATCAACAACATAAACATTGCCACTTCTTTGAGCAACAAGTTTAGTTTGACCAGTTTTGATTATTGCTTCAATCTTTTTGACCATTTCTGGTCCAACAATCCTACAACAATCTTTTGTGAAGAATGACCCAAACCCTTTGTCACTCATTTGTGATACACTCAGAAGGTTGAATTTTAGATTGTCTATCAGATTGACATTTTCAAATTTTACATTTCCAGACTGCACTGTACCAGACCCTAGAACTTTCCCTTTACTATTATTCCCAAAGGATATATCACCCCCTCCATGGATTTTAAAGTCTTTGAGGAGGGCTTTACATCCTGTCATGTGCCTGGAGCCTCCACTATCTACATTCCAAAAACTATCAAAGCATGCAGAAGCTCCCTGCACATGAAGTAAAAGGATTAGTTCATTAAGGTCTCCAAAGCCAGCAGGGCTTTGGATGGGGTCTCAACAGTGTCTGGGATGGATGCAGGATGATGGACAGTGGTTAGGTCAGGGGTTTGGACTGTTTTAGGACAGTGTTTCTCTAACCACTGTTGTGGGTCATGACCAATCATCTGCTGATAACCAAAAGGATGCCTATTCACTTTAGGTTTAGAAGGCCTTTTGTAGGCTTCATAAACGTGTGGAATCCTTTGGTAAGACTGTTTTTCCTTGCCTTTTCTGAACTAATTGGCAGGGGGTGCATCAGTTACCTGAACATCTCTTTTGACAGATGTTTGGTTCAGCTGTTTTGTGACAGCTGTCTGAACTGGCACAAACAGTGGTTGTTTCTTGGTGAATTTGACAGATGTTGATGATGATGATGGACTCAAGTATGTTTTAGCAATGTACTCATTCTTTTTCACATCAAAGTTTTTGAGATACACACATGCTTGAGTTTTGTGGTTTGTTTTACCACAGACAATGCAACTATCAGCTGAAACAATGACACTTGTTCTGTTTAAATTATAAGCTTTTAAGTGGAAACAATCTTTTGTTAGATGATTCCTTTTCTCACAGAATTCACAAAACAAGTTATCAATTTTTTCTTTCCTCTTTCTCTTTTCAGACTCCTTTGCAGCAGAGGTTTTAACCACTGCTGGGATGTCCTTGAGAGGTATGACTTTAGCTTTTGGAGCCTTAATACCATCAGTTGATGTAAAGTCCATTGGCTTGAAATTTTCAAGAATATCACACTCATCAGACCATTTTGGTTTAAACTGATAGTCTTCAAGTTCCTCAAAAGTGGAGGATCCCATTGGTCTGTCAAGTGTGATTTTGTTACCAAGTTTGTCAGTGATTTTCACTTCTTGGCCATTCTTGTTTGTGGGTATGAACTCAGTGGTTACATCAGTGGTTTGAACAGATTTTGCAAAAGCAATGGTTTCATCATCATGTTTTCTATAACCAACACCAAATTTCACATTGCTTTTTATCTGTTTTTCAAGCATAACCTCATACCCTTTGCATGATTCCACCCATCTCTCACAAGTGATCTGGGTGGACTCTAACTCCTTTTTGCAAACTTGGTATTTTTCTACCATAGTTTGGAGTTGTGTTTTGGTTATGCTTTGTTCTTCTTTCAAACTGCTGATCTCTTTTTTCCTTTTTAGTCAATTTGTTTTTAAGTTCTTTTAAAGATCTTTCAAATTTGACTTCATCAGTTAAGATTTTATCCCGAAGGTTTTCATTCACCTCTTTGATGTTAGCAAAAGCAATAATGCAATTGTTAGAACACAGTTTTTCTAGAACTTGAGGAGATACCTTGGCAGCAGCCATCATTGCACAATCACATTGATAATCCTCTTCATCATCAGCTCTCACCTTCTTTTCACCAGCCTTTTCTTCCTTCTTTTCCTCTTTGTCCTCTTCGGACCATGGGTCAGTCAGTGGTTCAATCAGGGTACCTGAACTTTCTCCCAACAGTAGTTCACCAGCCACAGCAGTAACCACTGCTTCAGTCACCTCATCCACTGTTTCATTACTCAGTTGTTCCTCTTCAGTTTCAACCCCCTCCTGTATTGACTCTAATGCCATCAAACAAAACTCATTATCAGAAGAATCATTAGAAGCATAGAGTGCAAAATTTTCATCACTAAGGTCTTCAGGCATACTGCTCCAGTCAACAAACCCTTGAGTGAAAAAACTTTGTTGATCTGGTTGTACTGCTGCTGGAGCAGTGGTTTGAGGTGCAGGCTGCACTTGTGCCTGGGGAACAGGGGTTTGAACATATTGGATCTGTGGAACAGTATTTTGGACATAGTGCACTGGCACAGGGGCAGCAGCATAGTGAGCAGTGTTCACTTGAGCTGCTGGGGCATACTGGGCATAGTGCACGGTGCTTTGGTTTTGAGGTCTAGGATTTGAGCTAGGATGAGTAATTATGGGACCAGTAGTTTGACTCCTACATTCCCTAGCGAAATGTCCCAACCTATTACACTTGTAGCACTTGATTTTCGATTTATCCAACCCAACCCTTAGATTCCCATGCAAACCTGGGAATTTTCGCCCTGTTCTTTTGTAAAATTTGCTAGTTCTAACACTTAGCAAAGCCAGTTGGTGCAGGATGTCCATTTCCTCTAAGTCAGTGGGATCAAAATGTTGCAAATCATTGAGTTCAAAGCATAAATTATCTGACATCTGGTTTTCGTTTGCAGTGAATGCATAACTAGCAGAGTGAGGATCAGGGTTGTTGAAATTTGCACCAGCAGTTATGTCAATGAAGTGATCATAACCTTGATCCTTACCACTGCTCCCAGATTCTTCTTGACCCAGAAGAGCAGTGTTACCGAAAGTGTAATCATCAGTAACTTTTCCTGACTCTTGCAACCTCCTTTTCTGGTTTAACTCCCTTTCATAGGTCAGGAGTCGACCATGGAGTTGGGTCAAGGTCAGATCCTTGAATTCAGGTGAGTTTCGGGTGACAAAAGCTATGGTGTCCCATTTTTCTGGCAGTGACCTGAGGAACCTGCTATTTTGAGTTGAGTTTGTAAAAGTGGTATTAACAAGCCTCAGTTCACTGATGAGACAGCTGAAACGCTCAAATTCTTGCGTTAGTGATTCACCTTTAACATAACAAAATGTTTCATACTGTTGGTTCGGGATTTCCCTATTGTTTTCTATGACTTCTTCGGTTCCCCCAAACTGTTCCTTAAGTGCGTCCCATAACTCTTTGGCACTGTTACAGTGTAACAGTCCAGCATATATCTCATTGGGCAGCGCTGATGCTATGATGCTAAACGCTTTAGCATCTAGTTTGATCTTTTGAAAGTCGGTTTCGGTATAATTTTCAACTGGTTTTGGAACGAACTTTTTAGCATCTTCAGCACTTGGCACTGAAGGAACATGGGGACCATAGATGACATACCTCCAACAACATGTGCTTTGTTGAGCGAGGATGTGACCCATCCTCCTCTGCCAGATGTTGTACTCATTTCTTTTTAGCATAGGTGGTTTAAAAAGAGAGCCGATGTTGTTTTTATCATCCTGAGATTGTGACGTCATTCTTGTTGTTTTACAGACACTGAGAAATCAACTTTTAATGGTGATTAATCCTTGCTCTGTTTTTCAACCAACGAACAAACGATCAGTATCAACTGTTGTGAGCTGAACTATTTACGTCAAAATGATTGTTAAATCAAATTTGACTGTCCAAGCTCTGATACCAATTGATGGATCTGAGTTTGATTCTGATTGTATTTTATGTTTGTAATTAAGATGAAAATGGATGAGTGTGCAGCGGAATTATGGTGAAAACAAACTTTGCATACAATCAAACGAGAGTAATACTTTGATTAAACATCTTTACACAATGAATCGGAAGATTGAATTTATTTCAATAACGATTACAATGATTGATGAATGAATGCAAACTCCCCCTCAGCCAGAGCTCAGTAGTTTGTTCGTGCAAAGAAGACGATGATGCAAAAGAGCTAATAGAACAGTACAAAGTACTGAACTATTTATAGGCACTTGCAAACCACTGAGCATCTTAGCTGACGTCACCATGAAAGTGACATCTAACCTCCTAACAAACTCTAACCTCTGATCTACACAAACACTGATGTACTAACTACTGCTATTACATTTCATTACATAAAAAGACTCTTAAACAGCTGCTGCATCCTTCCACTGCTGTGAACCCAGCAGTGCTTGTCCGGATCAGCAGTACTAGACTCAAGGCAGTAGATTGAATCAGCAGAGCTTTGGTCTTCCATCAGTCTTTGACATTAGGCAGTAGATGCAAGGCAGCAGTTGTAGGTCAGCACTTAGTAAGATCAGCAGATAGGAGGTCAGCAGATATGAAACCACTTTCAAGGGGAGAGATTTGTATGTAAACATCTGCTTATTCTGGATCCACTGCTCTGATCCAGTTTTGGCATTAATTATCTGTTCCTCTGATAGGGTTCAATCCCAACACAAATGCTTCGTGATATAATTGATTGGTCTTGTGTTATCATCAACAAATGACATATTAGAAATACGAGGATTTAATATGTTGGTTTGTAGGAATGAAATCCGAGAATTTGGCTCAAGTAAACAAACAAATCAAACAAAACATAACATTCTTGAGTCTACCGTAAATTACGGTATATACCGTAATTTACGGTAGAGACCAAAATGTTACGGTGGATTCCTTCTGTGTTACGGTGGAACCAAAGCTTCCCAGGAGCTACCGTAACTTACGGTAACTACCGTAAGTTACGGTAGAGCTTGACATTTATAATGAATTTTGCATATTTTCGTTAAATCGAATCTGTTTTATACGTAGTTTCGATTATGTATTATTTCTAAGTACTCTAATACTAATGTTTAATGTAAACATTTCAGTTTCTAGGTATTCAAGGATTACGGATGGCTGTCAAGCAAGCATTTGAAGAACCGAGCACAAACTTTTGAAGCTTCCGCGTCGTTTAATTCTGTTTAGAAAATGTTATGATGTAATCAGTTTGCTAAATAACTTTGAATGTTTAAATTAGTCAGTAGTTGACTAATGTTTGCTACCTTAGAACTTTGTTTTTTGGAACTTATGTTTTAACCTAGACATCTTTTATTTAAAATCTTGTAAATTATTATAAATTTTCAAGTAGTAATTAAGACGGGTGTTACAAGTTGGTAATCAGAGCTTAAGGTTGTCAACAAGTGTTCGGTTCAAGCTTGATCGATCGTCCGGTAAGAATTAACTTATTATTTTAACAGATTATATTTATGTAAGAAATGAGAAATGAATTGATGTGCATGGGAAGAGCGTGTTAACACACTCAATCCCGGAGAGTGCACCGAATGTGAACGGTTAAAGCAAGTTGGGAACTTGGCTAAACCGAAACAAATGAAGTAATATTATAAATGAAATGTTTAACGTTTAAATGTAAACATTTCAGTTTCAAGATGTCTGATGGAAATGATGATAATCCGGTGCAAATAAGCACCGAACAAATGAAATAAATAATTGCCGAAGAAGTAGGGAAGGCAATTGAAGGTAGTCTATCCGGGTTTATAGACAAAATTCAAAGCACGGTGTTGTCGCTTGTCGAAGAGCGAGTTAAAAGGTTGGAGGATAATGTCAACCTTATGAAGGAGAAAACGGGAGATCGTAAAGGGTGCTCATATAAAGAATTTATGGCGTGCAAACCGCCAATCTATAACGGGGAAGTTGATCCGATAATCTGCCAAAGATGGATAAGTGACGTCGAAGGAGTGTTTGAACGGACCCATTGTGACGTAGGTGACTTTGTTGCTTACGGAACGGGTCAATTGAGGGGTCAAGCCAAAGATTGGTGGGACAATAAAAAGAAGGAAATAGGAGCCGAAGCGGCAAGGGTCATGACTTGGGATGAGTTTAAGGTGCTGTTCCTTAAACACCATAGTCCCAAAGCAGTTATCAACAGGATCAAAGAGGAATTTATTCAGTTAAGACAAAAGGGAGAATCAATTGATAAAATCACGGGTATCTTCATGGATAAGCTGAGATTCTGTGACGAGTTGGTCACCACGGAAGAGCAGAAGATATACTACAATTACAACATGCTGAGTGCTGAATACCGGGATTTTATGACTCCCTCAAAATATGAGACTCGCACAGAAATCATCAACACCACCCGGGAGCTGGAAATCGAGTTAAAGAAACAAGTTGAAAGGGGTGAGCGAAGGGCACAGGATGTGAATCCAAGCCCCACAAAGAAAGCTAGAACTGCTGAATCAGGGAAGAAAGTGGAGACTAAAGGCGGGTCGCCAAGTTGAAAAGTATGTGGAAAGAGGCACAAAGGGGAGTGCCGCTTCAAAGACAAGCCGTGTCCGGTATGTGGGAAGACGGGGCACACTGCATCGCTATGTCCCGGAAAAGTTTCCGTTTGTTACAAATGTTATCAACCCGGCCATAAAAAGTCTGAATGCTCCGAGTTGGTTGGAAAGAGAGACACAAAAGAGTCTCCAACGGAAGCTCCAAAGGCAAAGGCTAGGTCCTTCCAACTTACCGCGGCTGAAGCAAAGATAGAACCCGACGTGGTCTCAGGTATATTCATGATTAACTCAATTCCTGCACGTGTATTGTTTGATACGTGTGCGAATAAATCCTTCATTTCGCATGGATTTATTCGACATCCTTCGTTTGTATTGACAAAATTATCTATGCCCTTAGAAGTTGAAATATGGGACAACAAAAGTTTTATAGTTTGTGATATTTTTCGAGGCTGCAAATTAAGCATCGATGATGAAGAATACCTGATAGATCTAATCCCGATGTCAAAGGGTGAATTTCAAGTAGTCGTTGGGATGGATTGGCTATCTCAGCACCACGCGGAGGTCGTGTGTTTTCGTAAGGAAGTAAAGCTAATATCACCGAGCGGAAAATACATTACTATCTATGGCGAAAAAGGGGGTAACCCCATAATATGCTCAATGTTGAAAGCTCACAAGCTTATGAAGCACGGATGCAAGGCATTTATGATATATGCGAACGAGCCCGAAAAAGAATTACCAAAGATTGGAGACGTGCCAGTAGTACGTGACTTTAAAGATGTTTTTCCGGGTGATTTACCGGGAATGCCGCCCGATCGGGAGGTAGAGTTTGGAATCGAATTGATCCCGGGCGCAAAACCCGTAGCTAAAGCACCATACCGACTCGCACCGTCGGAATTACAAGAGTTAATGTCCCAGATTCAAGACCTGCTTGACAAAGGATTCATAAGGCCGAGTGTGTCTCCTTGGGGCGCACCGGTACTGTTCGTGAAAAAGAAAGACGGAAGTATGCGCATGTGTATCAATTATCGGGAGTTAAACAAACTCACGGTAAAGAACCGATACCCACTTCCGAGGATAGATGATTTATTTGACCAACTACAAGGTGCGAACTAGTTTTCGAAAATTGACCTTAGATCGGGGTATCACCAATTAAAGGTCAAGGAGGAAGATGTGCCGAAGACGGCTTTCCGCACGCGATACGGACATTACGAATTCCTCGTGATGTCATTTGGGCTGACAAATGCACTCGCGGCTTTCATGGACCTCATGAACCAGGTTTGCAAACCAATGTTGGATAAGTCAGTTATCGTCTTTATCGATGATATTTTGATATATTCAAAAAGTGAAGCTGAACATGCACACCACTTACAAGAGGTGTTAGAAACACTTAGAAGAGAGAGGTTGTACGCGAAATTCTCTAAGTGTGTCTTTTGGCTACGAGAAGTGCAATTTCTCGGCCACATCATATGTGCCAATGGAGTATTGGTAGATCCGTCAAAGATTGAGGCTATGTCAAAATGGAATCCCCCGAGGAACCCTTCAGAAATTAGAAGCTTTTTGGGGCTTGCGGGATACTATAGGAGATTCATTCAAGATTTCTCCAAGATTGCGTCGCCGCTAACAAAGCTGACCCGGAAGGAAGAAAAGTTCATTTGGGGTGTCGATCAAGAAAGAGCGTTTCAAACGCTAAAGGAGAAATTAACTCGAGCTCCGGTACTAACCTTGCCGGACGGGGTCGAAGAATTGGTGGTTTATTCGGATGCTTCACTATCGGGGCTCGGATGTGTTCTGATGCAACGGGGCAAAGTTATAGCTTATGCCTCGAGACAATTAAAGATACATGAGAAGAAATATCCCACGCACGATCTCGAGTTGGCTGCGGTGGTATTTGCATTAAAAATATGGAGGCACTATTTATATGGAGTAAAGTGCACCATATTCACCGATCACAAAAGCTTAAAATACTTCTTCGATCAGAAGGAGTTAAATATGCGACAAAGGTGATGGTTAGAAACGGTGAAAGATTTCGACTGTGAAATAAACTATCACCTCGGAAGGGCAAATGTGGTGGCGGATGCCCTAAGCAGAAAGGCGGATTATGTCCCGATACGAGTACGATCGTTGCAGCTCATTGTGACCTCGAGCTTACTCTAACGAATCCGAGGAGCACAAGATGAAGCAGTAAAGACGGAAAACTGGAAGAGGGAGAGGATTGTTGGTCAAGTTAAAGATCTCGAAGTAGGAAACCACGGTTGAAAACACGTTTCAATAGAATTTGGTTTCCTAACACATGCGGAGTTAAAAAGCTTCTACTTGATGAAGCTCATAAGTCCCGTTATTCCATCCATCAGGGAGCGACCAAAATGTATAATGACTTAAAGCAAAACTATTGGTGGCCCGGAATGAAAAGAGATGTGGTGAAGTACGTGGAAAAATGCTTGACATGTCTACAAGTCAAGGCGGAGAACCAAAAACCATACGGTAAACTCCAACCGTTAGAAATCCCGGTTTGGAAATGGGAACATATTACGATGGACCTATTAACCAAGCTACCAAAGACGAACCGTGGTTTCGATGCCATATGGGTAGTGGTGGATAGATTGTCGAAAAGTGCTTACTTCATTCCGATTCGTGAGACTTATACGTCAGAAAAGATGTCAGAAGTTTACACTAATGAGATAATAGCACGTCATGGAGTACCGGTATCCATCGTGTCTGATAGGGATACCCGGTTCACTTCAAATTTCTGGCGAGATTTCCAAGAGCAAATGGGAACCAAATTGTTCATTAGCACTGCGTACCATCCTCAAACAGATGGACAGAGTGAAAGAACAATACAAACATTGGAGGACATGCTACGGGCGTGTATAATCGACTTTGGAGGAAGTTAGGATGTTTACCTACCCTTGGTCGAGTTTTCGTATAACAACAGCTACCATGCTAGTATTAAGATGGCACCGTACGAAAAGCTCTATGGTAGGAAATGCCGAACCCCGGTATGTTGGGGTGAAGTGGGTCCACGTGAACTCGTCCACCAAGATATAGTACGAGCCACTAATGAAAAGATTGATGTGGTCCGGGCACACTTGAAAGCGGCTCAAGATAGACAAAAGGCGTATGCTGACAAAAGGAATAGGCCAATCGAATTCCATGTTGGCGACAAGGCCATGCTCAAAGTATCCCCATGGAAGGGGGTTATCAGGTTCAGAAAAAGAGGAAAATTAAGCCCGAGGTTTATCTGGCCGTTTGCGATTGTAGAATGGGTAGGAAGGGTAGCTTACCGCCTTGAACTACCGGAGGAACTAAGCGGGATCCATAGCACATTTCATGTGTCACATCTTCGGAAATGTCTAGCGGATGAGACAACTTATATTCACTACGATGATATCGAAGTGGATGAACGCTTGAATTATATTGTAAGGCCCATAGAAATTTTAGATCGGAAGATTAAGCACTTGCGAAATAAACAAATCGATCAAGTCAAGATCAAGTGGGAGCATAGAAAGCGTTCGGACACTACGTGGGAGTCCGAAGAGGAGATGCGACGTCTCTACCCTACGTTATTTGGTACGTACTTTGGTTTCGGGGACGAAACCCTTTTAAGGGGGGCGGACTTGTAACACCCCGAAAAATTTCAAATTTATTTATTTTAAATATAAAGTTGATAAATAAACTAGTTAACTAACTAGGATTTAAAATAAACCAGTTAGGTGAAAGCCTTGTAGTAACCTACAAATGGGTTAAAACGCCAAAATTAGAACCAAAGGAAAGTTTAGGGACCAAATGTGTTCAAAATGAAACTAATATTAATAAAATCTAAATAAATAAAACACAAACACATTTGTCTGTGTTTGGTGGAGATCGACCAGAGCAGGGGCGACCCCAAGCTCCATCAAAACCCTAGTTCAGCATAAAATCTCTAAATTGAAGGATCAAACTCAGTCCAAATCAAAGTCCGAACATAGATTAGTGATCCTCATCACAAGGGGGTTACAAGGTATGTAAAATTTGGTGTTAATTCTCTGTTTGAAATTCTCATGAAATTGGGAAAATCTGAGATTTATGGTTGCATGTTTGTTTTATGATGGATTAGGAACAATATAGTGTCTAGGGACAAACCCTAGACAAATACAAGTTGAAATCATGTGAATTTTTAGTGAAAATCTATGAACACCATTGTAGGTGATTAGTGGGTTATGTATAATTTGATAAACACTAGGAAATTGGGTGTTGTTCTAGTGTAATTTGACAATTGTGAAATGACTTTAAAATTTTAGAAGCTAACAATTATGTAAAATGGGTCGATTGATGTGAAACTTGGGTTAAATGATAAGCTAGAGACTTGCTATATAATCATGTAAAAAATCTGCCCTTAAAGTGTTTGTGAAAATGCCTCAAAGAAGGCTTAAAACTGAAATTCAAAGTTGAAACACATAATTTTGATGTTTCGGTTTACTACGCGATATATGGTTTAAAGGGAGTTCTAAACATGTTATAAATGAACTCTATAGGAAAGGACGCAGGAGCGTCAAGTGGACAAGCGGGTGGCGAATCGCGTTTGAAAGGCTTACTTTGAAGGTATGTAACTTGACTCGTTACATTGGGTAAATTTGATAATTTGCATAAGTATAGTGAATTATAGAATAAGGTTGTCTTAATTTGAGGCGATAATGATTGTTATATCGATTTATAAGACCAGGATTGGTTTAAACTTGTTGGTAGTCATCATAATGGAGGATTCCGTAGATGAGCCAAACGGGTTGAATAATCGACTAAGGCATGGCAAATGCTTCGTGATATAATTGATTGGTCTTGTGTTATCATCAACAAATGACATATTAGAAATCCGAGGATTTAATATGTTGGTTTGTAGGAATGAAATCCGAGAATTTGGCTCAAGTAAACAAACAAATCAAACAAAACATAACATTCCAGAGTCTACCGTAAATTACGGTATATACCGTAATTTACGGTAGAGACCAAAATGTTACGGTGGATTCCTCCTGTGTTACGGTGGAACCAAAGCTTCCCAGGAGCTACCGTAACTTACGGTAACTACCGTAAGTTACGGTAGAGCTTGACATTTATAATGAATTTTGCATTTTTTCGTTAAATCGAATCCGTTTTATACGTAGTTTCGATTATGTATTATTTCTAAGTACTATAATACTAATGTTTAATGTAAACATTTCAGTTTCTAGGTATTCAAGGATTACGGATGGCGGTCAAGCAAGCTTTTGAAGAACCGAACACAAACTTTTGAAGCTTCCGCGTCGTTTAATTCTGTTTAGAAAATGTTATGATGTAATCAGTTTGCTAAATAACTTTGAATGTTTAAATTAGTCAGTAGTTGATTAATGTTTGCTACCTTAGAACTTTGTTTTTTGGAACTTATGTTTTAACCTAGACATCTTTTATTTAAAATCTTGTAAATTATTATAAATTTTCAAGTAGTAATTAAGACGGGTGTTACACAATGGATGATAAACTTCAAGAAATTCAACAAATAATATTCAAAATTCAGATAAAGTTACAAACTTTAACACAATAACCACTGATGCAAGAAAATCTTGACATGCCCACATGCCAGAATATGAAGAACTTGCAAAAAAAGAAAATCACTAAAATTACTCAAACAACATACATCTAACAAAATAAATCACATAACATCACGTAAAAATATGTTTTTTTACTTGAAAAACTAAAAAAGAATGGAACTTTACCAATAATCTGATTGAGATCTTTAAAGGGGTTGTTGATTTTCTTGAAATTGTTAAGAAAAACAAGCAGATCATGTGGATGAAATGGTGAATGTATTTAACTGATGATAAATATCAAGAAATTCAACAGATAATATTCAAGATTCAGATAAAGTTAGAATCTTTGATACAATAACCACTGATGCAAGAAATTCTTGACACACCCAGATGCCAATTGATGATAAACTTCAAGAAATTCAACAAATAATATTCAAAATTCAGATAAAGTTACAAACTTTGATACAATAACCACTAATGCAAGAAAATCTTGAAACACACAGATGCCAATGGATGATAAACTTCAAGAAATTCAACAAATAATATTCAAAATTCAGATAAAGTTACAAACGTTGACACAATAACCACTGATGCAAGAAAATCTTGACATACCCACATGCCAGAATATGAAGAACTTGCAAAAAAAATCCCTAAAATTACTCAAACAACATACATCTAACAAAAATAATTCACATAACATCATATAAAAATATGTTTTTTTTTTACTTGAAAAACTAAAAAAGAATGGAACTTTACCAATAATCTGATTGGGATCTTTGAAGGGGTTGTTGATTTCTTGAAATTGTTAAGAAAAACAAGCAGACCTTGTGGATGAAATGGTAAACGATGAATGTTAACGAGGCATGATGAAATGAGTGACAGATGGGTTTTGGTTCAATAAAGGGGCTTAGTGAGGTGGGGAACCCGTGCGTTGTCACTGCTGCGGAAACCTGGACTTGAAAGGGAGATTTGAGAGGACGATTTAATGGGGGTTATGCAGACTCTTTAGTCGGTGATGAAGGTGAATAGACAAGGGCAAGGATTCTCTATTGTACATCATGCTTTAAAATAACAATTAATTTTGTCTCTTCAAGTATCATCTTAATTATAGGTTACAAAGGTGTCAAAATTCCAAAAATATCCATAATGTGTCTTAAAACTTTGGAAAATATGCAACTTTATCCGCTTTAAAATAGTTTGGCTCTTTTGTACATGTTGCTTCAAAATTTGTATACAATGTAAAATTACATAAGGGTAGAAAAGTCAGTTCTCTTAATAAGGTAGTATAGATATGGGACAATTGCATATTTCCCCTCAAAAAACTGATTAAATGCGTATTTACCCAATTTAAAATTAAAATTGCATATATCCCCTTTCTTAATTATTAAAATTGCATATATCCCCTTCCTTAACTAATAAAATTGCAAATTTACCCATTTTGATTTATTTCATTAAAAACAAATTATATAATGACTTTTTTACCCTTATTTTTACTAAAACCTAAAACAATACATATTTATTCGTTTTTACTAGTTTTTGTAGATTTTTACTAGTTTAGCGGTTTATTTCAGTGTTTAAGTTTTAGTAAAAGTAGTAAAAAATGAATAAATATGTATTTTTTTTAAAGAATTGTGAAAAATCCACAAAGACTAGTAAAAATGAATAAATTTGTATTTTTTTAAGTTTTAGTAAAAATAAGGATAAAAAAGTCATTATATAACCTGTTTTTAATAAAATAAATCAAAATGGGTAAATTTACAATTATATTAGTTAAGGAATGAGATATATGCAATTTTAATAGTTAAGGAAGGGGATCTATGCAATTTTAATTTTAAGTTGGGTAAATACGCAATTAAGGAGCTTTTTAAGGGGAAATATGCAATTGTCCCTATAGATATAGAGTAAGCTCAACATACAAAAAGTGAAAGTAAATGACAGAAATTTTATATTTTATATTTTTTATAAACTAAATTTTATTTATTTGTAATTATTTGTGTAAAAATTAAAATATATATTTTAGTCTGGTTAAATAATATAAACTTACTTCACTGTCCCGGTCATATAAACAATTGAACAGAATTATTAGCTAATTGTTTTGGTAGAATTAAATTAACCTCAAATTTAGATTCCTTTTAGATCCCAAGATTTTGAATACTAGCATTACCACAAAAAGGTGAAATTTTGGAATCCCGGATAAAAATTTTAAAGTCAAATAGTCTGTTTTTCAGATGTGTTTTGAAAACTCGTTGTTCAAATACTTGTATTTCAAGAAATCAATATGAGAAAATTAAAAAAAAACATATTTATACTGGAATGTCCAGATAATTAGTTTTATCCTATTATATATATTATAGACAGCGTGGTTTGTAACCGCTATCAAAATGAATAATAACCATTAGATATCCCTAAGATTAAATCCTAGCCCTTTAAACTCACCAAAATAACTATAAAACCAACAGTTACCGGATGTTTAGGAGTCTCTCCCCTCATTTTGGGCGGTTATCACTTTATTCGGTCCCACGTTCAGCAACTCAACTACTTCGACTCTTTCTTTATATTCCAATCTCGACTATCCTGTTATCACACACCCTAAACTCGGCTGCACCACCATCTCTCTCGCTTGAACCATTGGCGACTTCTAAACCCTAGATACACACCTTCATGAACAATTATTCAGGCTGTTCAAATCACGTGAATCCGTAATTAAAGAGCTTTTATTCTGTTCCATTGCCAGCAGCCATCGCAATCGATATGCTCTGTTGTTCTCAAATCAAATTGTTGATCCCATTATTGACAAGCCTGCTCGGGCAATTTACGTTTTAATGTGTTAGGGTTTCAATATATGGAATTGTAGTAAATTGCAGGTGTTTGAATTTATTGTTCATGTGAAAAAAGTATGTGTTCGTAGAGAGGGAGTAATGCATTTGGACAACAACAATAGCCAAACTCGCAGCCTTACTCTGGTCAGTCTGCATTCGGTCAGAATGTAGGCTTCTTATCTTAATTTGTTGTTGTTCATCTTCCGAAGCACTTTTAGCCACTAAATCAGTAGCTTTAAAGCTGTTAAACATCAGTTATGTGAAGTTGTTCTGGATTAAAACCCCTTCACGGGGTTGTAATCTTCCTGTTTTTACCTTCAATTTACCTTTTTTCGGTTAACAATCATGAATCTTTGTATCTTTACATGTTGTTGTTAGTAGCTTTTAGTGCCTTTACTGTATATGGATTGTATCGTATTGGGTCTCCTTCAATTCGGTTGTTTGTTATAAGAAAGTTCCCAATTTTGAAGCTTTTTTTCTAACGGGTCAAGTTCACGCACACCAGTTGTTTGGTCAATTGGCTCAGTGAACCGGGTTGTCGAAAGCGAAGTTTCGGGGTTCTTGGTGAAGGTTTACAGCAATGGGGATGTGTTTGAGGGTGAGTTTTATAAAGGAAAGTGTTCTGGAAGTGGGGTATATTATTATAAGTTGAAAGGAAGGTATGAAGGTGATTGGGTTGATCAGAAGTATGATGGTTACGGGGTCGAAACTTGGGCTAAAGGGAGCCGGTATCGGGGTCAGTATAGGCAGGGGTTGAGGCACGGGTTCGGGATTTATCGATATTATGTTGGGGATATGTATGCTGGTGAGTGGATCAAGGGTCAGTGAAATGGGTTTGGGGTGCATACTTGTGAAGATGGTAGTAAGTATTTTGGCGAGTTTAAAGGCGGTGTGAAACATGGGCTTGGTCACTACCATTTTAGGTAAATTTTAGCTCTATTTGGTGTATTGATGTATACTCTGTTTGGGTACTCGGATTGATTATTGAGTCTGCTTATGGTTTTATGAAATAAGCAGACTCGGATGATGAAATTTGTACAATAAGTTTTAATAAACCACTCCCAATCTGCTTATTTTACCCTTACCTGATGTGTGAAAGTCAAAACACAATAAGCAAATGAGCAGTTTTAATAAGCAATTACAAATAATAAGGTTTTTCATGTATATGGTATGAAGAGGAATTAAGCTCTGATATTGGGTTTTATTTACTTGATAAATTAGGCACACCACAGACCACCTAATATAGACCAGATTTGTGAGTTCTATTTTTTTATTAACATTTAATTACAACTAGGTAACAAACCATGGTTCCTGCCAAAATGCAATAATAACGCTTAGTTACTTGATAAATAAGCATTTTTTGACATATGGGTCAAAAATATTGTGTTAATCTTTGTATCTGTGTTTTTGTACTTTGATTCAGCTCGCTTGATGTTACAAACGTTAGTGATTTTTCTAGCATTTCTGTTAGTCTTTTAACAATTAAGGCATAAAGAAGTATTAGTTGATCTTATGAAAAAAGTGTGATAGCGAACATATATTTACAAAAGTCTCTTTAAGTAAAAAAAAATAAAAATTCAGCATTTCCCTTTTTCATAATTTGTCTACAAACAATGTGATTATTACCAACTATGATGGTTCAAATATTCCTCACCAAGATTTATCAAGTTTTGAGTTTTAATATTCTAATCCTCTTGTAGTTTTTCTTTTATTTCTCTGTAAAATTATTATGAGATTTGAGCTTATGTGTGATTAATTACGTGATGAATACTGAAATGGTGACATGTATGCTGGCGAGTATTTTGCAGACAAAATGCATGGTTTTGGTGTGGGGTCTCGGTTGTTATCTTTATGGTTGGGTAATGCATGTTAAAGTTATTAACTTAAAAATGTTATTTAAATCTTGATTATTTAGCTCTGTAAAACAGATCCATTTGGTGTGGGGTCTCGGTTGTTATCTTTATGGTTGGGTAATGCATCTACTATTATTAAATGTCAAAATGCAGTCAACATTTTTCTTTGATCACGCTTTTCGATTCTGCTACGCGTTCTTGCTGATGCTTTTGTTTTCATTATTACCCTAGTATATACGTTATGTTTAGGTTGCTTAACAATTACTTCCTATCATTGTAGGTCCTTTATGGAGTACTTATGTTAACGGGGTGTACATTGGTCTTAAACAAAATGTGTTTTGTTTAAAATACAATTATATATAGTGTTGCTATTATGACATTAAAGTACCTGGGCCACCGAGTGAATAAAAACATTCTTTTTCCTATTGATTGAGTATGGTAACACACATTTTGGCTCTTTTTAAAACAAATAATATTTTTTTGTTTAGAATGCAAAGAAATAATTCTTATGTCAACGTTAAAAACCCTGTCCACCGAACGGGTTTACTACTAGTTGAACAAAGACCAACATGTTGGACATTTTGAGGAGAATTAGTTTTATCCTATTTTGACTCTCAAGTCTCAATTATTTGAGATAACTTATGGGATTCCCTAGACAGAGCGGGAATTTGGTTTCGGATCGTATTGGTTCAATTCGGTTCGTTACAACATTCGTACAATACATGTAATCTATATGGTTTATGATACCAAATTTGAATACAACTCCAACTAAAAGAGAAAATTAAAAAAAAAATCATATTTATACTGGAATGTCGAGAGAAAAAGAAATTAAACACACCTACGTATTCAACATAAATAACAAGTTAACTAAGCAAGTTATGAGAACAAAAGTCAAATTAAATAGGTTAAAGACGTATACCATTTAGAGTATAAGATAAGAATCTAAAACGAAAGAAAAACAATATTTTATAATAAAGTTGTCACTCATAGCCCATGCAAATTAATAAGTAATAGTAAGTAGAAGATTAGGGTGTGTTTGGTTCACGTTCTTCTTTTTTCAATATTGAAGGAATTTGGATTTGTCAAAGGGGTTCAAATTTGAAAAACTGGTTTGAAAAGATTTATCAAATTGGTTGTAATTTGCCAAAAGAATTTGAAATCTAATGAATTAGAATTCATCAAACAAATATAAGTTTGTAATTAATTTGGTTTACAAAACAATCTCTATCACTTCGGCCACCACCTATTTAGGCGAGTAAACTCAAAGTTTACAAATATATAAGGAGTCGACTTTATTAAATGTACAATATAATTAAAAAAATTAACAGTGGAGATGCGGGGAATCGAACCCCGTGCCTCTCGCATGCGAAGCGAGCGCTCTACCATATGAGCTACATCCCCCGTTTACGTTATTTATCAAATACCATAATATTAAAATACTAAAAACAGACTACCTGAAGCCAAATTATATACAACTATAGTTCAGTTTTCCAATAAAAAGTTTGCATAACAACTTTGCCACTCACAAAGGAATAACGAGACGGATGTGTAGCAAAAGAGGCGGGTTTTATTAACGTAGTTGGTAGTCGAAAATAGAGATATATTGTCTAGTTTCCGACATACCACATGATTTTATTATTAACTTTTGATGTGATAATGTGTGATATGTGAAGACGTTAATCTTGAATTAAGGAGATAAGGATCAAGGTGGGCTATAGATAATTCTTGATGAATTATTTTTGAGTAAACTGCTAAAATGGTTCTTGAGGTTTGGTTACTTTTGTCACTTTAGTCCAAAACTCAAACCTTTTGAATCTGGGTCCCTGTGGTTTCAATTTTGTTGTCATTTTCATTCAAGATAAAATCAAGTTAGATTTTTCAGTTAACATTCAATTTTTTTATCTTTTTTCCTCCCTTTTAATGAAAGGCAAAATAGTCTTTTAACGTTTTATTATAACAAATTAAAAAAATCTGACAATTTTTCCCTTCATCAAAAGGGATGAAAAAGACAAAAAAAATATGTATGTTAACTGAAAAATCTGACCAGATTTTTTTTTTGACTGAAAATAACAACAAAATTGAAACCACAGGAACTCAGATTCAAAATGTTTGAGTTTAGACTAAAGTGACCAAACATCAGGGACCAATTTGGCAGTTTACTCACTATTTATTGAGTCTTTTATATTTTATTTAGAGATAATTATTAGTAACTAATAAGGTTTATGTAAGAGTCTAATTATGTATTTAATAGAGTTCGAGTCGGGTTAGTACTAAAATGAGTTTTAGTATAAATAGAGGCTTAGGGTTATTGTATTGATGTGCTCTCGTTGTGTAATAATAAAAAGAGTTGAACGAGCTCGTTGAATCATGTTTTTGTGTGTTCGGTCAAGGATCTGATTTCCAACGATATGTTCCTTATGTTTGTTGTGTTACATGAGAATTCACTTATCTACATGAAAGCAATGTGTGTAAAAATGACTTATTGTCAAAAGTGTCATAGGTGGAAACACTAATATAGAGAGTTATTCCCGCGGAGTTGTTTGGTACTAAGTTCGGATTGTGAGTATCTGAGGTGGAATATGTACCAAATTAAGGTCACGAGCCTCAAAAGAGTTAAAAAGGGTGAATCGAGGTCCTTGAATCTAGAAGGAGAACTAAACTATGCTTGTGTATTTGAAAAGGCCTTCAAAATTACATGTATAAAATTTGTAGAGTGAAATAAACTATGTTGAAAGGTATCAGGTATGAATGCAAAAATTTTGAAAATTTTAAGTTTAGGATAGAAATGTGTAGAAAACAAAGTATAATAGTAACTATTGTCTAGAATGAGTGTTACATCGATATAAAATGATCATAGTATGATTTTTTTATTATAAATGAAATATTAAAAAAAAAAAACAACCCTCTTGACTCCCCACTATTCCGTTGGCGCCAATGATGCTACAAAAATCCATCGAGCGGCTATCCAGATCATTACAACGGTTGAGGAGATGGACCGGCTATATTTTGTCTTCTCTAATCTTTCGTGAATCTGCACACATCAACGAGAACCGTTAGAAGGGGTCAGACGCTAAGGTCTCTGAACCATCCTCCGACGCTTAAATCAGTATAGTGTTCATCATAATCGACATGAAATTATATGCATAGTATATATGAGACCTGCACAACAGGTATTGAGCCCCCGTATATAGGAGATGAGATGGGCTAAAACCCTTGTAGATTAATATGTGTAGGGCCCAAACCTCTTGGGCCAAAACCTAATCACGAGCACTCTCTCTACAAAGTTACATACTTGCATTAACTAAATTTATTCCAGCAAGCTATGGCTGACAATTCTGACACGAACACGATAACACGACACGAACCTACACAAAGTTAACAGGTTTCGTGTCTATAACAGATCGACACGATAAGACCTGTTTAATTTCGTGTCGTGTTCGTGTTTACCTATTTCGTGTTCGTGTCTTAACAGGTCATGTCAGACACGATATGACATGTTAAGACTTAAGACCATTATACAATACATGTTAAGACATGTTAATGGCTAAATATCAAACATGTAGTAACAAGTCATGTTCACGTCTTAACATGTCGTGTTCGTGTCTTAACAGGTTGTATCATATGTTGGTAATTTTTTCGTGTCTTAACATGTCATTTCGTGTAACCTGTTTATTATCAAGTTCGTGTTCGTGTTTGGAAAATCTGACACAATAAGATTTCGTGTCGTGTTCGTGTTTACCTATTTCGGGTTCGTGTCTTATCGTGTTCGGGTCTTAACAGGTCGAGTTAACACGATATGCCAGCCTTACAACAAGCATTGACAGTTATAAAGTTGTAGATTGTTGATACCAAATCTCTAATTAGTGTAATTTAAAATAATCTTCTAACTTGAGACATTCATGTAATTCAGTCTTGAAAATATTTTCTAATCCGGGATTTGATGAAGGAGACTGATCTGGGCATGTAATGTAATAAAAAGTGCTAAGATATTAGTTGAGTTTATATATATATATATGGGAAGGTTCAACTGAAAACCACTAGTTATCGCGAAAACTCGAAAACTAATTAAAAAAGCCAAAAAAACATACCAAATTTTTTTTCAATTTTTTTAATAAAAATCGCATGTTTTTTTATATGAAAAAAAAAAATTTTTAAAAAAATTTGTAGTACACATGTGCACTACAATTTTCGTCATTTTTTATATATAAAAAGAAATTTCAAAAAAAAAAAAATTGTAGTGCACATGTGTACTACAAATTTTTTTTAAAATTTTTTTTTTCATATAAAAAAACATGCGATTTTTATTAAAAAAATTGAAAAAAAAATTGGTGTGTTTTTTAGGCTTTTTTAGTTAGTTTTCGAGTTTTCACGTTAAAAGTGGTTTTCATTTGAACAATCCCCTATATATATATATATATATATATATATATATATACTAGTTTTTTACCCGCGCGATGCGGCGGGAAACATATCACTTAGGTTGGTGAGTTTAAGACTATGTACGGGGCGGTTCGGTTTTGAGCCATAACCAAAACCAAATTCGCGATGCAAAGGAAAACACAACACTTGTTAGTAATTGTAAGGGTGCGCATGAGAAGGTTCAGTTCAGTTGGGTCATAACTAAAATCTAGTAGGAAACCCGTGCGATGCGGCGGGAGAGACAATTTACAACGCAATCTACGTTTATGTTAGTTTATCAATCCTCTTGTGACGTATTGTATGGTATTTCTGTTAGATTTCTTATCCGTAGTGTATTTTATAAATGAATGATAAATTAACATTAAAGTTATCAACTACTTGTGGTAACTATTGCCCCGGTGCAATAAATTAACACACGAATGAGAAAATATTTATCATAAACATAATCATTTAGAATCTAAAATCGACCCATTTTAATTAGACCCATTTTAAATAGAGTTATATGCTATTTTAGTCATTGTGGTTTATCCAAAATATCTATTTTACTCCAATAGTTAAGAAAAGAGTATTTTTATGTCACGTGAGTTTCGAGTTTCGGCAAATTCGTTTTACTTTGAGATAAATAATTTTTATACAAATTTATTTTGTTATCTAGTATCAAAATGACAATGGTCAAAATCTATGCACTATTAATGATTGTTTTGGCCTTCGGGGTCTTATGTATATTTTTTTCGATATTATTTGAGTAAAATATTGTTCTACACGGATGTTAGAATTTATGGTAGAAATGAGCTTGGTACCAATTGGTACCGAAAATACCGGTACTGAGAATCCTCAAAAAAGGATACCCGCACTAACAACGTCAAAAGTCGGCAACGAAAATATTACGGTTCGACAAATTCAGTACCGATACTCGGTACCATTTGGACATCCCTAATTTATGGGCATGGAACACGTAGTTAGGTATGAGACAAAGAATCAATCACGTGTAGTTCAAGGTTGATTTCCATCAAATTGGATCTAAAATCAGGTCCAACTCCTAAGAGGGGACGAATATGTGCGGTGAAGAGGTGCGGGGATGGGGTTCACATCACAGGCACAACGCCGCCAGCCCCCATCAGTGTGCCCGCCAGCCCCCATCGGTGTGCGGTGAATGGCAAATATCCAGGAGTAGTCACCGCGTAGGGAAGAGGAGAGAGAAGGGGTTAATAGTAAGCTCTACTTTTTTTTAACCAATCAGACTTTTATCCTTTTTTCTTTTAAGAAAAAATTGTTTACCACTCCCCATATAGGGATCACCCATTATGTTTGAGTATAAAATGGAGAGTGGAGAGGGGAGTTGACATTAAATGAGATGATTGGCTAGGTGGAGAATTTGTCACTCCCCATATGAGGAATACCCCTTCCACCCTAAGATTCTTAAACCACAAACCGTCCAAACTCTTTTGTGTATATCAATACAATCTTTATGTATATCAAAATGCAACATATAATTACTAAAAGCAAAATACACTTGCTGGGTATACAACATATAATTGCTAAAAGCAAAATAGACTTGTTGGGTCTTCAAGGTTTTCCCGGATATGACTATTTGGTCAAAGTCGACATGTTTGGTCAAACAGCCAACCATACCTTTTTAACTCTTTTCCACTAAGCTCTTCCCTTAACACTTCATTCAGCAGGCTCTTTTTTAACTGTCGTATCTTCCTGGCTCAAATCTAACAACAATGAATTTATGCACTTTATTTGTTGACTTATGAAACATTTAGATTTTTTTTTACCTGCAACTGTTGAAATTAACTGTCTCCAGCCAACATGATGCTCACAAAAGTGCCTAATTAACCTCAGCATGATGGTTTTTAAGTTTAACTCTTCACAAATTCAGCTTATAATAGCTTCGGAATCAATGTGGTTGAACCATAAGATGAAGAAAGGTTATAAACATACCTGAAAGTTGCGCGTAAAGCCATCATCGGCCACCGGAAATCGTTAAAGTAGTCTCACAAGACTACACAACCCCTGCGATCTCCGGTTGCATGATGTCCAAATTTATCGAATTTAATAGCTGGTCCTTTTACATTCTTCTAAATTGCAATACATCCCTGGCCATTTCAGCATTAGTCATACAAAGATGAAAACGACGTATCATCATGTTACGGCCATGACAAGAAAATTATATACAACCTCATTAAGCAGAATACACTATTTGTATAGCAACAAGTAAAAGAGAACACTAAGAATATATTCTAGTAAATTGTGTACCTGCATAAATAGTTCTACCAAACATGTAAGATGGTTTTCTTCAACGTCCACTGGATTTTTTAATATTTCCATTATATTCAAGTAATTCCTCACAAAATGGAACAAACAATTATAAAGCCTGAAAAGTAAGAACAAAAACCCTATGTAAGCTACATAAAGAAAGATTCTCACTCGAACTCGACTTGGTTTAAAACCATGAAATTATGAACAATAACTGATGAAATTGTCTCAGAGCCAAGGTGAAATCCGCAGCTTGCATCATCTTCATCTCCCAAAACTAAACAAATGGTAAGAATTTCATACTTACAGATCCAAACATTGATAAGTTCATTGTCACACGTCCCTCTATGGTAAGCAACAACTGCAAGTGTGAGGTCAGGCTTTTCATAATACTCCCCAACAACACGTGAATTGTAATACAACTCAGTGTTGAGAAAGTGTTCGGGATTGTTATTAATGTCTATAATGATTTTTTTACCTAAAGCATTGTGTACATGGACACCTTGACTACCTTCACTCACAAGATGCTCTAAAAACTTAGTAAGCAACCGAAGTCGATTCCTGAAAGACAAGCAAATTATATTATAAGGATTTGAAACGTATTAAGAAGGAAAAGGTTAAACAAACCTCCTTTCACACCCGTCTACAAGAGGCTCAACTGGAAGCAAAGATGAACAGATAGAATCAGGCCATTAATGAAGTCTTCTAGAATATTATTGTGAATACACATTCGATTCCCAGGATGACACCAATTGTAGCAGCATCTTTCTTAGTAAGCATGCCTATAAGCTTACCATAACGTCCACCCAATCAATTAAACAAACCTGAGAAATATAAACATAAAGATAAGGTTAAACATAAATTCATGCTCAATATGGGCCTGATTTACATTCATATAATCCAGCTGGCTGATAGCTGCAAGATACACATAATAATTAATTTCAGTGTAAAAAAGCAAACTTCTTTACGGAAATAAAACCATAAATTAAAGAACACATACCACATTTGTCATCTTCAATTAAAGAAAAATGATATTTTTTAAAGCGACATGTTCCAACCTCAGCTCTTTTTCACTTGAATCAGTTTTGACCCGAACCCATTTTGGATTGGCACACAACCTGGCCCGCCCATTTTGCTGGGTTAATATAAATTGTGAAACATTATAAATTAGAGAAAAGTAGTTATGGTAAAAAAGTAAAAGCACATATATTTATTCTGTGTAGGCACTGAATTATGGTCGATCTTGTCTAGAGTTGGCAATGTTGCTATCATTGATTCAATACTGTTTAAAATTAGAAAAAAAAAACGTTGAACACAAAACAACTTATGAGAAGGAACTATGTACCAGTGTCTCATCTTTAAGAAGGATTCCATTATAGAATTCCTTGTGATTTCCTGTTTCCCCAGGGTGAAGTAAAGATCAGGAGATTTTGAAAACTTAAGTATTTCATTGTGGTTTCTAGGCAATTTGACTCTTCATATTTCATAGTCCTCCTGCATATTACTTGAAGAATTAAAAATATTTCTTATTCATCTTAATTTTAAAAACCCGTTATGGTTTCCATTTTAGTTGATTTATTTCAGGTGTTGAAAAATATAAACTGAACAAAATGAGTTTCAAGTGATAAACTTACTTGAAATTTCAAGGCCTTTTGAAGTTGTACTACCACCTGAGCCGCTGTGGGCCGTTTTTCTTTATCTTCATGTCAGCAAGGAAGCATGTGAATCTGTGCGTGTGTATCTTTAGAGGGAACACAAAAAACAGATCAAAAACCTACTTGGAGTTGGGAATAATGCTATATTTAAAATGAATTGAGCAATGAAATCACGAAATTCATAGTTCTCCAACAAGAAATGATGAAACCAAAATGAAAGAGTTGAAATTTCTCCAGTTGCAGACAAATGAATTAAAGGCCCCATATAGTAAAGACATGGATGAAGAATACCTCTTCGAATGACAATGAATCTTTAAATTTAAAGACCTGGATGAAGAATACCATGGGTGAGGTGGCGTAGACAGAAAAGCAAGAACCATCAACAACGACGCAGAGCCACCGTGGAAGAGAAACAATCAGCAATGGATTATGTTTTCCCGTTTCGTTTTCTCTCCCCAATCAGGATCCAGACCTACTCACATCCCCAAATTTTGTATTTCAAAACATTAAAAAAATCAGTTAATAAGTATCAAAATCCAAATCCAAACAACATGCAGTGAAAGGGTTTCGCCGGAACCCTAATCTCCATGTCAAATCCCCTAACTGCTCACTGGATTAACAGCCTTCACCAGATCAGTACTTCTGGGCCAATCTAACGTAAAACGAAATATACATGAGGAGTAGGACTCACCGGATGTTGATCGAAACCCTAGTCTAGGTTGCCGGAACTTTGGCTCTACAGAAATCCCTCACTGTCATCTTGTTACACCAATGTGGCCACCAACCAAGCCCTCTTTCATGTCTTCGACACCCCCTACATTTGAATAGAATGATGAACGATTATAGTGACAACTGGGTTTTGTGGAGAGAGGAAGGGGGAGAGAATTATCGTGGGAGATATCAAACTTTTTTTTTAATTTGAAATCTAATTACATAATGTCAGACATGATAGAAAAGTAAAGCACACGCCAGACAACAAAAAGGTACTGCATTGCATCAGATATTTGGTAATTCAAAAAAATTTCAAGGGGATTGCGACGGATTTGAGCGGGATAAAGTTGAGAAGCTTGAACTATGTGTTGAAAAGAAGATTTCAACACCTTGTGCTTAAATGCTTGTACAATGGGCTTCAAATGGTTGTACAATGGCAAATGACCATTCTTGCCCTTCCTATATGCTTATTAAAGTAGTTGAAGAGGTACGGTCCCAATTCCTTGCCCACATGGCAAGGACCAAACCACTCTTCCATCCTATGTGGCGCTGACATCAACAAGATCATCCAGAAGTTTCTAGAAGCTTCTGGAAAACATCATAGTGGCACCAAAGATGCTCCATCCGACAAAAAGGACAACACGTGTCACCAGTCATCAAGCGCCAGGTAGGCCTGCGACGAATCAAGGAGCAGTCCGACAATACCAGTACGACGTCTCCAAAATAGGAAAATGCAAGCGCGCCACGTGTACCACTACACTAACCATGACAGAGGAGACCAAGAGGATATTCCCCTTGGTCGGACAGCTGGCGCGCAACCACAGCTGGCACTGCTGCTCCTCCCTCCTTCACCCTCCGGCTATAAATAGAACCCTTCATCATCCAGGTTGAATCATCTTGCTCTCTATACTCACACACTCCACACACACTGTTTATTCTCCCTCGGATCAGTACTTATTCTCACGCCGGAGCCTGGTTAAGAGGGAAACCTCCATATTCCCCTCTTAACGAGACTAATGGTGTTGCTGTTTTGCAGGATCAAAGTCATTTCTACGAGTGAGAAAGGAGATTGAACCCACAGAAGAAGTGACCCCACAGAGTAACCCTGGTGTTAACCTGTGTTTCATCATTGGCGCCATCCGCTTTTAGCAAAAACCACCATCATCTCTTTTCTTTTTCTGAAAAACGCTCGTCAAAATGGCTAAAACAAACCCTCCCCACCAAGTGGACGGAGACGTTTCTTCCTTTGAGCTCGTTTCGGACACTGGCACGTCCAAAGGGGCCAGAGGAACGAGACTATCCAAGAAGGACAATTGAATAACGATTTTCCTAGTATCTTTGGGAGTGCATCCAGGGTTGTTAGCCAAAACACAACTGGTGCTACCTTCCAAACTCCACCTAGGATCATCACCCAAACTACAAACGGAGCCACTTTCCAACCTCCGTCTGGGGTAGTCCAACAAACACCTCCACCAGTGCAAACACAGAGCCATGGAGCTGGCCACTCAGCTCCATCGGATCAAACTCAACTGAACTTCTCTGCACTACTAGGGCTACCCGAAGGAAAAACTCTGGCTTCCTGGTATGCCGAACAAATGGCGTCTATAAACCTTGTTTACACACAGCTTAGCGCGCAGCAAGCTCTGCTCCAAGCACAAGCCAACCAGTCCACATTTGTTACCCCACCGCCAAGGCCTTTGAGCGCTCCCATGCCTCAACATGCCAATGCATTCAATTTACGCCCTGAATCAGTACCAACACCAAACATTAGAAGGCCAAGCGCGCACGACACGCGCTATACATACGGTGAAACAGAAAGCAATTATGTGCAATACTCTCACTCACCAAGGAAGCCAATACAAAGTCGTTTAGGTCCGCGCAACATAAACGACGAACTCGATAACTATGAAGAGGAAGAAGATGAGACATACAAAGAAAGTACAGTGTTCAGTAGGTTGCCGCCAGAGCATGAAGCATACAAACCTCGCAGGCGCGCAGGTTATAACCCAAAAGCAGAGCATGATTACACCTTGAGCTATCGTCCAGACGACATGGCTGAGAATTCAAAATTCATTAGAGAGATTGCCACGGCCGCTATCGATAAAACGAAATTGCCACACAACGTCGGCAAATACAACGGGTTGACAGACCCAGATGATCACCTCCAAGTTTTCAATGGTGCTGGAGCAACAGGTGGATGGAACTTACCGACATGGTGCCATCTCTTCGCTCAAACCTTCATCGGCGCAGCGCGCGTCTGGTTTGACAGCCTACCAGCAGGAAAAATCAAGTCATGGGTCGATTTCCGAGAGAAGTTCCTTGCACACTTCTCTCAGCAACGTAGACACACCAGAGACCTAGCTGATTGTCTAAATATATGGCGCAGAGACCACGAGAGTGTGGAAGACTTCATCACTAGGTACAACAAAGAATGTCTGGAAATAGGAGACGTAGGTGAAAAGATGATGCGCGCACACTTCATGAGGGCAGTCAAGTGCGATGATCTAATCAAACGCGTAAAGGGAAGAGACGGAGGACCCAAAGATTGGGAAACCTTCATTGAAGCAGCAAAAACCATTGCGCAGTCTGACAGACAGTTGACCAGTGATGACAACCGTCAGCGCGGATACAACCACAACGACCGGCATAACAAGAAAGGCAGAGGCCAACCATGGAAAGCGTCCGGTCACAGAGAGAGAAGCCCAGCAAGGGAGGATGCGCGCCACACAATCAATCAGATAGCCCACCGGAAAGAGGTAAAAAGAGAAAACAGGGAGAAACAGTGGACACCACTAACAAAGACCCCTTCCGAGGTCTTGGCCACTGAAAATCACCAGTTCAAACCTCCCCTACAAATGCGAAACAAAAGGGGTCAAGATCCCAATCTTTTCTGCGAGTTTCACGAAGACACGGGTCACTTAACTGACGACTGCTTCAGTTTAAAACAAGAAATAGAAAGGGCCTTAAGAGATGGAAAACTCACTCATTTGGTAAAGGGCGGAAAGCGCGACTATCGCCATATACAAAGAAGAGAAGAAGGACCAGATAACAAAAAACTCCGAAAATTAGAAACCCCCATGATTCAAGGAGGTCAGCGAAGGCCAAAGAAAAACTACAACAAGCGCACACAAGACGACTCGTGGCGCGAAAGGCAGGTCGTTTTTCCTATTGTAAGAGGAGGCCCAAGAGAAAGAAGACCCATAGTCATCTCGGGCGTGATCGGACACTACCAAACCGATTACATTTTCATTGATCCAGGGAGCACCGCGGACATCATATATGAACAATGTTTCAATCAAGTCGATCAAGAGGATAAGGCGCGCTTAGAACCAGTTGATTACCCACTCACTGGTTTCTGCAACGAAGCCGTCTTTCCCCTCGGATAGATATCGTTCCCGGTGTTACTCTCGGATGGAAGGAATTCAAGAACAGAAGATGTTACATTCATGGTGCTACCCGCACATTCAAGACATGACATCCTCCTGGGAAGAGAGTCCCAAGGAGACTTCAGTATGATTTGCTCCGGTCCACATTCAGCTGTGGGATTCCCAACAGAAACAGGGGTGGCAATAATATACGCAAGCAAAGAAGTCTTAGGAACAGATGAACTCAGACCTGCAAAGGCAAGTAAACCAGCACCACGCGCGGAAGCAGAAAAATGGGTGTTGAACAGCGCATACCCGGAACAGACAGTTACCTTAGGACCTGCAATGTCCGATCTAACGCGCGCGGCGCTAAAAAAGTTGTTGTTCCAAAACATGGATGTGTTCGCCTGGACACCAGCAGACATGGTGGGTGTTCCACGGCACATAGATGAACATCGATTAAACGTCTCAGAAGAAGCAAAACCGGTGGTGCATGCCAAACGCCACTTGGTAGACGTAAAACACGACGCTATGAAAGAGCAGGTGATGGAGCTGTTAAATGCGGGAATCATCAGAGAAGTCAGATACCAAACATGGGTGGCGAGCCCAGTAATGGTACAGAAGCAAAATGGTAGTTGGATAATGTGCGTAGATTACAAGGATCTAAACAAGGCATGCCCGCGCGACTGTTGCGCCCTACCAGACATTGATGAAAAGATTGACTCGCTGGCAACATTCCAATGGAAATGTTTCCTTGACTGTTACAAGGGGTGTGACACCTGTGTCACTGCGACCATCAAACAAATACCAAACCAATGAAATATTGTATTTCATACTTTGGACTTGTATAAATATGTGTATCTTTTGCACATATCAACTCTTGTTCGATTTCAAGCTCTAAATCGCTTTCTGAAGGTTATACGCGTGCTGATGCGTAAATATAACCAGTTTAATGCAACAAACACTCCGGAATAGTGACATATACTTAACATACCTTAAATAACCTTTACATAACTTAGAAATAAGTTTTGAAGGCTTTGGTATGACAAAAACAAGTTAATTCGCTTACAGGGACTAAACCTGACAAACTGCGAAAGTATGCCAATTTGAACAGTAACGAACATTCCGGAACATGAACATAAGTTAAACACACCTTAAATCCTTTATGTAGCTTAGAAATAGGCTTTGAGGGGTTCGGTGTGCTAAAATAAACTTTTGGGTCATTCAGGGACTAAAAGCGTCAAAAAGTGCACAAGTTTACACTTTTGCGCATAACTCCCATTCTGAATACATCCGGACATCCAAAAATTTATGTAAGCACTAAAATATTTTATTTTAGTGTTTGGCATGAGAAAAATATGTTCGTCGCGTCATTTGGATCGTTTTTCGCGCTTATGCGCATTCCGTCGTAATTAAGCGAACATCGCGTTCGTACAACCAAACGAACTGACATCCGACATATTTTTGAGCATGTTTCATGTCCACAATGTTTAGGCATCATTTTAGGGCCTTAAAGTTGGCTTGTCGGGCCTTAGAAGTGCCGGAAATAAGCTTAAACACCAACAGGGACTGAAACTGTCATTTAGCAAACTTGGTTCTGATCAGACATGGCCAGGCGGCCCGGGTAAGGTTTGTGTGTATCCTTACGTGGCCCGCGTTAGTGTACCAGACCAGATTCAATGTTTTTAACAGCTGTTAACAGCCTTTCACACCCCCAAAGGCCAAGGACACTTGTCAAACTCTTGTGGTGGGGGCAAAATGAGCCACCATAACATTCCGACAAGTGTACGGGTGAGATCAAGGCTCATTATTCAATAAACGATCCTAACGGTTGTCCATTTACAATAAATACCCAACCCATTCAACCCCAAAACCCACAAGAATCTGATTTGAGAAGCTCTAAGTTGAAACCATTGTTTCATACCTGAGCTACTTGAATCAAGATTAGCATTCGGGGACCCTTCGTAAGTATTCCTTCGTTCTTTTATTGCTTTTCGATTCCGAAAGTCAAACTTTGTTTGACTTTCTGCGTTGACCAGTTTATGGTCAATGCGAAGTTCGTTTGAACTTCGCAACGTGATTGTAATCACGATGGTTATAGTCCCTTGGGACTATGCCTACTGATTACCACGTTGTCTAAGGTCGTAAGGGTAAGCGATCTAATAAATCGCTTATACCTTCAAACCCGACCCATTTGGTCGATCATTAGGATCCGACCAAATACAATAGGTGACCATAGTAGGTAGGGAATAACCTTCCGAGGTTATACCTTATGGTCACGACGTTTAAGTAGTTGTATGATTGGTAGTTTATATGCCTTAGGTAAATTACCAAAATACCCCTTTGATGCCAAAATTCATTATAAACATATGTGACATAACTTTTGACATCTAAACTGATTTGGCGACAATATTAGGCATGTTAAGGCATATTCTACTTGTCATAGGACTAGTTAGGCGGTCCGAACGCGTTTCACGCGAACGACGCGTTAAAGTAGCATAAGCTACCTAAACGGGTCGTAATGGGTCGTAAGCACTTATGTTAGGTTTCATTTAGCATGTAGGCTTTGTTAAACCATATGACACGAGTCTCCATACTCGTTTGGTTTACGAACCCTCATTCTATCTAAATCCTCCGATTTAGGTCCGGTTTATTAACATAGTTACCTATATTAGGTGTCGTTTGATTCCGAGATCTCTAACATTGCTTGGTGGTTATCTTAGGACTTCTAAGCAATCTCAAGTGAGTACATAGACCCCTCTTTTACTGTTTTCCAAACTGTTTTGGGGTGAAACACATGTGCCTACTTGTTACTTTCATGCTTTCCATGCTTTCACATCATATACCTGCTATGTTCGTTAGTACATTATAGTACATGATTTCATTTCATTTCATGCTATGTATGCCCATTTTGTGCGTACTTAGTACATCGTTTTACATTACATGCTATGTATGTCCATTGTGTGCGTACTTAGTACATCGTTTTACATTACATGCTATGTATGCCCATTGTGTGTGTACTTAGTACAGCGTTTTACATTACATGCTATATATGCCCATTGTGTGCGTACTTAGTACATCGTTTTACATTACATGCTATGTATGCCCATTGTGTGTGTACTTAGTACATCGTTCTACGTTACATTTCATGCTATGTATATCCATTGTGTGCATACTTAGTACATTGTTTTACATTGCAATTCTGTTGCATATGCTCATCCAGCATATGAACACATTATACTAGATTTTGAACTGTTGTAACTATTTGACTATGTGAACCGTCGTAACCCTTTGATTATATGAACTGTTTGTAACTGTTGAACCGTGTGAACCATTTGTATCTGTTGACATGATTTACATTTGACAATAGACATTTGACTATACATAAACATTTCTACAATTGTTAAACATTACATCTGGGTGGTTTGGTTGGAGTAAGTGATTTAAGTAACGAGGCGTGTGTTATATGATACAAGCATGGTGGATACGCCACTGGTACTTCCTATATATAAGTGTTTGTATGGTATCACATATTGTGGCGTTATTTGAATTATTTCAATTTGAGACATATAACATTGTAAACAAATAACATATTTTTCACAAGACATTGATTTACAAACAACTTATCTTATACAAACTCATTTTACATGGTTATTCATTTAACCATACATTGTTCTCTCATTTATACATATCATCTGATCTTATCGTTTTTCAAATGATTTACAAAACAAAGCAAATTACAAGGTTCATGACTAAACATTTTCTCAAACATAAGTCATGAATTCTGTTTTCACAAAACCTATGTATCTCACAGGCATTTTTATGGTGACGTACCTATTTTCACATGTGTTTTCAGGAGATGATGCATAGGACTTATCAAGACATACTTAGGCGGACTTGTGCCTTAGTGACTTAAAACGAGACAAGAACTAGTTAATTTTTGTTATATACTCTTTGTTTCTTGTTTAAAACAATGTAACTCTCTTGTTTGATTAATAAAACGAAACTTTAATTGCCATGGATTTGAAACAATTAATTCTGTTACAACACTCCCTGACATTTTCGCCACGTTTTGTATGTTCTACGTGGTCGGGGTGTGTCAGAAAAGATGGTATCAGAGCCAATGGTTATAGGGAATTAGGTTATTAGTAATGCTTTGACCTAGTCTATAACCTTCTTAGGACCCCAACACGAGTTTACTTGCGTTTAGTCATAAAACAATACCGTCACCTATCCTTAGGCGACGACCACAACAAGAACATAAATTTCAAAACCGCTTTGAAAACTAATCTTCTGTTTTTGAATGATTTATTACAAGGTTTTGAACCCTCTGTTATATGGTTTTGAACCCCTTTGAGTTTTCAAAATCTCGTCTAGGTTTTGGGTTTTAAATAATGTGAACACGTGCAAACTGGAAGGGTGAATGCCTGTATTCTGGGTTTTCTGTCTAGGCAAGCACTTCGTATATATCTCATCAGACGCGAGACAAGTTGTGCTTACCTGGGAATTCTTGGGATGAGTTTTCACTTATAGGCGAGCATGTCTTCGCGATACATTATTTTTTACCTATTTACTTTGATTAATCACCGGGGTCGTTTGTTGCTTTGTAGTAACAAACAAATGACCACTATCCTTGCTTTCATCAGATTTGTTTCATCTCATTCTTTTCGTCTAATTCTCTCACTCGTTTCATTTCATGTTTCCTCTTTAGAATGCCTCCTCGACGCGAAAACCAAATGGCGACTGCCGAACTGGCAGAAATCATTGCGCAGCAAATGGCTGCTCAATTCCCAAACCTCTTTGCTCAATGGAACCAAGCCAACAACAACAACAATGGTCCATGCAATTTCAAGAGTTTTAACTCGGCTAAACCACTCAAGTTTAGTGGTTCTGAGGGAGCGACTGGGCTTCTTCAATGGTTCGAGAGCATTGAGAATACTTTCCGCCACATGCAGTGTCCTGACAATCGCAAGGTCGAGTTTTCTTCGAGTGTGTTCCAGAAGAGGGCCCTTACGTGGTGGAACGGGGTTATGAGATATCGTGGTGCAGAAGTTGCTCTAGCACAGACATGGGCTGAACTTAGGGCCCTTATGATGAAGGAATTCTGTCCTCGTCACGAGATCAGGGCCTTGGAAGGGAATTCGACAATCTTGAGCAAGACAGCGGTGAACATCGAGCCTACACGGACCGTTATGAGGAGTTAAGTCTGTTATGCCCAAACATGGTCACGCCTTTGGATAAGGCAATCGAAAAGTACATTGATGGCCTCCCTGACTCAATACAAGACATTGTGACTGGTAGCAACCCTACTACAGTTAGACAGGCCATTGAGCTATCTGCAACCTTGACTGAATCAAAGATCACGAAAGGTAAACTTTTCCGAAAAGGTGACAAGAAACCGGTCGAGGAATCGAACCCAATCGAGGAATCAAAGACCATGGATGAACAGACTGGATCCCCTAAGAGGTCAAAGAAGCGGAAGGCTTCTCAGAACTTCGCCATGGTTACTCACAATGATCAAGCCGTCCCCAACCAACCAGCTCAACCCCCTGCTAGGAAGCCATACAATGGAACTGCACCCTTGTGCAACCAATGTGGCCTACATCATCATGCTGGTGTGAAGTGCCGCACATGCCAAGTTTGCAGACTTATAGGTCATACAGCGAGGGTTTGCCCAACCGCAGCTGCACCAAATCAAGCTGGCAACAATCCTGCTCAAGCTCGCTTCCCACCGGGGTCTTGCTACAACTGTGGCGAGATGGGTCATTTCCGAAGAAATTGCCCAAAGCTTGCTAATGCAAATCCAGCGCAGGGATGAGTATCTGACCGACAGAAGATAACGCTGTTTAGAAAATAATCGAGCCTTGTGTATTATTTTCTTTTGTTATCACGATCTATGAAACAGTTGTTGTTATTGTTGTTATGAATAAATCTTTCATTTACATTTTAATATGTTTATGTGGTTGCATGTATAAACATATCCTCTACAATACCAACAATCAAGGAACCATATTCCTTGAAGAACAGACTACCCCCAAATTTCTTCCATTGTATGATCTCTTGCGTTTTCCACGAAAATCCTAAGTACCCGTTTCTTCCAAGAGAAACGAAGTACGAGGTGCCAAGTTAATAGCAATCAATAACAAGATAATAACAATTAAACAATTATGTGATTATGTGCTTATGTGTCATGTGATCCAAATTATGTTATCCAAATCCTCGTAGAATCTTACATATCCTTGTACAAGAGATTCATAGTAGGATACCCAAAGGTACTACCTAAAATCTTTAATGGACTTCTACGCTGTAGTTAAGTCCCTTGGATTATAAAGTACTACTTCATAATTAGACCCCTTTAGTGGTCTAGTTAAACTGATCGATCCAAAAATCTGGTTAGGAATATTATGTGATGATATAGATGAAAGGACTCCTTGATGGCCTAATTAAGAAGATCCTCTGTCGATCTAATTAAAAGGACCCTATGGTAGTCTAGTCACCCTCATCACAAGTTTGATATCCTTCCCCACAACATTACAAAACGAACTGTGCGGACTGTGCAAGGAATTACGTAATTATGGATGCATACATAATTATGGAATTTAGTGCACAGAAATCACAGCAAGTTCTATCATGTATCTAAGTTAACCCAATTCATTTCCAATTCTGATGAAGCATCCGTTGAGGAAAAATGAACTAGTTATTCATTTTTCACTTCTGAGGAATATCCGTTGAGGAAATGAATATCCGTTTATCCTTCATTTCCAACTCTGAGGAAGCAACCGTTGAAAATGACCCCGTTAGTTCATTTTTCGTTTCTGAAGATTATCCGTTGAGGAAATGAATATCCGTTGTTAAATCTTTCATTTCCGTACCTGAGGAAGCAACCGTTGAAAATGACTCTGTTAGTTCATTTTCGTTTCTGAAGATTATCCGTTGAGGAAATGAATATCCGTTGATTATTCCTTCATTTCAAATTCTGAAGAATAACCGTTGAGGAAAATGACCCCGTTTGTTCATTTTCGTTCTGAAGAATATCCATTGAGATAAATGAATATCCGTGGATTATTCCTTCATTCCCGTTTCTGACGAAGGACCCGTTGAGGAAGAATGAATCATCCATTCATTTTCGCTTCTGAAAAATATCCGTTGAGGAAAATAACAAAATTATGCTTTACATATCTTTGATGGCTATTTAACACAAAGTCACAGACAGACTTCTACGAATAAATTTCGGGACGAAATTTCCTTAAGTAGGGGAGACTGTGACACCTGTGTCAGTGCGACCATCAAAAAAATACCAAACCAATGAAATATTGTATTTCATACTTTGGACTTGTATAAATATGTGTATCTTTTGCACATATCAACTCTTGTTCGATTTCAAGCTCTAAATCGCTTTCTGGAAGGTTATACGCGTGCTGATGCGTAAATATAACCAGTTTAATGCAACAAACACTCCGGAATAGTGACATATACTTAACATACCTTAAATAACCTTTACATAACTTAGAAATAAGTTTTGAAGGCTTTGGTATGGCAAAAACAAGTTAATTCGCTTACAGGGACTAAACCTGACAATCTGTGAAAGTATGCCAATTTGAACAGTAACGAACATTCCGGAACATGACCATAAGTTAAACACACCTTAAATATCCTTTATGTAGCTTAGAAATAGGCTTTGAGGGGTTTGGTGTGCTAAAATAAACTTTTGGGTCATTCAGGGACTAAAAGCGTCAAAAAGTGCACAAGTTTACACTTTTGCGCATAACTCCCATTCTGAATACATCCGGACATCCAAAAATTTATGTAAGCACTAAAATATTTTATTTTAGTGTTTGGCATGAGAAAAATCCGTTCGTCGCGTCATTTGGATCGTTTTTCGCGCTCATGCGCATTCCGTCGTAATTAAGCGAACATCGCGTTCGTACGACCAAACGAACTGACATCCGGCATATTTTTGAGCATGTTTCATGTCCACAATGTTTAGGCATCATTTTAGGGCCTTAAAGTTGGCTTGACGGGCCTTAGAAGTGCCGAAAATAAGCTTAAACACCAACAGGGACTGAAACTGTCATTTAGCAAACTTGGTTCTGATCAGACATGGCCAGGCGGCCCGCGTAAGGTTTGTGTGTATCCTTACGCAGCCCGCGTCAGTGTACCAGACCAGATTCAATGTTTTTAACAGCTGTTAACAGCCTTTCACACCCCCAAAGGCCAAGGACACTTGTCAAACTCTTGTGGTGGGGGCAAAATGAGCCACCATAACATTCCGACAAGTGTACGGGTGAGATCAAGGCTCGTTATTCAATAAACGATCCTAACGGTTGTCCATTTACTATAAATACCCAACCCATTCAACCCCAAAACCCACAAGAATCTGATTTGAGAAGCTCTAAGTTGAAACCATTGTTTCATACCTGAGCTACTTGAATCAAGATTAGCATTCGGGGACCCTTCGTAAGTATTCCTTCGTTCTTTTATTGCTTTTCGATTCCGAAAGTCAAACTTTGTTTGACTTTCTGCGTTGACCAGTTTATGGTCAATGCAAAGTTCGTTTGAACTTCGCAACGTGATTGTAATCACGATGGTTATAGTCCCTTGGGACTATGCCTACTGATTACCACGTTGTCTAGGGTCGTAAGGGTAAGCGATCTAATAAATCGCTTATACCTTCAAACCCGACCCATTTGGTCGATCATTAGGATCCGACCAAATACATTACGTGACCATAGTAGGTAGGGAATAACCTTCCAAGGTTATACCTTATGGTCACGACGTTTAAGTAGTTGTATGATTGGTAGTTTATATGCCTTAGGTAAATTACCAAAATACCCCTTTGATGCCAAAATTCATTATAAACATATGTGACATAACTTTTGACATCAAAACTGATTTGGCGACAATATTAGGCATGTTAAGGCATATTCTACTTGTCATAGGATTAGTTAGGCGGTCCGAACGCGTTTCACGCGAACGACGCGTTAAAGTAGCATAAGCTACCTAAACGGGTCGTAATGGGTCGTAAGCACTTATGTTAGGTTTCATTTAGCATGTAGGCTTTGTTAAACCATATGACACGAGTCTCCATACTCGTTTGGTTTACGAACCCTCATTCTATCTAAATCCTCCGATTTAGGTCCGGTTTATTAACATAGTTACCTATATTAGGTGCCGTTTGATTCCGAGATCTCTAACATTGCTTGGTGGTTATCTTAGGACTTCTAAGCAATCTCAAGTGAGTACATAGACCCCTCTTTTACTGTTTTCCAAACTGTTTTGGGGTGAAACACATGTGCCTACTTGTTACTTTCATGCTTTCCATGCTTTCACATCATATACCTGCTATGTTCGTTAGTACATTATAGTACATGATTTCATTTCATTTCATGCTATGTATGCCCATTGTGTGCGTACTTAGTACATCGTTTTACATTACATGCTATGTATGTCCATTGTGTGCGTACTTAGTACATCGTTTTACATTACATGCTATGTATGCCCATTGTGTGTGTACTTAGTACATCGTTTTACATTTCATGCTATGTATGCCCATTGTGTTAGTACATCTTATGGGCCCATAGGACGATGCCCAAGACAAGTAACGGGGAAACACTGTTCAGTTTAGTCTATGGGTCCGAAGCTGTGATACCAGCAGAGATCGGGCTGCCGTCGCCAAGAATGCTTTCCATGAACCTGATCAACAACGAAGAAGAACGAAGATTAGACCTTGACCTCCTAGAAGAAAGGAGAGAGATGGCGGCAATAAATGAAGCAAAGTACAAGACAAAACTGGAGAAGTATTACAACTCCAAAGTCCGCATCTGCACCTTCAACCCAGGAGACTACGTTCTGAGGGACAATGAGGCGTCTAACGCCGAAAAACCGGGAAAGCTAGCCCCCAAGTGGGAGGGGCCTTATGTAGTAGATGCGGTACTCGGAAAAGGGGCATACAAGTTACGCACCCTAGACAGCAAGGAAGTTCCAAGAACCTGGAACGCCCAACAGTTAAGAAAATGCTACACGTAAAAGGCCGAAGTTTTTTATGTACTTGTAACGGCCGCGCGCCAACACAGTTAACATTAATACAAGAAGTGTCTGGCTACTCCTTTTCATGCGAATTTATTGTCACAACTGCATATATTACTTTGGGCATACACGAAAACATCAATGGCTCGACCTTAGGAAACGTTGTAGACCTCCAAGGCCTGTCACAAACAAGTGCACAGCCGGGTCAAAAACACAACTAAAGCCTAGAAAACGCCAAACAAATACTTCGTGCCCACATAAACACGAAAGCATCGAACACATGGTAAACAAACATTGTAAAAACCCCCAAGGCTGAATACAGCTGGGTGCACACAATAACCTGTAACTCGATCACTTCGTATTCACGAGCAAACTTGCGCACACGAACGACAGAATAAAACGTTGTAACTAACACAACACAACCTGTCAGCACCATCACTCATTCGTGATACCTGAATCAAAGTAATTACACATGCACATATTATGACGATAACAAAATTCGCATAAAACGAAGGCGAATAGTCACATAACAAACGACAAGCATAGTCAAATGTTCACGAACATAACAGGTAAGCAAAAATTAATATTGTTCACAGAGTTGTCAAATGATTACAGGGCCGTCTAGGGCCATACGCGGCACGCAGGCCGCCGGAATCCTTCACGTGGGATGACCGGTCCCAGTACCTCCAGCCGCGTTACCTTCATCACCAAGAGCCTTCTTCAACAAGGCAACACCATCAGGCTTCCGAGCCAATTTTTGGGCGGCTTTGACAATCCCAAACTCAAGGGACTCAAATCCCTGACGTTTTTCAGCGTACCGGGCAACACAGTCAGTCTTGTACAACTCAAAATTCTTCAATGGTTCCTTCGATTCAGCTGCAGTTCTTCCTTCCGCATACCCTTCCTTTCGACCAAGATCGCGCGTAGCTTCCCCAAGCTCATACATGTACTTAGCCAATTCATCAGAACCGGCAATACGCTGGGCGATCTGCAAGGCAGTACACACATAAAAAAACAACAAAAACAAACAAACAACACAAGAAACAAAGGAAGTTACCAAAGGTACAGCACGCGATAGCAACCACTTACAATCAGCAGAAACTTCTTCAACCAGAAGTTCAGAGGCTTTGCATTCAGCAACCTTCTCCTCAAGAAGGCGTTCAGCAGCTTCACACTCAGCAACCTTCTGCTTAGCAAGGTTTTCCAGTTTAGCAATGCGATCAACATACTCCTTTTCCTTCTTTTTAAACGCAACACGCGCCTGTTGAGCTTCCTCAGCAATCTCTGTATTTTCACCAGACAAACGCACAATAGTGTCACGTTGAGATTGCATCTCGGCATTAGTACGTTCACAGGCAGACTCCCAGTCTTTTTGCTTTTGAACGTTGACCTGTTTCTCTTGCTCAAATTTCCGTTCAGCATCCGCAACCCTCCATAGCAAACCCTTCTTCTCCACATTAAATTTTTCTTTCTCCTCAGCAAATGCCCTCTTCTCATCTTCAAATTCAGATGTCTCCTCTCCCATCAATCTCCATTCACGCACAATCTCTTGAGAAGTGGTGAAATAGTTAACCCCAGCGCGCACATGATCATCTAACAACGCAAACCGATTGCGTTTCTTTTGAAACATCCTCTCAGCTGGGGGGAGAGACAGCGAGAAGAAATCATGACAGTTACCCAGATCATTCATCCTGGAACCTTGGGTTAACTTCCAGCGAGGGGCATGTGGGAGATCATCACAAGCAGGGTTATTTGTATCCCAGGAATTAGGACGAACATTCTCAAACTGGGGGCTGCGGACAACACCTGAAGTAGCCCCACCGCCGTCACCCGGAGGGCGTTTAGTGTAAATGGTCTGATGTGGAGCAGTTTGACTGGACTCCACTGTATTGTCAGCACCCTTACCTCTACCACCACCACCTCCACCATCGCCACCAGCAGCATCACCACCACCTTCACCCACCTGCTCAGCATGCACATCATCTTCTTTCCTCTTCTCACCAGGGGTATCATGAGGAGTAGACAACCCAAATGTTCTCGACGGCGGAGAAGCAGGAGGAGTAATTTGCGAAATATCAATATTGCGTGAAGTCTTGGCTGGCTTGGCACCTGAAGGAACAAGACATTTAGGGAAAAGAATGGAAAATAAGCAACCAGGAAAAGCCAAACGGAAAAATTGATAAAGCAAGTACCAGAAGCTTCATAAATTTTCTCCAACAGATTCCCTTGTTTCTGAGTAAAAAAGCCCAGATCAACCTCCGATTCCGAAGGAGCTGGAGGAGTCTCCTTCTGAAGTTTAGCCTTTTTTGACGAAAGCATAGCAGCAGCTTGCTCGTCAAGTTTCCGTTTTTTATCTTCAAACATTTTCTTCTTCATCATCTCTGTCAAAGTAGTGCGGTCTTCAGGATCAGACCCATGATGTTTTTCTCCGGCCCCTAAACCAGACAATGTATCAGAAACTACAACGTAATCTAGGACAGGAAGAGTAGAAGGTCGCTTACGAGGAGTCTCAGTGGCATGTTCCTCGGCCCTTTTCTCCTTCCCCTCTGGTGTGTCAACCTTCGACTTCTTCCTCATTTCCAATCTATCAGCAGTCTCAACAGGAATTTCCACGTCATCATCAATAGGCTCGTTCACCGGCTCATGCACAACCCCCTGCGCCGGACCTGCACGCGGGGAACGAGAAGTTAGGCCTTCAAAAGATCTGCCAGACCCATCACTCGAGAGAACAATAACTTCCTCTCGAATAAGATCAAAAGCATCATCATCATCCTCACTATCTTCACCTAAGACAGCGTTGGCATAGGTGGTAAAACTCTCGTTGGTCGGATGCAAGAAACGACCGCGAATCTGATCCAACCAGGGTTGCTTCTCAGCCCTTTGAATCGCCTCAACCATGGCACCACCGGCTTTCGAATCCAGAACATTCAACAAGGTGTAACCCACTGCAAAAAACACGAAGATGAAGAGTAATGACAGAAACAACACAAAAAAAAATATATATATATATATATATAAAAGAGAGACAAAAGGTTATGAAACAACACATACGTTTGCCATTATAACCATAAACTGGGACCCCCAAAGGATGCTTCGGAACCCACAACATACTCATACCGGCACCCACCAACGCCATCTCCTCAAGCTGAAGAATATGAGTGGCTTTATGAGTCAACTTTTTATACCAGGCTTGTTCAGAAAAATCTGCAACCACATCCACCTTGGGGATCCCCTCACTCCTTGCCCGGTAATGCATATCTACCGGGATAACCCCTCGGCGAATATAAAATTTTTTTTATTTCCAGTCATGAAGACTCTTCAAAGGAGCAGAACAAACTGGAGCAACACCGGTCCGAGAGTTAAAAGAATAAAAGCCACTTGTGTACGAAACGGTATAGAAGACGTTGAACATCGCAAACGTCGGCTCCAAACGGTTAGCTACGCAAACAAACTCAAAATGAGTAATACGGGGAAGCCCGATAGCATTGATCTGAGAAAGATGGAGCCCGTAGTTTCTCAAGACGTCGGCGGTAAACCTGGTGATTGGAAGCCGGAAGTTGCCCTCTCAAAAAATCGCAGCATACAAAGTCATATAGCCCGGGGGTGCATCCATAGCAGTCGAACCGGCAGTCGGATACTGGGCTCCCCATTCAGGCAAGAAACCCATCTCTCTCACCAGATTGTGGAACTCCTCTTCCTTCCACCCTATGACCGCCTGGTCAGGACCCAGGGGAGTTTTTCCTTTATTTCTCTTCTTCCTCTGAGAAGGGTTCACCCCAGACATAATGAAGATAATCCGAAGTTAGAAGGAAACTCTCAAAGAAAAGGAAGAGATAAGATGAAGGAATGGGAGAGAACCAAACTTCAAATTTTGAAAAGTGGGGAAGAAGATGAAACCGCCTTGATATTTATACCCATCGCATTTAATGCGATGGGTAGTGGGCCGTCAGAATCCAGAAAGGCAACCAATGGGGAAGCAACACGTCAAGAGAGAGAGAAGACGCCACCTCTTTTTTCGGAGCTGGTAAACAGACGCCTGACACCTTTGACAGAAAGTAACTGACATGACTGAAAATGGCGCCTGTTCACCTTCGATAAGACAGGAGACACCCGACAGTCACATCAGTCGCTCCCTCCCAAGACAACAAAACTTTCTTCAGAAGAAAACAACAAGTGCCATTGCGCCATGCGTCCATTTGGCTCAACTTTCACAAGTTACCAAAACCCATGCGCCATGCGTCCATTTGGCTCAACTTTTACAAGTTGTCAAAACCCATGCGCCATGCGTCCATTTAAGTCAACTTTTACAAGTTACCAAAACCCATGCGCCATGCGCCCATTTGGCTCAACTTTTACAAGTTGCCAAAACCCATGCGCCATGCGTCCATTTGGCTCAACTTTTCAAATTTTCCACAAAAGCATGCGCCATAGAAACAACTACCTTCATAAGTCCAGAATCCCTCCTAAACGATCAACTCAACTAGAAGGCACACTGGACTGGGGGGACTTGAAGAGGTATGGTCCCAATTCCTTGCCCACATGGCAAGGACCACACCACTCTTCCATCCTATGTGGCGCTGACATCAACAAGATCATCCAGAAGTTTCTAGAAGCTTCTGGAAAACATCATGGTGGCACCAAAGATGCTCCATCCGACAAAAAGGACAACACGTGTCACCAGTCATCAAGCGCCAGGTAGGCCTGCGACGAATCAAGGAGCAGTCCGACAATACCAGTACGACATCTCCAAAATAGGCAAATGCAAGCGCGCCACGTGTACCACTACACTGACCATGGCAGAGGAGACCAAGAGGATATTCCCCTTGGTCGGACAGCTGGCGCGCAACCACAGCTGGCACTGCTACTCCTCCCTCCTTCACCCTCCGGCTATAAATAGGACCCTTCATCATCCAGGTTGAATCATCTTGCTCTCTATACTCACACACTCCACACACACTGTTTATTCTCCCTCAGAACAGTACTTATTCTCACGCCGGAGCCTGGTTAAGAGGGAAACCTCCATATTCCCCTCTTAACGAGACTAACAGTGTTGCTGTTTTGCAGGATCCAAGTCATTTCTACGAGTGAGAAAGGAGATTGAACCCACAGAAGAAGTAACCCCACAGAGTAACCCTGGTGTTAACCTGTGTTTCATCAGTAGTATCTATACTCTATAATAAAAGAAACCTGTTTTGGGACACGTGTCGCTTCCTCATGCTTTCTCACCTATTTTCTTTTTATCTATGTTAAATAAATAAATTAAATAACAATAATAATTTGCAACGTTGTATCAAACTAATTAATATATAATCTTTTTGTTTTATCTTTATTATTATTATTTAATATTATTTATTTAATTATATTGTTAATGTTAATGTTGGATAGCTTTTTAGTATCGTATCTATCTACTATAATAAAAGAAACCAATAAAGGGACACATGTCATTCATTGGAGCCATCTAATTTTTCTCTTATACTTAATTATTGATAATTAATATTAATTAAAAGATAATTATAAAATTAAATTTAATATAAATTTAAACAATTCGTATTGACGATAATATAATATTTTGAAATATATATTAGATTTCAAAATTATTTATCCTGAAATTTAAAAAAGAGGTATACTAAATATAAATTAATATAATGTAAATGGTTTATTTATTTTATTAAACTAAAATAGTTAAGGGTAGAACTTATTTCAAAAATGTTTATAAAGGGTAAACAAAAGCATTAATCAATGTTTATTGGTTCTATACTTTTATTTTCGTGTTCAACTCTCAACTCAAATACGGTATTCACTATGTTTACGTGACAATTATAGGAACCATCACCGCAATCACCTCATCCATCATATATCGAGTATATTCGTTCGTTTTTTAAAGATATATTTTTTTATTAGATCCATTCAACCTGTGTAATAAAAGAGGTTTTTTAAAGATATATAATATTATTATTATTTATTAAACAAAATTGCATTTATGCAACTCGTGTAATACACCGGGTTTTTAAAAATATAACTTTTTTTATTATGTGGTATATAAAACTAGATTTATTCAATCCGTATAATACACATGGTTTATAAAGATATAACAAGATATAACTTTTTATTGATTGATATATAAAATTACATGTGCTCAACCCATACAATACATGAGGTTCTTAAAAATGTAACTTTTTCACTATTTAATATATAAAATTAAATTTACTCAACCCGTACAATACACGGGGTTCTTAAAGATATAACTTTTTTATTATTTAATATATAAAATTACATTTATTCAACCCATGTAATAAACGAGGTTTTAAAAGATATATTGTTTTATTATTTGGTATATAAAATTACATTTATTCAACCTGTGTAATAACGAGGTTTTTAAAGGTATATTTTTTTTTATTTTTTGTTATATAAAATTACATTTATTCAACCCGTGTATTACACGGGGTTCTAACCTAGTAGATATATAAAATAAAATACTAAAATGCCTCGTACACTTTGATTATTTGAAACGAAAAGAAAGCCGCATGTTAATGGTCAGTGGTATACTAGGGTTGTAAAATGAACATGTCGCACACGGATTGGAATAAGTGGCCAACAATGTTTTGTTGACCTTATCAATTTTATATAATTAATGTATTAATTAAATATAATTATAATTTTATGTTATTAAAGCTGATTTATTTATTTGCGTGTTGTAAAAAATATAATTAATAATTATTAAATCAACATTACATTAGAAAAAAAATCTTTAATATATGTCGGGTTTTATACATACATATTCGTATAAATAAATTCTTAAATAATAAATAATAAGAATTTTTTTTTGAATGACAAATTTGGATCACTGACGGACCACTGGAGTATCATCGTGCTACCAGCGGAACCACCCGATCATATCCGTCTCCACTAGACATAATGCCTATATACCAATTCAGGAGAAAACCCAAGTAAGATATCTTTTTGGGTGATTTTAAACGTATTTTACAAATTTGATTGTTATTTTATCATATTATATAAAACACAAAAATCTCACTAGAATATTCGTTCTCAATATAAAAGCATTTTATAATTACAAAAAGGTAGGCCACAAGGCTCACAACCACACTACTCTATGGTCCAGATGATACCATGGGTTTGCCTTGGTGTCCTGTTTCAACGCACCAGCCAGTAGTATAGCATATCCAATACCAATACATATTCTTTAATAATATTCGCAACCATGAATCATCACATGATTCAATGGGCGCATGCCACCACTCCCACCAACCACCGCCAATAATATTATATTATAAATACACTCATATTTACATATAACTCATACATCAAATATTCATATTCAAATCATAAACTAAAACATTATTACCTTCAAATGGGGTCAATGGTGAATACATGGTTAAGTGAGCTCACAAAGCTTCGCCAAACGATCAAACTAGAGAAGACAACGGTGAAGAAGTCTAGTTTAATTGTTAAATCGAGAGAAGCTAAACAACTGGAGGAAGAGTCTAGAATGAGTTGTTCGAAATCGGGTTCGACGATGCCGGTGACGGTTTCGGAGAATCAGGTATCGGAGGAGACGATATTTTGGCTCATGGATCGTTTTGCACCTTGTTAGTTAGTTAGTTTGATTTGCTTGCTAGACTACTTTTGTATTTGAAATATGTGTATATAATAAAGTGCTTGTTTTTGTTTTTTTATGTAAAAAGTGTTTTTAAGGACATGTATATTACGAAGTACCGTAAGTCCGATGTTGCGGATTCATTTTTGTTAGTGTTTTGAAAGTCATATTCTTTTTTATGCGAGTGCCGGTGTAGGAAAAGTTATTTCGTTGGAATTTTTGGATTTCATATAAAATTTTACCAACTCTTTGCCCGAGTAGGGACTATTACGGACAGAATTTCCATTGTGTTATAAATAAGTTATATTATGGTGACTATTCACATTCTAACTCCCGTCTCTTTATGTCCTTTGTATTAATGTAAGAACACTATATATAGAGGTTCTTTGTATTGCATGTTTATATCTCAATGAATAATATTTCTCTACTCTATCTTTCTCTCTGTGTTCCTTTGATTATGTTCATATACTAGTCGCTAGTAGGCCATTGTTTTACAACACGTTATCAGCACAAATTGCTTTCTGAAGTTGGATCGTATTAGTGTAAGCGTTGTTGCTTCACAAGGACAGACAGGTGTTTTCGCCGGTCTCTTGTACGGTACATCCTTTCACATTCTTCGTGTTATTTAATTGATTATTCTATCTGTGCGTCCATATTTATCTTTTTACTATAGATCATATTCTTGTGATAACCTAAAAGTAAAAGGTTAGATTACCTAAAAGTAAGAGGTTAGATGATTACAATCAATTACTAGTATTGTTTTTAAATTGATTAATCTGCGTTCTTTATTGACAGAGATATGTTAGTTACTTGATTTGCGTAAATTGTTATTTTAGCTCGTTATATTTAATATTTCAATTTGCGTTAATTTTTATATCAAGTTTCTGCTAATTTATGTTAGCTTAGAGAATTTATCATCAGGTTTCTTTCTTTCAATTGGCATTTATATTCTTTAAAACAAGACTAGTTATATTCCATTATTAGTTACATCACATTGGTATTTAGTAATTAATTTTGGTTCTATGATGACACTTCACCATTTGTAATTTCTTGATACACAATAGGATATTTTGGTCACAATTTTTTTAGTTTGATCGTTTCATGTTTAGATTCGTGTTATATTTGGGATTTTGTTATTGTTTTTTTTTAATCTTTATATATTTGGCCGATTAATTATTTGGTGATGGATTTGAAAAAAAAAATCTCCTTGGATGATTACTAATTGAAGTATTTAAATGATTTGGAATTGGCCTTTTCATATATTGAATAAAGAGATCGGAGTTTCTTTTTAATAAGCATAAAAATCAGTATATACATGAGATCTTATCAAGTTATAAATCATATTACTTAGCATATATATTAAATAGAATATGTTTTTCTTGTGCTCGAATATTTGTTTTGATTTTTAAGCTTGGGAACATCAAAGCATATCTTGGTGGGTTTTTTTTTCATCGTTAACTTAATTAATCTTATTATTATTTTTTATTTCATATTTATGGGTGTCCATATACATGGTAGTATGTGATTGTATAAGATTTGATAATTTAAATGTTTGAATGGTAAAAGTTATATTTATAAATTAAATTAGTATCGAGACTCTAATTGTTATACCTTTCCTAGTATATGATTAAAAAAAGAGTTTATATACAAGTAATAAAGAATCATATGTTATTACCAAAATATCATAGGAACTTGATAAAATATTTGTTTATGTTTTAAAGTAACGTGACACATATATGTAAGATATACTTATTGGTTACAAGTATATACTATGATAAGTTATTAAATAAATTATATGATTTTTTCTTATAATTGATAGAAGAGAACCTCTTATATATTATATGAATTTTTATTTTTTCATGCATAGGTAATTTGATTTTATGATATACCGTGTATTCTATATGATACTATTTATTTGTATATGATGTGTTGAAATAGATTATCTAAAGTACCAATTTGTATTCCCTATGTCTCATTATCAAAGGTGGTAAAATATTAGACCGGTAATATTATTTGACTGAGACATATAATTACTTCTCAACTGATGTCATGTGATGAGAAATTGATTTTTGTTTGTCAAACCTGATATATACTCCCGAAGTAGTTATATCATTAAAAAGGTATAAAAGGTTTGAAGAGATTTCATACCCATGTGACTGGGCAAAGAATGAAAATTCATGAACGTTTTAAAATATAGAAGATGAAAAGTTACCATTAATATTTATTAAATTGGATTTATCACAACATATAAATGAATATTCATTATCTTAGTTTTTTTTTAAATTGTAGTATTAGTTTGAAAAGTTTCGATGAAAGGTTTCAATTATTGAATTTTATTATAATATTAATATGAATGAATCTTGCTTTATGTCTATATAATTAAGTTATTTATGTATGAGATATAATTCGGTATTTTGTTTTCAATATATACTTTATCTTCAACTTAATTACTTTATACTTTTAATTGTGGGATAGGAACTCGCTATCAAGCTAAGCAACGTATTTATTTATTGTATACAAAATTAAATCAGTATATTATTTTAAAGGTCTTTGCTTAGATAAACATGGAGTTGTATTTTCATACATATATTAGTTTCTATCATATGTTCAGATAAAAGATGTAATTTTAGAAAATTATCACATTTCATTGGGAACACTTAGTCATCAAGGTTTCTCCATATTCTTTTCTTACGATATTATAGAATATATAACTATGAAAAAGAAATAGAACAATCAGACCTAAATAATTGTACGTTGGAGTTATAATATTTGCTTTTTATGGTTCTCTGATTCATTAAAGAACAATTCTATTCGTGGTAGTTTGATATGCATAAAAGAAATTAATTGAGATTTCAGTATGAAATCTATATGCATGCATATATAATTGCAATTTATGATTCATGATGTCTTTCATTTTATATCCATTATCTCCTTTATGGTAAAAACATTATATTGAAAAACATATATGGCGCTGCCTAATGATGTCTAATGATTTTCATTTGGAGATTATCATTTATATAAATATTATTGAATAAGGCTAACAAAGACCAAAGTTGTGTATTATTGTCATTCCCATGGAAGTTTATAAGCATGCTTAAAAGACCCATTTATTTGAAATAAATTGAAGTAAAGACATGACATATGAAGTGTGGGTCTCACGTAAGCTCATTATAAATTTATGGAAGCTCGTAAGATTTTCGATCGACAAATTTTGTTGTCTTAGTCATATAACTACTTCTTGATTTACATCATCTAATTAGATATATAAGAAGGTTGAAAAAAAAAATTCCACTTGTCAAACCTCAAATGCGCTCTAGATATATAAGGTTTGAAACAGTCACCATGAAAGTTTTGTGACTCTAATCCATTCCTTGAAGTGAATGTGATGATATACTGATTAGTATAATGGGCGTGATTATGTACATAGTGAAGAAATTGTAATGATGCGACCATGAAAGTTATAATCCATTCCCTGAAGAGAATGTGATGAAGAAAATATCAATTTAAAGGTCATGATCATGTACATTAAAAAAAATTTTAACGATGCCCATATTGATAATGAGATTAAGCATGCTAATAATGAAATTGATAGCAAGAAGTAGCGCACTGTGAGATTGAATATACAAGATGTAAAACATAATAATGCATTATCCTCTCGTATTTAGTATCGTGTATTAAACAAACATGAGTGCAAGTAAAGTATATATGATCATAATTATTTAATGATTGGCATGACCGGCCAGACCATACCGAGTCGTTAATGATGATGTGAAAAGTATTGAAGAACCAGAAGATTCGTCTTGATAATTATACATGTCATTGTTGCTCTCAAGTGAAGTTAAGTATTGATCAACAAAAGTAGGGTGTGAATCCCCAAATATTCTGGAAATGATAATGAAAATAATTATATAAACATGATACCATTTAGTGTTTTAAAATCGATGCATCGTCTAAATGGTTATCAAATCCACAACCTGAAGCTTGTATGATTGTGGCTTAGCTAATGTGATAGCAAGCATATTAATCCAGATTACTATTGGTTACAAAGCCAATGATCATGAGGGGAGCAAAAGTTCATTTAGGTACATGTAATTTTATATATAGTACCATCAATTCACATCAAGCCAATAAGTTATAGTTCTCCCCATACAGCTGGTTTTTGGTCAGGAACCAAAGATGTCTCATCAAATATTTTGGATATGCGACATATATTGAAACTCATCCACCACACCGCACAAAGATGGGACTTATAAAAAGTTCGAGAATATGTTGGGTATAAATAATCGTCTATGATTAAATACTTAAAGCCATTAGTGAGAAAAATTCGTTTATGGCTCATTGGTTTTCACTTTAATGAATGAATGTTCCCAACACTAGGGGGAGATAACAAGCAGTTGAAAAGTGAAAAGTGAAATGAAATATCATGTCATCTTGATCCTCAGACTATAAACTATGAACTAGAAGTTTAAAGTATAATTCATTTATCAATATTAAAGAACAAATTACCAGACAAGTTCACTGACCTAAATAGAGTGACTAAGTGAGTCACATAATCAACTGCTTATGCTCCAGTTATATTTGTGTCCCAAGAGGACAACCACATATTTTTGTAATGAGTCTGTTGCACGCCTAAAGCGTGGTAGACTAGTTGATTCCAATAATAAAATTCCTCGAAAATTGGAGCAAGTAATTAAGATGGTCAAGTCGAGGTTATAGTAATAAGATCTCCTGAAGAGACAATAGACATGATGGTTCAAGAAGAACCTCAGGTACCTGAAAATAAAGAGATCTCGATAAGTTGTATCATGTCTAAGATATGTATGGAATCGAAATAAAAATCGACGTCGTTATACTTTTGTATATAATGTAGCGCTTAAAATGATTAAATGATAAGGATCAAGATTTAAGATCTGCCTATGAATGAATATTAAGAAATGATTGGACAAAATAGAAAGACGCAAATAAGGAAGAGTTTAGTTCTCTAATGAAATGGAAAGTTTCTGAACCAACAGTCCATACAACAGTTGTAAAATATGTTGGATACAAAAGTACAAAAGTGTCTTTTACGCGAATCATGTTTACATATCACTCATACATCAAATATTCATATTCATATTCAAATCATAAACTAAAACATTATTACCTTCAAATGGGGTCGATGGTGAATACATGGTTAAGTGAGCTCACAAAGCTTCGCCAAACGATCAAACTAGAGAAGAAAACAGTGAAAAAGTCTAGTTTAATTGTTAAATCGAGAGAAGCTAAACAACTGGAGGAAGAGTCTAGAATGAGTTGTTCGAAATCGGGTTCGACGATGCCGGTGACAGTTTCGGAGAATCAGGTATCGGAGGAGACGATATTTTGGCTCATGGATCGTTTTGAACCTTGTTAGTTAGTTTGATTTGCTTGCTAGAGTACGTACTTTTGTATTTGAAATATGTGTATATAATAAAGTGCTTGTTTTTGTTTTTGTTTTTTTATGTAAAAAGTGTTTTTAAGGACATGTATATTACGAAGTACCGTAAGTCCGATGTTACGGATTCATTTTTGTTAGTGTTTTGAAAGTCATATTCTTTTTTATGCGAGTGCCGGTGTAGGAAAAGATGTTATTTCGTTGGAATTTTTGGATTTCCGATAAAATTTTACCAACTCTTTGCCCGAGTAGGGACTATTACGGACAGAATTTCCATTGGGTTAACTGTCTCAACAAAAATTATTAGGCCAGAGGGTGTGGTATAAAGGCTCTAGGAGTTTTATCACCTCACGTCAGATCCTACTAGGCGTCACATCATATTGGGACTTTAAAGCCGCTTCCTTTAACTTGTAGGATGTGTAGGGTTGTAAACGAACCGAACGAACACGAACAAGACCTTGTTCTTGTTCGTTTGTTAAAAAATATATGTGTTCGCGAACCGTTCACGAACACTTATCGAACAGGATTTTATGTTTGTGTTCGTTTGTTAAGGAAATGAACTTGTTTGTGTTCGTTTGTTAATTTTAGGCAACGAATGTTGACGAACACAAATGAGCACAAACTAATGTTCATGAACACAAATGGAAACAAACGAACACAAATAATCATTCATGAACAGAATATATAATACACTAACACTTATTACATATTCAATTTGTCAGAATTTTGATATATTTAAATAAATATAAAAACTAAAAACACTAATGAACTATCGAACACAAGCGAACACGTTACCGAACGTTCACGAACATAAACGAATGAATGCAACCTCTGTTCGTGTTTGTTCATTTAACTAAACGAACGAAATTTCTTGTTCGTGTTTGTTCATTTAACTAAACGAACTAAATTTCTTGTTCGTGTTCGTTTGTTTAATAAACAAACGAACTTCCCGCCGAACAGTTCACAAACTGTTCGCTGAACGTTTGGTTCGTTTACAGCCCTAAGGGTGTGGTATAAAGCCCATCTATTAAACAAAAAAAAAGATCTTATTAGTTGAAAAGAGGTGGGCCCCACCTGTACCCCTTTTTTGCTTGTTAGCAGCATGGCAGAAGAAGGATGGCGCCCCCATTTCATTTGCTCGGTGTGGATGATGGCGCCCCAGGGACGCTATGTTTGCCTTGCTGGCGGGGTGGCGTTAAGCCACACCCCTGGCCTTATTATAAATAGAGTTAATTGCGCGGATAGTCCCTGTGGTTTCACGTTTAGTCCTTACCTTTTGGAAATAGCAGGTATGCTCCCTATGGTTTGTTATTTTGTTACTCGGATAGTCCCCTGAATAAATATTAGTTAGTTTGGTCTGTTAAGAAATTACTAAATTGTCCTTACTAAACATAAAAATCTAATTTATTATTTAAAAGAAATATATATTAAATGATTTAAGTGAGGCCTAACCCCACCACTACCCAACCATCCTCCTCCTTCACACCACCACCACCACCACCCACTATGCACAACCTAAGAATCTATATCTCTAATAAAGCAAACCATTGGGGGACACATGTCACCCTATGGTTGATGCCAAATAAGCAGCCACATAAGCATACATGTGGCATATCTCAAATGATAGGACATGTGGCATTGCTCTCCGTGTCGGATTCACTTTGGCTTCATTCATACGCTTCTTCTATACACCATCTTCTCACATACGCTTCTTCTCTACACAGAAACCCTAATTTTGTAAAACACCTCATTCGTTCCTTTCATCTGGTAATCCTTCTTCTCTACACCATCTTATCACAAACCCTAACCTCGATCAAACTTTTTCATATATTGGAGAAACACTAATCAAACGATTCATCTTCACTCTGTTTATACTTTAATCCAATGGTTTTTTCAATCGGTGGCTTTGTTAGGGTCTCGAAGTGGCCGTTGTCATATATCTTCGCCGACGTCCTCTGTTCATATATCTCACCGTTTAATCAATTAAGGTTTGGTGGTGGATAGAATTTTTTGGTGAGTTATGTTTTGGTGTCGGATATTGGTGACAACAACGAAGGTAAGGTTGATGTTCAAAACTTCAGATGTTATTTGCGTTTGATTTTCAATGTTTAACCAGGATTATTGGTTCTGATAATGTGTATTTTTAATTCATTTATGTGAGGTTCTTATTCTAGGGCCCAAATATTCGAAACTAATGTGGATTTTTGATTCATTTATTATGGTTTTGAGTATTTTAAAAACCGTAATCTGCTCCTTTGAAGTATCTAAGTGTATTATTCTTTTAGGTCGAAAAATTGAATGGTGTAGTTTTGGTTGAGTTCTACACACCATGGTGCGGTCATTGTAAAGCTTTGACTCCAGCGTGGGAGAAGGCAGCTTCCGTCTTGAAAGGTGTAGTCAGTGTGGCAGCTATTGATGCTGATGCGCACCAGTCAATCGCTCAGGTGTGTATTTGTCGATCATTTGTTATATATTCAAATAATCATTCTGACAAACCGATTTACGGGGAGTCGGGGAGTTATCTTTAGGTAGTTTTTATATATGTCCTAATAGTACGATGCATTACATAACCGTTGTGTCCTGATCTATTGAGATATTTGTAATTGTCCACTTGAATAGGCTTGCTTTTGTTTGGTAGAAACACCATGTATGTGAAATAAAGGGTTTGGTTATTGCCTATGTAGAGCCGCCTAAATCCTAGCCAATATGTTGTTTTTAGACATTTTTAGTGTTTTATGATTGGCTCTTGTCACCAGCAAGAAACTTCTTTGTTTCAGTATCTATTTCTATGACAATCCATGTAAACTTTGTCATTTGCTTTCTATAGGAATATGGTATCAAAGGATTTCCAACTATTAAAGTATTTGTGTCTGGAAAACCTCCTGTTGATTACCAAGGAGCTAGGGAAGCAAAACCAATAGCAAAATTTGCACTTTCACAGGTCATCATATCGAATTTTAAGTCTGCTATTCGTTATAAAATTGTTACCTTTCTCTCTCTCTGTATGTTGAATCACATGTTAGAAAGGCAATGAATATGCTTTCAATAGAAAGGTCTCATGCGTTTTTTGAAATTGTACCATCAACATTTATTATATATCTATGTTTGCTGTTGTAACAATATTTCCAAAGTGTTGGTGAAAGGAATTTGAGATCTATTTGTGTTTTAATTGGTAACTAATTGTATTATTCTTTTAATCAAAGTATCATGGTTTAATTCTTCTTTTCAGTTGAATTGTTATTCATATTAGTATAGGCCAGTTAACTAGCTTTAGGAAGGTTTTTTAGAGAAATTACCTAGTGTAAGAGTTGCAATCACGTGTTAGAAAGGCAATGAACATGCTTTCAATAGAAAGGTCTCATGCGTTTTTGGAAATTGTACCATATGCGTTTATTATATATATCTATGTTTGTTGTTGTAACAATATTTCCGGAGTGTTGGCGAAAGGAATTTGAGATCTATTTGTGTTTTAATTGGTAACTAATTGTATTATTCTTTTAGGTTGAAAAATCGAATGATGTAGTTTTGGTTGAGTTCTACGCACCATGGTGCGGTCATTGTAAAGATTTGACTCCAGCGTGGGAGAAGGCAGCTTCCGTCTTGAAAGGTGTAGTCACTGTGGCAGCTATTGATGCTGATGCGCACCAGTCAATTGTTCAGGTGTGTATTTGTCGATCATTTGTTATATATTCAAATAATCATCCGGATTTACGAAGCAAGCATAAATGGTTCAGATCAAAAAACGGGATGGACTCAGAAGACGATGGTAAATGGTTCGTCTAGGTTGGATTTTGTTCAATTATGATGTTATTTATCTTCTATTTATGTTTGAACCCCTTTATTTTGTTTAACTTACTTGATTACAGTAAAATTCGTTTACAACTATAGTAAGATAAAGTGGGAAGGCAAAGTACATCGCGGTCAGGTGGAATGATCTTATAGAGGTACTGTTGTCTGCTGTAGATTACATTCAGTTTTTTTTTTGTATTATTATTATTATTATTATTATTGCTTTTATCAAAAGAGTACTTGAAGCAGTTATTGTAGGAACCGTTCGCGTAAATAAATAAAATAAACAAATTTTTATTACTGATTACAATACAAAGAAAGCTGGAAAATAAAATACTATTACAATTACAACTAAAATTACAACTACAAGAAAGGAGTAGAAGCAGAAAATCCAAAATTGGCTGAGTCACGTGTTCAACACGCTTCCCTTAAAACAAATTCCGAGTCTCCCAAGAGTACTCGTTTTGTTTCCCAGGGTACAACAGCCGAAGCAGCGTACTGCCGGAGTTGGCCTACAACCCGAAGGTTACCTTGAAACTGCAAAAGAAAGATCAGAAAAACTGTAGAGAGAAAGTGAATTTGCTGTTGTGTTTCTGGTGTTCTTCTGCAGTGGTGGAGATGCTGTATTTATACAGCATCTGAATCGAAACAGTCAAAAGAATTAAAGGAGAGGTTTAAATTGCATTAATCGTCTTCAATGCAATTTAATACGTCATTTAATTCTCAGTCAAAGACCGTTAACTCGTCAGTTTCGAAGCTGAACTGTAACTGCACTGTCATTCAATGCTGGAAGCTTCTTCGCGTGCGCGCGCAAGACACACTGGTGTGCGCGTAGGTCTGCACGCTTATGCGCGCTGCGTCCTTTTGGCTCACTGCCATGCGCGCGTGCGCCACACTGACTCAGGTCTATGCGCGCCTGCGCACGTGTGCCACGTCACCTGTGAGCCTATACGAGCACGCCACACAGTCGCGTCGTTTTGGCTCACTCTGGTGCGAAGTGCAAAGTGCGCCATCAAAGCGCCACATTGCGCCTCATCGCCCACGCCACGCGCGCGCGCGTGTGCGAGTTTGGGTGCTCCGCACCCTTCGCGAGTACACTTAGTGTGTGCTTCCACGAAACAATAAGGATGGAGAGTTCCCACTTAAATACCCATTTAAGTTCCATCTCTCCTCCGATGTGGGACAAGGTGCTACTTTCCCTTTTGTTTCAGCATTCAATGTTTCAAACACCCAACTTTGAGCATTGATATCTCATTCATCTTAGCTCCGTTTTGGACGTGGTTTAGTTCGTTGCGAAGCTCTTCCAACATAGAACAAAAACCCACAAATAAATATATAAAACCCACTCATTTTCTTATATTTATTTCTAGTCCAAAATAGGAAAATATTTTCCTATATTTGTGAAAAATGTATTTTCACCTATTTTTCCTACAATCCCCCACATGAAAAATGCTATTTTCATCAAATTTCCAACAGTTATTAGGCGTAGTATGTCATTTTCTATAACAAGGTGTGAAATTGTCTCTTTCTTCCAAAACTATCTTTGGTGCTACAAGCTCGTATTATGATGTTTTGCACTTGACCTGGACTACAAAGAAGCTCCAACTAGAAATTGAAATGATCGATCAACTTTGCCACAAGTAAGCATATTCTATTCACAGTGACTGAAATTATTGCTTGATTGTTTTAGTGCCAACCCGTTTTGACACGTTACCATACCAACCTCTTATTTTTGATAAATTTCATCGAGTAGTTCTGACCCGTTTATGACTTTCAGTGTTAAATAGATATATATTGATAGGGGTGTTCATGGTTTGGTTTCAAACCGTGAAACCGTCCAACTCGGTCATCGGTTCACAGTTATTTTGCTTCTGCTAAGATTTTTTTTCTAAATCAATACATGTTATGGCATCAAAACTTACATATAATTATGAACACAATCAATCTGCTGATATAACAAGTGATTTTGTGCATTTTTTAGAGATGACTAATAATCTCAAACCGTGAAGTCAAACCGGAACCAAAGTATTAGTAAAGGTTTTTTTTTTTAATTTTCAATGGTTCGATTCTGTTTTTGATAATAAAAAATCGTTACTAATGGCTTGGCTCACGGTTTGATCTAAAAATCATTAAAACCTGACCGCGAACACCCCTAAATATTGACAAGTTCTAGAAACAGAATCAGTTGGAGGTAGATGCTTCAACCCATTAATGGATGCACGAGTTGATTTGGCTTAGGTGTTGCTGCCTCTAAAGTGCCCAAATGGGTAGATTTTCAAAAAAAATGTGTTGGTCCATATTAACCCATTTATGGATGTATGGGCTGTATTAGGCTTTAGCAAGTCTAGCGAATCAAATAGTTAAAATGGAAACGAGTTGAATGGATCTGAGTGGGTTAAATGGGTCAAACGTCATCCACATATGTATTCAAAATCCATAAAAGCTTCTAAAAACTGTTCCATTTCAAAAAGTAAACTAAAATGTAAAATTTTTGATCAAAATTTTATTTTTTAAAATAAAAAAAATCCAGTAAGGTCAGACTAAACCCGACAAGTTGGGACCTATTTAAAAAAAAACACTAACTCACGAAAAGACTGAAATAGAAATTGTTGCATGTTTCCTCAAAAAAAATGGTTCATTATGTTAAAAAAAACCAATTTTAATTTAGGCTTTATTAATAGAGTCAAAGGTGTCAAATATATACATAATAAACTAACTGCATTTGTTGGTGTGGTACTGTGATAGGTGGCACTATGTATCCAATTGGTTGCACAGAGAGCAATGCCCGATGATTGAAGTATTCGGATTTGGACGGCCGGAAGAGTTTAATGTAGCCATGATGGCTAAATGGTGGTGGCGGTTTCAGGACTGCCCCACCCACCTTTGGTCATCTTAGCTATACATGGGCCGGATAACAATGATAAAATCATCCCAGTTAAGCGTGCTATTTCTGGATGGTGGAAATATGAAAAAGTTCGGTATCAAGATTAAAAAAAAAACTGAAAGTCGAAGTTGGGGACGAAAAATCAAGAAGGTTTTGGCTTGACGATTGGCTTGGGCAGGGTACTCTTAAACATCGGTTCCCGTTGATCTTCAGACTTGCGGCTAACAAAAGGGCATGCGTTAGTAACTGTTTTCAACAAATTTATAACCAGATTCATTGGAGTTGGGGCTGGTCAAAAGACCCTAATTCAGTTGAAGAGTAGGCTCAAGTGGGCAACTAAATGAGCTGGTTGCAATAGGTTAATCTAAAGGGTGGGAATGATAGGTGGCGGTGGGATAATTTGGAGGGGAAGACTTCTCGACCAAGGCTTTATGACATGAAATGGCGCTGAAAGCTGAAGTGTAAATTGATATGGGTCCGTTTTGGTACAACTCTTGGGCTCCACTGAAGGCGAACAATCTGGTAGTTGTGTAGATTTAAACAAAGTTGCGGCAAAGGTTGAGCTGGCAAATAGAGGTATGTTCTTCTATGACGTTTTGTGTAGTATGTGCGGCTTCCGAGAGGAATCATGTGACCATGTCTTCGTGTCGTGTATTTGGACCGGAAGTGTTTGGTAGCATGTTTCTATATGGTTGAAAATTCCCATTATGGTGGACTTCGAGTCAGTGGGTCAGATCATAAAGCATGTTAATGAGCAGGTTGGCTCCAAAAGACGAAAGAAGGCAACTCAATGGTGGTTTTTGGCTACTTCTGAAGGTTGTGGTTGACGAGAAACGACAAACAATTTAACGACAAAATAATCCCGCATCAGAAAATAGTGGAGCATATAAAGGAAGACACTTTCTTTTGGGCGAAACACCAAGCCAAAGCCACGTACCTCGACTGGGATAACGGCTTGATATGAATATTTCAGTTATGTTGTAATTTAGTTTTTCGGACCTTTTGTATCGGTTTTCAACCGTTTGTTTTTATGTTTCAATTTTATATGTTTTCTAAAAAAAACTCGGTTCACTTTTAAGTTACGTTTTTATGAGTTGTAAATCTTTACAGATTTATCCAACGTTGGATATTAATAAATGTTTATTCTACGAAGTTTATTTGGGGTGGATGGATTTGAATCAATATAATATGTTTTTGGTTGAAGCCCGCGTATTACGCGGGCATTAACCTAGTTAGTTATATATTTGAACTATTGATAGTAGTATTTACAAACTGTTCTAACTAGGTCTATACAAAAAACTTAAATACCAAATAAGTTTAATATATATATAGTTTAGGTACATATCTTATTTACTTTATCAAATTTATGAAATGGTCAAATATAAGCTAAAAAAACAAGTTTTCTGATGATAAAAAAAAGTTGGTAATAAACAAATTAGCAACATCATACAAACTTTTCTAAATCTTAACAAAATGGTCATGCTGTATTATGTATTTTCATTTACTCACTTTTTATGATAAAAATTAGTTGAACCAATAGCACCTTGAGGAAGAGTATGAGATTTGAACCAATAACTCATAAATTTTAACAATATATATGTGTTGGAAATTGGGTGTGTGAATAAATGTCTCAATTGGTAAAACTCTTTGTCCCACATAGGTGTGGGAACAAAAGGATAGATTATTTAAAAGGTAAAAGGTTTACCTCACTAATATATCTATATGTCATGTTTTACCACAAGTCCTACTCGCACGCGCGCATGGGTGCAAAAAATGGAACTGGAATTAGTTGAACTCGCGTGTGTCCGCACGTCCTGTGGACACGAATGTAGTTCCGAAACCCGGGTCCGCGTGGACCTCGTAACCGATATACTACCATTATTTGGTCTTTAATTCGCTGCAATCAAGAGAAGGATTTCGGTTATGGTTCTGGCACTATAAAATCAGTTGAGACACACAGGAAAACACAACTTCTCCTTTCTTCTTCTCTCTCGGTCTCTGCAACATTCCAGTTTCTTTTCAGGCAAGTGCTCAAGTCCGGCAGTGCGCGGTGCTGCTTCGTAAGGACAATTTTGTTACTTTCTGTTCGATTCTTTTATACGGGTTTACTAACAATATGTATAAATTCTATTATTAAAGTGAGTTCAGTGGCGAAGCTTTAGATTTCCGACGGGGGGTCGAAAACGTATATACCCAAAAAAAATTATAGAACCAGTGGGTCGAAAACGTTTATACCCAAAATCATATTGTTCATCAATTAATACAACCACCTCATCTTTAAGTGCAACCAAAGTCTACAAACAATTAACAACAAAAAAAATATTAAGATCACTTACAATCTTAGTAATGAAGCAATACTAAAACTTGATTGAGAATTTCTTTTGATAAAACAGGTTATTTTTTTCTTGTCCTGGTGTGGTTTTTATTAGGAACATAAGGTTTAATCCTGCAAAATTAAGAAATCCACAGTTTGGGATCTGAAATAATTGCAAGAAATCTAAGAATTGAACCTTCGAAAAGAGATCCTATATAGCAGGACCAAGCCTTAAAACCCTAAAACAGAGAGAACACGTACCTTTATGATGATCGCAATGATGAAGAAATAGCGAACCACCAGCTTATGATCAGGTTTATTGTTAACAGAATCAAACGACACTTGTACCTTGCTTTATGATGACTTGAAACGCAAGCACCCATCAGATACGGTTGGTCTTCCCACTCGTGAGATATGAACAGAGTGGAAGATTGAAGGAGTTGTGTTGCAATCAATTACCAAGTATAACGAATGCATCGCGTGCCTGATTTCCAAGACCAACTTCTTAATAGGTGGATTGAAGGAGAAACTCTGTCACCTCTTCCAGCTTTATGATCGATCGGCTGACCTGGGCTGGTTCAATCCAAATGTTTCTTCTTTTCAATCGTTATGTGACTCCCCGACCGTCATACTCCAACCCCAATAACTATCGTCCACCATCTTCACCTTAATCCTTAAGAGCAACTGCATGTTCATAACAAAGGATGGACCGATCAACTGCTTCTTTAAGGGTTTAAGAGGTAGATTTAGGGGTTTAAGAGGTAGATAAAAGGGCAGACGGTGGTATTTTTCTAAAATTCCATGGATGAAATCTCTATATTGCCCTCAAGGTGTCTTAAAGGTTTGGACATTGTCTCAGTTTACCCCCTCTAAAATGGCTTGATATCTCTTGTACATAATGCTTCAAAATTTATACGCATGGTAAGATTACCATCTTGTCCATCACATTTGCTTTATATAGTATTATATATATATTCTAACACAATATAACTAAATAATGTAATTGATGATAATCATTTAACCAAGTATATGACGTATTAAGTTCGTTTTAAACCCGGCATAATAATTTGATAATTATTGTTTTAGGGTTTTTGGATTTTCATGTCAGATTAGTGTTTAAGGAAAATCGTGTTACATTGCGCTTTCCAAAAAAACTACATTTACTATTATATTTTTATAACTAAATACTATTTAAATTAGACCTTATTTATAATACTTTAAATTTAAATTTACGTTTACTATTTATATTTATATAACTAAATACTATTTAAATTAAGTATTACCTTATTTAATAATTAAGTATATAATTACTAAATACTACGTAATATTCTAACTTTTACGTGATTTCATTACCGAAAGAAATTGGAAATATAAAATCTAAACTTTAGTGAACTAGTAAATTAATCATCTTCTATTACCTATTTTTTAATATCAATCCTAATCTACTCTATTATCTATATCTTCGTATGGTGAATTTAAAGTTTAAACCCTTCAACTCTTGAATAGAAATAGAAAAAAGAGACACTCTACCACCACGTGATATCCTTTCAAATCGATTAATCCTAAATGAAAAATAAAAATAAAGTGTTTTACGGGTATTATCGACATTTGAACATTTATGTAGGATTCTGTATATGTAGAACAAAGCCCACATTTTCATAAATTTGGAGCAGGCCCCCAACAAAACAGTTACCCAATTGCTTCTTTAATGGGTTCTAGCTTCATAGTTAAAAATAAAAGGTCTAAAGATTATAGAAAGCAGGTAAAGTTTACCACTTTTTTGTAGATAATTATCTGTAATTGTTGTTTTAGACAATTTGATGTTTTTTTGCTAGTTTATGTACTGGAATCATTTATATGTGACCTACCTATATAGGTTATTTAATTTTCTGCTCATTTCAGATAAGTAATTATGACGTTATAAGTTATAACATCATTATCTTATATCATCTTTTGATATAGTTTGAGTACAAATAGACAACACAAACTTGAATTAAGATCATGTATCATTCAAAACAAAATCCAAAAATACTCTTGCCTTGGGTGTTTTCCTTCAATTGCTATAGCAAATGCATGTACGAGTGGCGGATTTAGTGTGTTAGCAGGGGTAGCTTGCATTTACTAACAAACAATAAAAAGATAAAATTACTAAGACTATGAGTAATGGTTAATGCTCATTAAGGACATTTGTTGCCACATCACAATCATGCTACCCCTGCTAACATTGGGTGATATATAAGTTTAGTTATTCTTTTCAATATTTTACGTTCCAGTCTAATTTATTCGCGTTGACACACCGTAAGGTATTGTTCAATTTGAGTGACCCTCAAATTCAAAATGCAGCTAAAACAACATGAAAATGTGTTAAAACATAACCAATATGCAACAAAACAACAGTATGAATATATGTATGTTTACATAAAATACAGGGACCAAATTTGCAAGAATTTGTAGAAACCAAATTGAAAGGAGTTCGTGTTCATGAGATCTTAATTTTACATTTTCAAAGCATGTGTGTTTGATATAATATATACACGTACAAATATAAAGTATTTACAGCATATATTACTACTAATTGTATAATTCAATATGTTTGTTTATGTTCAGTAATGTGATAATATTCAAAAAATACTTATTTATGTATGTTTTGAAATGCTACACAAATTTTAAGATTGAACACTAGTTCTAGCTAAGATGAGTTCAATAATTCAATATACGAGCAATAATAAATTAACAACTCTTGGAAATAAAATAACTGAACAGGTGACATTAATAAATATGGCATCTTTACAACATGTGATCATTTTGATAACATAAAACATTATTCCCGAAGACAAACCATTGTTGCCAAAGACATGCAATTGTTCCAAAAGATAATAGACAGATCCAAAAGACATAACTAATCCTAGACAGATACTAAACCACTTAAACAAAAGACACATACCCTAACTAAGCCTGCTGTTAGAATGAACGTATGTTTAGGATAGAATGAGCATAGGTTTAGGATAGAATGATCGACCTGAACCGAAGGCTTATTGATAGAATGTAGGTTTGGGATCGAATGAGCGACACACAATAAGTGATCTTTAAGGCCACCCAATATATTTATTAAAGTTAAAGGTAAAGGTTAACAACTGTAAGTGAACCCAAAAAGATCAAAAGATTTATTGGACAAGAGCAAAAGTTACAATGCTTTCTTGTTTTTTCTATGAATTTTATTTTAGTTTAATTAAAATACAAATACAAATAAAGTCTTTTTGATAATTTTCAGGCTTAAAATATCGTAAATATACTTTCAACAAACAAATTATACAAGTGATCTTTTAAGACTCCAAATGTACTTTTTTAGAAGTCCATTACTATAGGTTTTTGGCACTATAGTAAAATTATGCATAACATATAGATGGAGTTTGATTCGGCGTTATAACGCAGCGTAACGCATCCCTCTAATGTGCTTCAGCTTCTATGCACCGTTATAATCCAGTTTGAGCCGCTATTGAAATACAGTTAGATGTATCTATGTGATAATTTTGATGTGCCATGCAGTTCAATTCACAAGCTTGCACAGATGAGCCATATAATTCATTACAACCAGCAATCAATAGGTGGTGTGCTGTTGTAATCAAGTTCTATGCACAAATTTACCAACAGTCCACCAAACCGCATTACAATGGTGCATCAAAGTATGTTAACAGGGGCATACACAAATATAAACAGCCTAAAATCTCTCTCAAACCATCACTTCACTCTATGAAGCTACCTACGCCATGAAAATTAGAAGCATCGGATCAGTGGTCGTTGAGCGTCATCCCATATTCAGCTTTCAAACGCTTCACATTTCCATCTGCTTGCGCACCATCAATCAGCTCATACTTCTTGTAGTTTGTTTTCAGGGTCTCGCTTTGCTGTTTATGCAGCTTCTCTTCTTCTTCATGTTGTAGCTGCCCAAAAAGAAATAAACTTCATTTACTTGACATTTATACAATACAATATTTCGTAGTTTAAACCAAAATACCAATTAGTACTTAGGGTAAAATGTCATTTTCGTTCCTAAGGTTTGACCAGTTTTGCGACTTTCGTTCAAAGGTTTGTTTCGCATCTGGATCCAAAAGGTTTGAAATCTTGCCATTTTCATCCGGTTCGTTAACTCCATCCATTTTTCTCCGTTAAGTCAGGTATTTCCATCTTTTCCGCCAACTTAAAGGGCAATTTGGTCTTTTTCAAGGATATTCAGTCTTTTTACATAAAGTGAAAAAGACCAAATTGCCCTTTAAGTTAGCAAAAAAGACAGAAATATCTCTGACTTAACGGAGAAAAATGGATGGAGTTAACGAGCCGGATGAAAATGGCAAGATTTAAACCTTTTGGATCCAAATGCGAAAAAACAAACATTTGGACGAAAGTCACAAAACTGGCCAAACCTCAGGGACGGTAATGGCATTTTACTCTAGTATTTACCTGCATTATATATTGAGCCTCAGCAGCATGTTTCTTCGTCAGACCCTTAATCTTCTTAGCCAGCTCAAAGTTTTGATGACTTGGATCCATCCAACGGCACACAATCGTTCTCTGATTCTTCTTGGGCCGGTCCTCGAACATTTCAACTTGGGCTTTTTGGGCTCTCACGGGCCTGGGCATTCCGGATATCATAAGAGGAGAATCACCCATCTCGCAGATAATTTCTTCAGCCTGTTTGGCTGATTCCATCTCCACCAGAGCAGCACAAACACCGCAAGACGCGAAATACGTGGGAACGAACTGAACGTCTTTCACATTCCCAAACTGATTGATTGCATTTTCTAAAATGGCTTTGGTAACCTGAGGGGATAAGTTGTCGATGTAAATCGTCTTCTTCACCTTCTCTTCAAACGCCACGTATTCAGTCGATGGCTCCATTAGGTAGTTATAGTGCAAGATATTATCTAATGTAAAAGATATCAGAGTATTAGAAACCAAATTTGCACATGGATGTAAAAGCAACCAAATTCGGTGAGTACAATAACAGGTTTCCAGATAGATAACAATATTCACATAATCACGACCACATATTGTTTAAAAAAACACCATAATTGAAACAGTGATCATGTAATCAAGTCCTGAAAACATAACAAGTTACTTATCACCTAAGATGTGAGGCATTAAAGACCACGCGAAAACCCTAACTACAAACTTATTTAATCTTTACACCATATATTGATTCCTGAGGTTGAATATAAAGCTCCTACTTTAGAATAAACCCTAATTTAACATGAACCTATGAATTTTCAACCGTAAAATCAAAGTTTACTGCCAAATTTCTGTTCTCGCATAATTGTAAAACAAAACAATGTGCAAGAATCCAACTCTCACAAGTCACTATTGTTGATAATAATACATTTAAGAACATCTAAACCCTAATTATATTTGTACCCCTTCGCTTAAAAGTCAACTTGGTTAGAAATTACATATATACAGATATACTTACATTATTCATAATACAAAAAGCTAGCACGAAGCATTAACAATGCCGCACCCAAAACGACTTAACTGCATTCCGCTTCACATTTTAAATCAAGAATTATTTAATTAATATTAACCCATCGTCACATTTTCAATTACCCATGCCCAATCAAATTACTTAAACTAATATTACACCCCAACCAACTTACTGCATTCCGCCTCACAATTTTAAATCAAGAATTATTTAATTAATATTACCCCAGCATCACATTTTCAATTACCCATATCAAATTATTTAATTAATATTAACATAACAAAAAATATTAGATTCTTACTAGCAGCTCCCACACCTCCATTCATAGTTGTTGATAGCGAATAGCGACAAATAGCGACAAGGCACCTATAGGCTACGTAGCGAATAGCGACAAATAGCGACGGCTATTTTATAAATAGCGATTACACTAGAAAAAGAATTTTGAAAATTTTTATATGTATATTACATCAAAATACCCTTGTATATATGCTATTTTACATGTATATTTAACAAAAACCTATAAATTCAGCTATTTTATAGCTATATCTAATTGATACTAACATCAAAAAAAAAAACTTAACTATCGCTAAGTTCGCTATTTATCGCTAAGACCCATATAGCGACACTTGGTCGCATGGCTACATAGCGCGCTATAGCGGTCGCTATAGCCGCTATTAACAACCAGGCCTCCGTTTTAGCAATCTTTTCATACCCCCAAATTCTCACACCGCCACTCACAGCCCTCAATCTCTTGTAAACTAAGAAGAACCAATGATCCCATCAAAGGTAACAATTGAACTTATGTTCCTTCGAATCTTCGATTCAATATGGTTTGTTTATATGATTTTTTTTAATTTCCTACTCGCATCACGATCACCATGACATCAATATTAATTCTTGAACACGCACTCCAACGTCCTGAAGAATATATACCAGAATTTGCACTTTGTTTTGTTTTAGATTATTTATTATTGTACATGCCTTCTGCACCCTTAGGAATTCATACCATATTCTGTTATTATTTGTAATCTGTGATGTTTCCTACGATTTCTGTATTTAAAAATTACCAGATTGTTTGTTGTTTTGATTGTTGGTGTCAAAAGGCATAAAGTATACAAAGATTTTTGCTCTGCAAATTATTTTCAACATTAAGTTTTTAATTAAATTATCCTTTTTAATATTTGCAAGACATACCCCAAGGATTAAAATGGTTATTAATCCAATATATATTGTGCATTTATGAAAAAATTAACATTATATCTCACCGACTGTATACATGTTTAGAACTGAGATAGTTTTGGAAAATAGAAATCTATACCAGTGTTCATTATCTATTTTGGAAAAAAGATAAGATAGTGAAAAAGAAAAGAAAAAAGATTAAAAAAAGTTTCTTATAATTAGAAGCATAGTCACAGGATTCGCAGGCCTCCCCCACGTACCACGAACCAGATTGCCCGTACCAAAATCGGGTACATAATCGAACTGAACGCTACGGGTTCATGATCCGGATCGGAAAATTTTTTGTACCCGATTGTCACTAAATTCGTTCCTAATCATATAAAAACGCGTTTCCAATTGACTAGTTCTGTGTTTCGGAACGCTCCGATACGCGTACCGGAAATGAACAGGTTGATTCAAAAATCTGATTATTCGATTATGTCGTTACATGCTCTTCTTTCCCGTTGTTTTTTAGTGGTGCCAATTCACACCTGGGTATGTATAGATATTTATTATAAAATGTGTTATTTTAAATTGAATTTTTTTTTGAAAAAATTATTAACTGCAATCCATGTGACTATGATTAGAGGTACTTTGGTAGTTTGGTTAGATGTCTATGACTTCATAATTATGCCTATTATTATCACTGCTTAGAACCATGGATTAATGTTTTTTTTAATTCTATTATTTTTGCTCTGATGATTTTTTTTTTCAAAACTTTAGCATAACCTTAAAAAATCTCCAAATTTATGATCTTAAAAGAAAGGCGATATTATTTAAATGTTGAAGCCGGTTGTTTGTTATAACGTTTTGTTGTATGCCAATGCCATATATATAGTATTTGTATGAGTTAAACATTTATAGAAAATAAAACACAAATAGATTCTTTTAATTAAAACCTATTTTACCTTACATTTTCAACACCCCTCGCAACACACGGATTGCGTCAACTCGATTTAGAACAAAGAGCATCTAGTTCATACAGAAACCAAATTTGCACGTAAATGTAAAAGCAACCAAAGTCGGTGAGTACAAGACCAGTTTTCCAGATAGATCACATATTATTAAAAAAAACTACAGTGATCATGTAATCAAGTCCTAAAAACATACCAAGTTGCTTATCACTTAAGATGTGACTATGTGAGGCATTAAAGGCAGCGTGAAAACCCTAACTACAATGTATTTAATCTATACACCATTTATTCATTTCTTGATCACTAAGGTTGAATACTAGAATGAACCCCAAGTTAACATGAATCTATAAATCTCAACCCTAAATTAAAGTTTATTGCCAAATTCCTGTTCTCACATGATTGTAAAACAAAACAATGTGCAAAATTCCAACTCTCACCAGTCACCACCATTGATAGTAACACATGTACGAACATCTAAATCCTAATGTTAGAACAAAGAGCCTCTTATGCATTATATCCATTATATTCTCCTACCAGTTCATTTAACATAACGCATGAGAACTGAACAGACTACAAATGCAACCTATAATCGTTGAAAAATACCTAAATAAAACCGAAACCCTAACCCTAGAAAACCGCAAACAATCGGAACAAATTAAACGATTCGATAGATGAAAATTGTACCTGTGGAAGTTCGATCGGTGATGGTGTGACGTCAGCAGCGGCGATACCGGCAACGATTTTCCGGCGAGATGGTTGAGTGAACTATTGTGACGAACAAATTTTGAAGAACTGAGAAATTATTAAACTGAAGAGTTAAATGCCCCGATAGTCCCTTTGGTTTGACCTTTTTTCACCTTTAGTCCTTAACTTTCTAAAATTACCTTTATAGTCTCCAAATTTTCAATTTTCGTTCCCGGTTAGTCCTTGACGCGGATGAATGTTAGTTTTTTCAGTTAAGTGGGTATGAAATGACGTAAATACCCTTACTATTACAAAATAACATTTAAATCAATAACCACCTTCAAATTGTTTCTTGTTTATTCCACTCAACAAATTGTAACTAATTTAAATATTTGTTTTATTTTAAAGCAACACTTTCATACACAAGCAAAACAATTAGACACAGATACGTTTGTTCAAATAAATACACTCAAAAAACTAAAAATTAAATAAACTACCTTTTGTCATCGGATAACTTAGGGGCTGTTTGGTAGTCTCTGAATGGTCATTAAGAGGCTACCTCTTAATGGAACCATTAAGAATTTTACCAATAAAAAGTTAGAAGAATGTGACATGTGATGATTTACCATTCAGATGTTACCTCTTAACCATTCAGACATGAGGTTACCTCTTAATCATTCAGAGGTTTTAACCCATTAAGAGGTAGCATCTGAATGGTCATTAAGAGGCTACCAAACAGCCCCTTAGTAACTTACTATCGACAAATTATGTTTGTTGTAACAAAACTTTGGATCGAATCTTGTTGTTGTGTTGGACGGTTTCTAGCATCTCATATCCTTCCCGAATCCAAATGGTGTCGAAACGATGAAACCCACGATAACATAATAACATGTATAAACCCAAGCCATCAATTTAGGGCCTTAAACTTATTTTTTAACTCAGAGTTATTTAGCGTATTTTGTATGAATTAAACCTCAAAACACAAGAACTCTGTATATAAATTACATTTACCATATATATAAATTTACATACATATTACATTTTTTTCGTTTTTATATATTTTGAGAGAGAAACCATGATCTCCAATTCTCGATCCATTTACATTTACATTTAAATAAATTAAAAAACAAAACATTTTCAAACACGTTCTTGTACTTGCACTGAGTAATGACCCATTCAATTTGCGGAAACACAAAACTTGACACATACCAACATGCAAAACACCACCCCCACCACCATACGACGGCGCGTTCCGTCACCTCCTTGTATTTCCAAACGTCATAACCACCATTTAGCAGTTGCATATCTATGGTTGTTCCGACACGCGCCAGAGCTTAACCGAATTATCCAAACTGCCACTATAAACCACCCATTCTTGATCTTTCCGATAATCATCACCATCTTCTTGTTCTTCAAACCGTCCTTGAACCGCTAGACACTTCACCGGTCCGGTGTGACCGTATAAAACCGACAAACACGTGTGAATCCCGCCACCCTCTCTCCGCCACACGCAAATACTCTTATCCGCGGACCCACTCAACAATAAACTACCCGTGGTTGCTAGACAAAGAACCGCGAGTTTATGCCCCCGCAAAACGCCGCCATGCGACAGCATTTGCTTCCCCTTTTCCCAAAAGTTTACCAACCCGTCTGAGGACCCAGAGTACACTATGGCGTCGGTGGTGTTCATGTTCACCACCACGGACGTCACCGCACTGTCCTGGTCCAAAAGTGTGTAAACAAGGAGGTGTTTGGTCGTTTTACCGACCAACTCTCTCCTCCACACTTTCACCGTACCATCAGCGGACCCGGTGAAAACCAGTCCGTCAAACCCCACGACGACACTGTTAATAGCGTCGTCATGGGCGTTTACTGATTCCAAACATTTGGAATCAGAAAGTCTCCAGACTTTCATCGACTTATCCCATGACCCCGAATACAACAACCCTTGTTGTTCATCCAAAGTCATGCACGCAACGGCATCGAAATGCTTAATCCACGGCACATTACGACGCCTTCTAACTTCAATGTAGTTATTCGGATTCATCGAGCTCTTTATATAATCTTTCGTGGTTGGTAAACTACCAACCCGTTTATAAGCTTTCCTCTTACTATCCAAATACTTCCAAACCCGTATTTTACCATCCTGGTGACCGGTAAATATCCGGTCACCATATACAACAATTGCTTTCACCAATCCACTACTCGATTTAAAACCCGAAAACTCAACCAAATTCTTCCAAACCCGAATATTCTTCGAATCCGAACCCGTATATAACAAATCACCAGAACACGCTAACGAATAAATGTGTCCTTCTTCACGTACCAAAGACCCGATCAGGCCTGTATTATTATTAACAGCATTATTGTTAGGGTATGGAATACTCCAAGGAGATTTGGTATATGGTGAAGTTATATGATTAACCGGTGACATAAAATAATAAACCGGAGATGAAGATGAAGACGAAGATCTGTTGGGGCTTGGTAATGAGGCGTTGCTTTGACGGTGGTCGAAACTACCATCGTTGTTGTCTTGTTGATGTTTGGTTGTGATCATAATGTCTGGTTCGGAGCTGTGGAGGAGTACGGCGAGTTTTTGTCGCCGGAGAAGAGTGGATTTCCCGGAATTTTGTTTCGTCATTTTTGTAGAGAGTGATTTAATGAATGTGGGTGAATGAATTGAATGAATGAGTGATATCGAAAGTGAGAGAGAAGGTGAAGGGTCGTATATATAACGTATTAACGTGTGTTGTGGGGTGTGAAAAGGTGTGTTGCATTGTGTGGGTTGGGTGAAAGTAGTTGTGTAACAGGTGAACACGTGTCCTTTGTAGTGACGTAATATTTTTCTCCAAGTGTTTCTCGAAATGCATATTACCCTTATTTTTATTTATTTATTTATTTATTTATTTATTTATTTATTTATATTAATAAAGCTATGAAATGAACAGTGTAGTGTACCCGATTTATCAAACCGACGTATTTTCGGCACCAGTATTAACCGGTTTTTACCGGTGACGTACCAGTACCGACCGGTACCGAAACGTACCGTATCAAGTATATTTGGTACCGGTACCCACTTTTAGGGATTTCGGTAACGGTATTTTCGGTACCAGTTGATACCGAGCTCATCAAATCCTACTATCATTAAGAGATGAGCAAATGGTATCAGGTACCGGTACCAGTACCCGATTTATCAAACCGGCGTACTTTCGGCACCGGTTCACCGGTGACGTACCAGTACCGACCGGTACCGAACTGTACCGTACCAGGTATATTCGGTACCAGTACCCATTTTTAGGGATTTCGGTATCGGTATTTTCGGTACCGGGAATACCGAGCTCATCAAATCCTGTAGCAACGTAGCAATGCAAGTAATTGCACCGTTTAGATTACTTTTCATACACACAGTAAGTAATCTTTATTTCATTTGAATGAGGTTTTATATACACAACAACTTATTTTGCTTTTTTTTTTTTTGTCTTTTTCTGTAATAAATGAATTGTATCATTTAAAATTAGAATATTGATAAACGAATCGTATCAAATCTTGTAATCAAACCGGTATCGTATCGGTACCAAATTTACTATACCAAATCATTTTCGGTACCAATTTGGAACCCACCTTTTGGCGTTTTCAGAATCGTTACTTTCGGTTCGACACCGGTCTATCACCATACCTATATTTATTGATTTTTACCTTCAAATACCATACTGTATTGTACCGAGGATTTTCGGTGCCGGTACCTAATTTCGATGATTTTCCGGATCGGTACTTTCGGTGCCGTTACCGGTACCGAGCTCATCCATATTTTAACGTGTTAGCACCGTAATAACTGAACTGAAAACAACCGAATTTCCAACGTGTAGGACGTGTGGATCCTATTATTATATATAAGGTTATTTAAAATCGTTTTTTTATGACGGAGTGACTATCCTTACCACGCCCTTTTTATTTATTTATGTTTTCATATTCCTATTTGCTTGCCGTTGCTGACACACCTTTTGTAGTTATTGGGTCCCCGCCGCAACGCGCGGCGGAAAATCAACTAGTGAAATTTAATTATTGAAGACTTCCAAATATGCAAAATATTTTTTTTATTTATATTTTGGTGAACTTTGAGGCTATTCTCATATTTGTTTATGTATGAATAATGATATTATATAAGTTTAAGAAAATAGTTGTATAAAGGGGGTAGGGGTGGTCATCACTTATCACTCACTCACAACTTCCAATCAAGTTTCGTCATGTCATCAAGCATTATTCCATCACTAGTGATGGATTTTAGTGCAAATGTTCATCACTCACCACACACTCATCTCCATTTAAAAATAACTCACCACTAACATCTAAAACGCGTGATAAATTCAACGCGTTATAACTTTTAGGCGTGAAACTATTTGGTGTCAGCGGTGTTTTGTTGATGAGAACAAGTGATGGGGTGGTATAACGGACCACCACGGGTCCCCTAATAAACTAATAAATATCTTCTTAAATAAAAAAAAAACGGACACAAGATATAAATAGTATGGCACCATACAATTTTTTTTGAACGGCCAACAGAATCAATATCGAGCTTTCTCGGCGCAGCCACTGGACAAACAGAGTACTCCGAGAGTAACCCGAGTCCACCACCAATTCTGGGGAAAACCCGGTAACCCACCCGCGCGTAGGCATGACGGTGAAATTACCGGTAAAACCCGTTTGGCTCAAGGATCCAACTCAGTTTCCCTGGGTCTCCAATCATTGTCTACCAGTGTCTCACACTGCACTAAGTGAGAGTTGAACTTGCATCTCTAAAAAAATGCAAATTTTCCATCACTTGATCTAGAGATCATTAGCAACACCTTACACCTTACAACTACAGTGTCCATTAAGTAACATATCAATTTATATGTACAGGAACGTATACATGCATGCATTAAATATGACCTAGTGATATAATGATATACCATTTATTCATCCCAAAAGTAGTGTAAGTTTATATTCTTACAATCGCAAAGTGGTATTTAGATGTAAAAATTATTGTTAAAAATTCTATACAATATATAATATAATAATATTTTAAGGTTCTAGTGTTCTACCTTGCATATCTATGTATTGTTTATATAATTAAGTTGGAATGTGTAGTTGCGACTTGCGATTACTATATATTTGTTTTTTTTTTATATAAGGTTTATCATAAACTCAAGTGTATGCAATGTAATATATTATAATTATAATGGGTGTGGTTCAATTTGTGATAGATTTTAAATCACAATGCAAATAAAAAAAATACATTGTAATGGTATACTCAAAGTATATAGAAACAACATATATTAAAAGATTATAAAAATATAAATGTGTTCTAAAGTAAAAATAAAAAATAAAAAAATAAGGTGTTACTATATTTTAGAACACGGAGAAGCGAAACTTCTTACAATATTGAATTATGAACTATGACGTGTTCGCCTAACCTCTTTTAGAATAGATGCTTGACTTTTCTCGTTCAAAACGTGACTTGCTTGTTTAGGAAGTTTGGGGGTGGATCGTGGATGTTGTTTGGGACCTTATAGAAAATTTTTAATTCACACCCTTCAAAGCATTGGCGAAGTATAGAATGGGCGGGGAGGGGCATCCGACCCTCCGAACTTTTAGCTCAGTAGTGTTATATATGTAGTTTTCATATATAAATTTTTAGGTATATACGTTTTCAACCCCCAGTTCTATAGAAATTTTTTGGTATATACGTTTTCGACCCCCGGTCATTCGGGTAAAGCTTCGCCACTGCTTCAAAGTGTTTTGATCTTACACGTGAAACTTGTTAAGTTTTTTTTTTTTCCTTTTTTTTTTAACAAGGATACTTTAATAACCTTCTAAATTGTCATAATAAATATCATCTACAGTGTTTAAACACACCGATGGTGGGATTGAATGACGATACTAGACCATGACTAAACTCGATACCTCCCATGTTATGTTTACGTTCTTTTACCAAACATGTGGGTTTACGTTCTCTTAACCACTGGCCTCTAAGTGCATTCACATCACTTCCATCATACATTGTGTGTATGCTTTTTAGAGAGAGAGAAAATGTTATTGTTTATCTGTGCATTTTAGAGACACTGTTTACACTCTATAATTTTTTAATTTATTCTAAAAGTAGTTGTAAGCAGAGAGAAGAAAAAATGTGATTATAAAAGTATAAAACATATATTATTTATTTGAAAAGGAAAAGAGAAGGTAGTAATTTTTAATGTAATATAGAGTAAAAAATGATGAAAGGGATGTAAATGCTCCGAGTCTCTACCACCCACCACCACCCATCGTCTATCACCACCGTCCACCACCACCACCCACCGTCCATGTCCACCATCCACCACCACCCACGTCCGCCGTCCACCAGTGGCGGACCCAGGATTTTTTCCCTGGGGGTGCGGAAATCTTTTAAAGATTTTAGACCCCTAGCTATATAAAAAAATCGGTTCATAGCGGGTCGGGTCGGGTCATGTAAAACAAGTAAACACAAACAAACAAAGTTTTATAGCGGGTCGAATCAGATCGGGTCGGGTCCATTTCAATTTTCAAACAATCAAACCCTAGTTCCTAACTTCCTATCACATTAACAAACAAAAACGCATCAACATTCAAATCATCCATACTTCTATTTCTCTTAATCATTAAATAAAAGAACAAAAAAACTTATCTAAACATACATTGGTCTTTATTTAGAAGAATCCGACGAAAAAAAGTGGCTCAACCCCTTTCCTCTTGAGAAATCGCGACATAACTTCCCTACTCATTGATCTTTCCTAATGCTATCACATACAAAATAAACAAGGATCTTCAAGTGTTCAACCATAGCACATGTTCCTTAATTTTCATTTTAAAATTTTGAATTTGAAGCCCTAGTATTGTTATTTACCAACCAACAATCATATAATCAACAAAACCACCAACGATTTGGGTTTTTTTTATTACGTGGACTGATTTTGTTTAACAAAAATAGTAGTTGGAATGGGGCTTGAATGAGTATTAAGTTATTGGGCCTGATGGATTGAATTTAAGTTTTATTAAAGGGGTTAGTGGGCTAACTTGTTTACATAATTTGATCGGGTTTCAATCTGTGTTAACAATTTTTTTATACAAATTCCTAATATTTTTTTCTAAGGGGTGCGGACGAAAATTTCCAAGGGGTACGGTCGGGATTTTTCACGAAAAATACCACTAAATTTTTTTTTTCAAGGGGTGCGGCCGCCCACCCACCCCATAAAGTAGGTCCGCCCATGCCGTCCACCACCATCGTCCAACACCACCGTCCGTGCACTACCACCAGTTTATTTTAGAAGTTAACATACGTTAAAAAAACAAATAATCTTCTTCTTGCAGATTGTAAAGGTTCGATCCATCTTTTTTTCTACTGATCTCTGCAGATATATTCCGTAGACTACAGATATTTTACCTCTTAAAAAATAAACAACACCTAACCCTAGTCCACGACCCATCACAAAAAGGAAACTTAACCTTTCGTCCACCGGCCAAGTTAAAGTAGATGAAAAAGAATACTTTTTAATTTAAAAGGGCTGGTTTTGAATATTTGTGACGAGTATAGGACCGTGTCCGTTATTTTCTGTTTGGGCACCTTAAAGTTGACTAGAAAGAAACATCTAACGGAAAATATAGTATGGGTCATTGAGCCACTAAGAATGACGTGGCACAATTTGTATGCCCGTACTCGGTTTTTCTTTTTCCTTCCAAAATTTTCATTATTCTTATTCTTTTTAATTCTAAAATGTTTCTTTTCATTGCTCATGGTCGAATTATTTGATTGAAACTAGGTGATGTCCCGTCCGCGTTGCGGGGCGATGGCCGAATAATTCTCAATCAATTAAAAAAACAGTACTATAATTTTGCTAGAAAGAAAAAGTAAAAAGAGTATTAGGCAGCTCCTTGACACGATTTTGAGCTGAGGGCAAAGTCATATTTTAATTTTTACTTGAGGGAAAAATCAATTTTTTTTCCCAAGTGTAAAATCCTAATTTTTAGCTAGGGGAAAACCATATTTTTATTTTGCACTGGGGAAAAAACGTAATTTTGAATTGAGGGTGATATCGTAATTTTTAACCGAGGGGAAAATCGTAAATTTTAGCCGGGGGCAAAAACATAATTTTATTTTGAAGTGAGGGCAAAGACGTAATTTTAAACTGGGGTACCGAGGGCGAAATCGTATTTTTTAGCTCGGGGCAAAAAGGGTAAATGTATTTTGAAGCTGGGGCAAAACCGTATTTGTTAACTGGGGGCAAAAACGTAATTTTAAGTGGGTATAAAATAATAAACTGGTTGGTCCAATGGGTATTGCTCGCCGCCCATTTGAACCAATGGCAGGGAAACACTATTCCGTGACAAAAACGTAATTTTAAAGTGTGTATAAAATAGTAAACTGGTTGGTCCAATAGAATAGGGCCGGCCACCCATTTGAACTAGTGGCACGGAGATATTATTCCATGCCATGGTAAATGTAGATGTTGAAAATATTATGTAAACTTGTAGAAGGAGGAAACCTGATGGTCAAAACCTAAAACTAAAAAAGTCTACTGACGCAAACATATGTTATGTTTTGATATATATAATAATACCCTTGCTATGACTGAAAAAACGACCAAACATAGTTAAGTGCATTGGCAAAAATGCAATAATAATAATAATAATAATAATAATAATAATAATAATAATAAATTGATAAAAGTGACAATTCGAGTCTGACCAAACTGTAAAGATGGAAATTGCAACTTGTCTGCCTAATGTCATCAGTTGTTCATTGTAAAAAACGGTATGGATATAAATCTCACAAATTGAACAATACGTGAATTTATGAGGAAGATGTGTGTTTACTACTTCAGATACCTCTATATAATAAAATGTTCATATGTTACATACATATACAAAATTATATTAACAGTTTTACACAATTGAACATTGTTCAGAAACTCAATTTACTCACAATTGACACGTATTAATTTATGAAACACTGTACAACGTGATCTACACATTCATGCATGTGGCTATGGTTTTACAACGGTTAGGCTACATGGTATTGGGATGATCCTCCCTTGAAGGATAATTCGTCATCTAGGCGCTACATCACCATCCTTGGGAGGATGGTTCATCCCACAAAATTAGTGGAAATGGGAGGATAATCCTACCCCACTACTTTTTTTTTAAAATCTTTCACTTTTTTTAACATTTAACCAAAAAATTAGGAAAATACTTTCATTAATATTTAAAAACAATACATATAACTTTAAAAAAAACATAAATTGTAACTTGCATTTAAAAACAAATATATATTGAATTTGGAAAAAAAAATTCAAATGAATTTAACAAATGTTCGTGGACTAACTTGCATTTAAAAGTCCATTGTTCGTGATAAGCCATTGTTCGTGGACTAACATTTAACAAATGAATTTGGATTTTTTTTTTAAACGGTAACTTGCATTGAGAAATGGGAAAATTTTGTTCTCACATGGACCGTCTCAAATGTCCAGGACTTGCCGCTGAGGACGACGCTCCCCATACCGTCTAGCCTTAGAAAAATGACTGTATACTAACTCAGATTTATATCCATACCGTTGAAAATATTAACTCTTCTAAAAATAAAATATATTATTTTCCCTAAATTTTAAGAATCAACACTGAAAAAAACGTGACGAAATAATCGATGTAGTGACAACTTCAAAATGTACTTCCTTTAACACGTATTTTGTGGTCAACTCGTTGATGCCCCGTCCGCGTTACGGGGCGATGGCCGAATAATTCTCAATCAATTAAAAAACACTATTATAGTTTTGTTAGGAAAAAAAACTAAAACGATGACAAGACCGTAGTTCTGAGCTCAGAGCAAAACTGTAGTTTGTCAGGATTAATTAGAGGTGTACAAATCGGTTTTTTTTCAAAAACCGGTTTCGGTTATTAACCGGTTTCGGTTTTTTCACCCAAAATAAAAACCGGTTTTTTTTATAACAGGTTTCGGTTACTAACCGGTTTTTGAGGTCCAAAACAATAACCGGTATAACCGGTTGGGACCGGTTTTTTCCCAAAAAAACGGTTTTTTACCGGTTTTAACCGGTTTTTTAATAACCGGTTCGGTTAATAACCGGTTTTTGAAGTCAAGAATAGTAACCGGTATAAAAACCGGCGGTTAAAAAAACCGGTTAAAAAAAACCGGTTATAAAAAAAACCGATTTCGGTTTTTTTTTCCGGTTTCGTTCTAAAACCAGTTTTTTTGTACACCTCTAGGATTAATGAGCGAGTGTTAGGCAGTTCCTTAACATGGAAAAAAAATAAATCCAGTCAACGAATTAAAAAAACACTTTTATAGTTTTGCTAAAAAAAACTAAAACGATAGCAATACTGTAATTTGAACTGAGAGAAAAGTTGTATTTGTTGACTTGGGTAAAATCGTAATTTGCAAAAAGTTAAAGTGATGGCAATACTATAAATTTGAACCAGAGACAAAATCGTAATATAACTATGCACTAAGGATAAAATCGTAATTTTAAGCTGGGGACAAAACTATATTTTTAATTTGAGCTCGGGCAAAATCAAAATTTTGAAATGAGGGCAAAATCGTAATTTAAATTGGGGGGGCAAAAGCATACTTTTATTTTGAACCAGGCAAAAACATAATTTTAAACTTAAGGCGAAATCATAATTTTTGAAAGGGGCGAAAATGCGAAATCGTCATTTTTAGTTTGGGGTAAAAGCAAAATTTTATTTTGAACTGGGGCCAAAATTGTAATTGTAATCTGGGGATAAAATCATAATTTTGAACCGAGAGCAAAATCGTAATTTTGAGCGAGGGACAAAAACGTAATTTTACTTTGAATTGGGGGCAAAAACGTAATTTTATTTTAAATTAAGGACGAAACCGTAATTTTAAAACGAAAATAAAATAATAAAACGGGTAGTTAAATAGGAAAGTGGCACTATTCCCCTAACTTCCTTTTGTATACGTAGGAAATTTGCCCACGCATCTAAAGTTTTAATTTAAAGGGTAAAATATATAACTTCAACGTGTCATTCGTTTACTCCCCTCGTTTAAAACCGACTTATAATCCTTTTAAGGTGCTTACAACTTTATATCACCCACTTAGATAAATAGGCATAATCATGTTGGTTTTACTAAGATACATTCTTAGGTGTATCAAGTATAGAGTTGAGTTTTTCAACAACAAAAATTAAACACGTCGTATTTGAGTTTAGTGATATCAACAAAAATTATAACAATTATCCCTCAGCGTAAACCCATAGTCCAACCAATTATAAGTCTCCCACGATTACCATAGTACCACCGGTGTTGAGACGCTTAAACTTTAATAATTAAAAAACCTCTTACAAATCAAAATGCAGAAAAAAGTTATGTCAAATTATAACAATAATCGTATCACATACATGGAAAACAATTCAGTTAAAAGTTATCAACTAGCAAAGCTTATATGATCGTCAAAAGAGTTTATAATTGATCCATCACTAGTAATTTATATTCCAGTTATACTACTCTTAACATGGATAACATTTTAAAACTAAACGGTGTTTGGAAATTTTATAAATAATATTATATTATCAGTTAATATAATGATTATTTAATAATTAAACCAAAATGAATGAAAGATCTTGTGCATTAAGTTTGTGTGTTAAAACCATAAACATGTGGGAAATTGAGCATGTCCCACATAGGTGGAGAGATAAATATTTTGTGGATTTATAATTAGAATTCTCTACACGAATGTATTCTTGTGTGACAACTTACACCCAGTGGTTGCCAGGAGGGTGCGAAGCACCTGACCCGCGCCCGGGCACGAGACCGGGACGAGGGCAATGTGGCGCTTTGATGACGCACGTTGAATTAAGTTCTCATTGAATTTGAGACTTAATTTTTATTTAATTTGTATTCAATATGACCTTTCATTTTGAATTCTAAACAACATTATATACAAGTTGTGTGCTTTGTCAAGTACACACAGAAAAATAGAAATTCGTATGGTTCATAGCACACAGAGAATTTCCTAACTTCGCATCCCTGAGAACTCTTGTTTCAGGTATTTTTTTTCAGGTGCTTGACTATCCCCGACAGTACAATCTGCGCAGGCTGTTATACCCTGGGAAACAGACGGGTTCACCCGGGTGACCCGAAATCTGTTTTAAGGGAAGCGTGATCTTCACATGCCTCAGTCACCATCGTTATATGTTTTTCCTTATTTTCTTTTGTAATATGTTCTTAGTTTAGTTTAAATTTCTTGTATTGTATTTCCTTTCAGTTTGGTTCAGTTCTTCTTTATTTATTGTAATCAGAATATTGATAAATAAAATTGTTTTTTTATTTATTTTGTGAACGGTTGTCCTACAAACGGTTAAATTAAATGGAGCCTAAATTGCAAATAAAAAAAAGAAAAATATATTTATATATTTTGTAAGTAAATAAACATATAAAAATATGCCAGATGGAGTGACCGAATCAACAATCTTCAACTTCGAATCATAGAAGATTTTTTTTAAGATTTGTTTAACCTCTCTTCTGATAACAATTTAAATTGATAAAAGAAAAACACAATAAAAGAACAACATTAAATACTCATCCTATTATACGATTTAATCAACTAGAAACAAAATTTTTAAAATATAACATGCCAATTGTTTATAAAACGCTATGACGAAAGCACTACACATAATAAGCATCGCAAAATTTAAAAATACAGATGAATCTTATTTTATTATTTCCTTTTGTCAAGCCGAAATAAATACTGGTAGGTTACGAATTGAAGAAAGGTGGTTATTTAATTATACCAAATAATAATTCAGCCAAAAATAATACCGCAGTTTGAAGAAGTCAAACCACTCCTGACAAAACTTTGACTTTTTGGATTGCGGTTTCTACGGATAAAGGTGTGATGCCACGTAATATTATTATTTTTTTTATACGATTAGATACTGTGTATCAGTCATCTTTTTTTTTAACGGCCAACAGAATCAATCCCGAGCACTCTCGAGGCACCCACTGGATCAAACGGAGTACTCCGAGAGTAACCCGAGTCCACCACCAATTCTAGGAAAAACCCGGTATCCCACCCGCCCATAGGCACGACGGTGAAATTACCGGTAAAACCCGTTTGGCTCAAGGATCGAACCCAGGTTTCCCTGGGTCTCCTATCATTGCCCACCAATGTCTCACTCTGCACCAAGTGGGAGTTGAACTTGCATCTCTCAAGAGAAATGCAAGTCTTCCACCACTTGATCTAGAGATCATTGGCTATCAGTCGTCTTATATATTATTTTTTTGATACTATTAGATACTGTATCACTCATCTTATAATTATTGTTGTTTTTCCCCCATATATATAGTATTAATTGTTCCTTCTCTTAACTTGTCTATGTTGCAATTTTTTATCGTTATATTTTTATTTAATGACATTATTTTTTAAACGGCCAACAAAACTTTATTCAAAAGCTAGCAAAAAACCGAGGAACAAATCCGAAACAAACCATAAACGAACTACAAAGATGAAAACTACCCCATCCTGTTCAAATCAAATCTACCCCAAGCATCCCACGACATATCGGACATCCTACCCCGATTCGTTATCCAAAGATAGCTCATAACTTTTATCTCGTCTATTATTCTCCGAGTCAAAACCTCTTTTTGGTTGAAATAAAATCGTTCATCACCTTCCAAATACTCCAGAAAGTCGTCAAAATAACCCCATAAAAAGCCTTCCGAACCCGAGCACCGTTCCATGTCGTCAAGTGGAAACTTAGTAAGTCTCGAACATGAAAAGCAAAAAAAGAAGGCACATGACACCAAGCGAAAATAACCTGCCAAACCTCCATAAAAACTGGGCACCCGGTGAATAAGTGATCTACCGACTCCACGTTCGACTCACAAATGGTACATACTTGAGACCCCGTCTGAATATGCCGCCGCAATAACGCATCCGCAGTTGGGAGCCGATCAAGAAACGCCCTCCAAGCCACAACAACAACCTTTTTTGGGACCCAGTTGCACCACTCAAAAGATGTCACCGGTAATTCATTTGCCGCTTCAAAGATACAAGTCTTCACATTACGGACTGAAAACTCTCGTGACCCGCCCACTGTCCAAGACCAAACATCTTCACCTGGAAGTATGAAAACACCATCTAATAAAATTAATAGCTCCTCAAACTCTTGTTGCTCTTCAATAATGTTGTTCCTTTTCCACTCCCAAGAATAGTGCAGAACCTGAGCAACCGATTCCAATCAATCCGCTACTACACAACTTTTATTCTTCTCTAAGGCAAACAATAAAGGGAATTTGACCGGAAAAATATCATCCGAAATCCACCAATCGCGCCAAAACATAATAGAAGTCCCACTTTTAAGCGTCCCTTTCAAACACTTGGTCGACCCAAGTTGATGCTTATCCAACAAGCGCGGAACTGAAGCGACCTGTTTCCAAGCACTACCAATAGAATTCTTTACCGGTAAACAACTCCAACCCCTTCCATTCCCATGAATAACCCACACGACTCCACCAAAGAGCACCTTGGTTTGTTTTAAAGCGCCACCACCACTTAGATAGTAAGCTTAAGTTTGCGTCTCGTAAGGAACCCAACCCAATACCACAATACTTAGTCGGAGCCACAACTTTATCCCAAGCATACCAACTCATTTTATCAACCTCATTTGTCCCACCCCAAAAGAAATTGTGCCGTAACTTCTCTAGATTATTGACCACCTGCAAAGGAGCTCGAAAAAGAGAAAAATAGTAAAGCGGGATTGAGCTCAAAACCTACTTGAGTAATGTAATACGCCCCCCATATGAAAGACATTTAGACTTCCATGTGGATAAACGTTTTTGGACCTTCTGTATAACCGGATCCCAACTCCTCACTAGATTCATATTGGAAGCTATTGGAACCCCAAGATGAATAAATGGAAATCGACCCGAGGAGACATGTATTGTCGAAGCCAAATCAGCGATTTCATTATCATCGAATCCTACACCATAAACACAACTCTTTTGGGAGCTAATCTTCAAACCCGAAACCAAATAGAATCCACGCAATAGACGCCGCAAATTCAAAGCATTAGTTTCCGACCACTCACCACAAAACACCACATCATCCGCATAAATATAATGAGAGAGCAATGGTCCCGAACCCCCCACCCGAATACCATGAAACGTGTAACAACTCGAGTTTTCAAGATTTCCATCTTCGCATTTATTGCACGTTATTTTTTTTTGTTGTTTGTTACTCGACTTGTTTGTTTCACAACGCTTACATTTGAAAAACGTTAAATCGTATTGCGATGATATTTTATATTTGGAGTGCATATTATATTTGAGTATATGAGAATAGTGTAATTTGTGTTAATTGGGATTGTATAGTTTATTATGGATGTTTGGCCTAACACCCCTGCTAATATGAAAACACCACCCCCTTATGAAATCACCTACTCATGAAAACACCTTGTGTGTTTTCGTCCACTGGTGACCAACGAAAACAACAAATGGGCTTTAGGCCCAGTGGGGTATTATATATATTTATTTTATCACAATCTTCTCGGAGAAGTTTCTCACTTGTCAAACCTTATCCCATTGTTTCTCTCTCTACCTCTGAAACCCAACAAACAGAATTCTTCATTTGAAGCCAAAACCCCTGTTTAATCTACGGTTAGTGATTTACATGTTAAGATGATATCTTATATTGACTGCTACTGTGAGATATTATGATCTTATGATCTGATTTTGATTGATGATTTAATGTTTAGATCGTTGTTTTCTGTTAATGGTGATTGTTAATCTTCGAGATAAAGTGATCGTAGATAGTCAGTTGATAAATGCATAACTAGATCTCCTGTTAAATGTTAAAAACCATGATGTTGTTGGATGTTAATCCTGATTATTTAGATGAGTAAGTATCTAAATGAATGTTTTAGCTTCTGTTGGATTGATTGTTCCTACAAATGGTTGAATCTGTTATGTGATGATTATAGTTGCTGGGTTTTGTTAACTGCTGTTGTTGAAGATGATGATCCCAACGAAAACACCCCCACCATTTTAAACTGGACGAAATCACTTAAGTGATTTCGGCCCATATAGTGAATTCGGCCCAGATGTGTTTTCGGCCCACTTAAGTGATTTCGGCAACATAAGGGATTTCGGCTCAATAGGGATTTCGGCCAAGGGGATTTCGAACATAAGTGTTTTCGGCTCTAAAGGGTTTTCGGCCATAGGGTGTTTTCGGCACTTATGTGTTTTTGGCAACATGTTAACTGTTATTATTAATGTTATTAATTATGTTATTTAACTTAACTAACCATTGGAATAACTCAGTTAGTTTATTTAACTTTGTTAAATATGTAATTTGATAACTTCATTGTTTAAGTAACTCTGTTAGATGACAATTCTGTTAAGTTGTTAACTGGGTTAACTGACTTACTCTGTTTATTTATTATTCCAATGAAGTGGATTAATTATGTTATTCCATGAAATCTGTTAACTTTATTCACTCAGTTAACTTGCTAGTTCTGCTAGATGCCAACTCTGTTAAATGTATGGATGCAATTAACTGCTTATGTTGCATGATATGAACTGTCAAACACTCCATGATATTACTGTGACACTAGTTCCATGTGAAACTTTACAAACAATGTGAACTGATTGAGTATACGTGCACTATAGGACTTGACTGATTTTTGTGAGCACTTAACTTAGCATACCGAGCAAACTAAGGTGAGTTCACACTTCTACAAAGGCATGGGATTCCCGGGGTTGGGAATGGGTTGATTGATTATTTATGCTTAAGAGTTATCGAAATTACATACCATAGGCCTCGGGAGAGGAAGGTCAATGGTAGATACTGCTAGACTAGTGATACATATACTTCTCTTCGCACACATGCCGAGATCGGCCGCGATACTAGAACAATCTTCGCAAACATGCCTGGAATGGCCGCGAACTATACTTTAATCTTCGCAAACATGCCTGGAGGGCCGCGATACAAATATACCTAGTCTAGAGAACATATGGGAAACCCCCGCTAAACTTCGCAAACATGCCTAGAGGGTCGCGATACCATTACATACGATACATGATTACTAAACAAGCATACGATTTACGATGCGAACATTATATCTAAATAACCAACTGTGAACTCGCTCAACTAGTTGTTGACTCTCTGTTACATGCCTTGCAGGACCTTAGGTACTTTTGGAGCTTGCACGGGAGGCACGGTCGTTGTGGACATGGATCGTGAATGTGTTGTTAAACATTATGACATTTTGTACTTAAACTTATGTTGGGTCTTACATTATTGCTTCCGCTACACACTTGTTTATGTTTGGTTTTGAAAGCACCTATCGTATCGATGAATGACTTTTACTATTTACTTATATGTTCAATATGATTGGTGGCTTGATCCTGGTCAGTCACGCCTCCAAGCGGTGGTACTCCGCGTGTGGATTTTGGGGGTGTGACAAAACGCACCCAATAGACAAGCCCGTCTCATGATCCGAGTGAGGCCCTCCATAGCGAGAATATATAAAAAAGGGGGCAAAGGGTCCCCTTGCCGCAGTCCCATCTGACAAGAAAATTCATATGTTGGAGAACCATTAACCAAAACAGAGGCTCTAGAATTCCGGACAATGGACAAAACCCAACCTCGCCACTTTTGAGAGAAGTTCATTTGCGCTAAGATGTCCTCCAAAAAATCCCACCTCAATGAATCGTATGCTTTCTCAATATCCACCTTCAAAAAGAAACCTTTCAACTTTGACTTCTTCAACCATGCGATTGTTTCGTTAAGAATCAGAGGACCATCAAGTATATTACGATCACTAAGAAACGCCGTTTGCTCCTCCGATACAAGGCGCGGCATAAATTGTTTCAATCGTAGAACAAGGACTTTTGATAATACCTTATTTACAACTCCCACAAGGCTAATAGGACGATAATCCGCCAAAGTCTCTTGACCACGTCCTTTTGGAATTAAAGCAATGAAAGCCAAAAAAACAACCCTCTCTAATATATCCATTCGCATGAAACTCCATAAACAAATTCAGAAAATCCTGCTTCAATAACGACCAGAACTTTCTAATAAAAGTGAAGTTAAACCCATCAGGACCCGGCGCCTTGCCACCATCACATTCAAAGACAGCAGCTGTGATTTCTTCCATGGTAAACGGGGTATCCAGACAAGAAACATCATCAACTGAAAGTTTATTAACATCTGGACAAATGAAAGCCGGCCTTGCACCTCCTTTAGCGCTAAACTTGTCTACAAAAAAAGAGGCAATATTATCTTTTATTTGAACCGGATTAGAAATCCAATTCCCATCACATCTCACGCCATGTATATGGTTATTCGTCGTATTCAGCTTAATAATTCCATGGTAGTACTTGGAATTCTTATCACCATCAAGCGCCCATTTAGTTCTAGACTTTTGTTGAGCATCCATAGCCTTCAAACGTTCTTCCTCAAATATTATCTTCTTTGCTTCACAACGAGACTCCATCTCCACTTCAAGCAACGGTCTAGAATCCGCCACCTTTTCCAACTCCATAACCACTTCTTTACTTTTCGAAAGTTTTTCCTCCCTACGCTTTCGGTGCGTAGTAACCCATAACCGAATCCGCCCCTTTAGCCACTTCAATTTTGCCGCCAAAGCGACTCCGCTGGACCAGAAAAAACAAATTTGTTAGCAATAGAGTTAACATAGTCCACAAATCCCGGTATCTCCAGCCAGGAGTTATAAAACCGGAAAGGTACATGGCCAAAATCCGTATCCTTCAATGAAAGCACAAGCGGGCAATGATCCGACAGGTGACGAGCCAAAGCCGTAAGACTCGCCCCTGACCAAGATGACATAAAATCATTACAAACCAAAACTCTGTCCAACTTACTCAACTTATCGCCCTTCCCAGACATATAAGTAAAGTTATAACCAGCCATATTATACTCAAACAACTCGGCACTCCTAATAAAATCATTAAAGACTACCGCATTCTGAACCGAGAAGTCTGAATTAACCCGTTCCTCTATACCCGCACCTCATTAAAGTCACCCAAAAAAAACCCATCAACCTCCAAGGGAACGCCTATAAAACAAAAGCTCATCCCAAAAACTCCTTCTAATAGCCAGGTCGTTAGGAGCATGAACATTAGCAATATTAACGTGAACATTATGGTGAACCATAAGACCCGAGACCACCAGTACATGATGAGATCGAATAGCACCAGATTGGCGAAAGCAATCTGGATCCCACCAACAAATAAGACCCCCCGCAGCCCCATCCGAATTAACACAATCAAACAAAAAACCAGAATTACCCCAACACTTGGCTAATAACCAGAAAGGAGGATCCAAGATCTTCGCTTCCTGAACAGCCATAAAATCCACTCCGTTAGATAGTTTTAAATCTCTAACCCAATCCACCTTTCCTTTTCCCATTATCCCACGAATATTCACAGAGAGAAAATTCATTGACAAACCGCAGAACCGTGCTCCGAAATAATCTCAGTAGCAATCGGCCCTCCAAATTCAGCCAAGTTCATACCAACTAAACCACCAACCTGAATCGTGGCATCCACCTCTTTATCAACTCCCACAGCCTCCTCCATCAATTCAGGTGGAACCGACATCGATACACCATTAACATCTCCAGCATCGTCGACAGCAGAGCTAGTCGGCTGCACCACCCCTATATCACCAGTACTTTGGTCCAAAGGATCACTATGTTGAACCGAGTCAAACGTCACCCCATCAACTACACCCGAAGGAAAACAATTCAAGTCCGGCCGACTCTGTTCGTCTTCTTGAAAAAAGAATATTGCTGCTTCGAAAAGTATTGTTATTATCCTCTGGCGAATTAAAGAAAACACAGCGGGCCCTCTTCCTACTTTTCACTGTATTCGAACATCCAATATTAAAGCCCAAAGTAGTAGCCTAAAAAGACCGATTAATATTAACCCCACTAAAATGGCCCACCGACCCAGCTTCCAAATTAACAGATCCGGACTGGCCCACATTATTTGAATTTTGAACGGCATTTTCAGAACATGGCAACTGTTGACTTCCATGCAAATCTCCCATAATATCCGCCTGATTTGTAGCCGGACTTTTTGCCAAATTATCACCGGCCGTTTCCACCTCTGCTTGCTCCGGCACACCATCACGAATCTCGCCTTCCTCCATTTCATCAACATTAACGTCATCTACTTTGAATTCCGGGACCCAAGTGGACGATTCTTCGACAACCCAAACAGTGTAACCGGAACCTTTCCAAAAAATTATAACTTCTTCATCAATTCTAGACGCCAATGTTGTAAGGACATGAGTAAAACCGACCGAATTCTCCAAAGTAAGCCAAGAGAAATCGGATGGCCAAACCACATTTCCGAATAAACTGCCAACCCTATCAACAAAGACATTATCCCGTAACAAAACTGACAAACCGACGACCTTTAATAATGCTATGCGTTCAAACGGCAACGCCTGACCATTCCAAGGAGACACCGAATGAAAAACATCCTTCCATATGTTCTCCTTTGCATCGAGAAAATCCTGCACTTCAACACCTTCACGAAACGTTATAAGGACAGACAAACCACCAAGATACGAAATCGCCGCCTTGGGATAACCAGCATTCACCAACATTGTCTTAACCTTGTGAAACCGAGCAATGTTATCGGAAACCCCAACCACTGCCCGTCCCATACAATGTATAGGATAGGCAGCACCGTCTTCCTGAATCTGTAGCACCTTTTTAGAACCAGATGGACCGCCATAAACCGAAGTCATAGTCGGGAATTCTTCTTCCACGTTCTTACCCTTAGGCTGCCAAACCTTCCTCGCCGGAACGTCGTCATCATAAGAAATCCTTTTATGAGAACGATCAAACATCGCCAACGACACCGAAATCCGAGAATCCTTGATGACAATCTCATTTAAGCTTTGTAACACCGAATAGGGATCCTTGATCTTTTCGTAACGAACAAACCCAAACACTCTTCCTTTGACCGGCCTCCTTCTAGGAACCCAAGCGTCTGTCACAGCAACAAAACCCCGAAACGTCTCTCTCAAGTTCAACCCAGTTACTCTATCCGATATATTTGTCACATAGAAAGTAGTTCTGGTCGCCAGATCATCATTATCACGAACATGATGGCCTGACGGCCGTTGAGACTCTCCTCTTCTATTAGGGTTTCCCATTTTAGTTTTGGTTGTGAAATTAAAGTATTTTTTACGTTATTTTAATGACATTTAAATATGATAAAAATAACTTCCAACCGTCATTACATGTGATTTGGCCTTCTACACATTATCTTATTGGTGACACGTGTTCGAGATTTATTAATATTCTAACCTTATAAATAAGAGAGATTATTATATTGTTTATGTTAAATAAATTATAGGAAGTATTATTTTAGCATGTTATGTCGATCATTTGAATGTTACATTGTATTACGTTTAGGATTCCGTGATCTAGTAATGTGGCTAATTCATTCATGTCAAAATATATGTACGAATCGAGTTGATTTTTTTTTTTTTTTTTGTAAAGATAATGACGTTAAGTACTAAAAGTTGAAATTTTTAGGAAATGCATTTAAGGACAACTATAAATAAATATTTGGGCATGAATTGCCCCAAAAACTCCCCGAAGCCACTACGGTGGCCGTTATTTTGGTTTTTTTTTTGCTTTTGGCGTGGTTTATAAAACGCCTTGGCTTACGGTAAACTTGTAAACTTGAGCAATGAGAAGTGAGGACCATTGATTATTTGTTATAATTTAAAAAAATAATGGGTAATAATTGCAGGGGCATTATTGGGCATTATCCCACTACACCCATTTATGAAAAACGCCCCATAATACTCTATTGCTGACTGGACCACCACATGACAGATAATGCTCAAGGGTCTTCCTTCACCACTACACATGATCTAAATGTCAATAATATTAAGTGATAATGACTATTCCTAGCATTAGACCATGTGTAGTGGGGCTTGAAACTAATGTCCCTCCCTTGGGCATGAATTGACATGTGACATTATGGGACTTGAAGTTAAAAAGAGCTATGGTGGTATAATGCCCAACAATACTTACCCACATATTATCTTTTAACAAAAATAAAACAAATAATATTAGTTGGAAGGTTCTTATTGGTCAAACACAAGTGGAGGAGGCGAGTTAAAAAAACGCCAAACACATTTTTGGACAAAAAAACCCCTCGGGGACGGTGTACGGGGTGTTTTATGGCATTATTGGACAAAAACACGCCTAAAACTCTTACCACTATGGATGGTCTTATGCAAAAAACTCTTACCAGTCATTACGCCTAGCACCCGAGATTCGGATCATAATGTAAACTATAACGCTTACAACGCTAACGCATACACTATTACGCTATTCGCTATAGCTCAACGCAACGCAAATTCGAAACGCTGTTACTTATGCTATGACCTATTAAAGTATATTATATTACTAGTATGTATATAAAAACATCTGGGTATTTAAAACTTGTTGAAATGCTGTAAGGCCCTAATACGTATTTGACAAAAAGTCGCAGCGGAAATTCATGCCGTAAAATTTCTTTCATTACAAACGTCTTGACTTACTTGAAAGTTCGTTTTAATATGAATCTTTTACAAAAATAATGTATAAGTCATGTTTACTAAAGTACATACTCAATTATCCCCGTACAATCTACTTTGTGACCCGATCTTCGATCTCTATTCCTCGTGATAACCGTCTGTGATTCGTACAACTTGCACTCACCACATACATTCATAACATTAGTATACAATACATAAACAAGATTCAATCTCGTACACTTCCCATTTCGTTATCTTTCTAACTTTAAGCATTTCATCTGCATATCCATGTCCTGGTGAGGCTTCAATAATGTACCTGCATTACCTTTCATTCTCAAGGCACCCTATTAATAACGTATTACTCAACGTATATAAATCATGCGTACATACATTCTTACATGCATACATACACATCTGCATACGTACATGCCTTCCTATATCTCTACAAACATGCATACACTCATACGTACCTTCATATATACCAAACACACATCTACATACGCACATACATTACTACGTCTCTACATACGTACATATACACATACGTATCTTCACATATACATAAATGCATATCTACATACGTACACACATTACTACGTCTCTACATACGTACATATACACATACGTATCTTCACATATACATAAATGCATATCTACATACGTACATACATTACTACGTCTCTACTTACTTGCATACACTCATACGTACCTTTATATATACTTAGATACACGTCTACATATGTACATACACTCATACGTACACGTTCAAGATCTTACATACCTCTTATATATCCATACATTAATTACATGGTACTTAGACTTGGATTTATAGCCCATAAACGCCAAAGGAATGATCAAAATCATGTTTGAGAGGCCCGTCGGGGTCCACGGATAACAAACCGAAGCCTACTATACCCAAATCAACTTAGATAGCAAATTTCAGGTATTTGAACATGGGGAGGCCGTCGGCGACGGTCCTAGGGGCGTCGGCGATGGCCCTTGAAAATGCCCGTAGCCCAAAACTTCCGTAGACAGTCAAATAACCCGTCAGCCAAAAACTGACTTTCCAGAGCCCGTCGGCGACGCCCCCATACCCGTCGGCGACGCCCTCTAGATTTTGCATTTTTCTGCAGTTCCGTTTCGTCGTCTGTACGCACTAAAACGCGCATAACTTTTGAACCGTTTACCCGTTTAACCTCCCGTTTCTTCCTACATGCTTGTAAATTCACATTCTATCATATGAACTTGAAATCCAACATCCGGTTTAAGGAAAATATTCACTTAAAGCTCTCGGCTTTATATACCCGCTTTCACTTATTCGACCCGTTCATGTTTTCATCAAACATCTCATTCCTTTTAGCCCAAAACTTACATAAACCTTAAAACCATAATACTTTTACGTTATCCGGAGTTTCGTACTTGTGGTTTACGCACCCGATACCCGGTATGCTTTAAACTCGTTCATTATTACGTAAATGAACATTAGATAGTACAACTTCCATCTATGAAATTGTTTATTCATTTACTCGAAATTTCCTACCGAACCTCTTGCCCATTAACCCGCATCACCGTTACTCGGTTAGCATGCTTACGTACAATTTTATCCATTACCCGGTTATCATACCATCGTCATTACTTATGCAACCATTCCGTATTACAATAAATCATTATTTTGACCCGTATGGTCTACTTAACGAAAATCCTCACTTATATATAATCAAACCTTATTAGACTTCAATTATCATGCATAAATAACTAGTACACAACTTTGCTTAAATAAACTAAGAAGTGATTCCGGAAATCACTTACCTTGTGCATCCGTGTCCGTATCCACTTCCTTGCCTCCTCTTGACCCGTTAGCCTTTCATGCTTGAGTCCGTCTTGATATGATTCCTCTACTTTCATGCCACCAATTCACATTCTCGTTAGCATACACAGTTGTACATGTTAAAGATCATATCAATTGCATATTTCACATTTGACTTTCATTAGTCAATTATAACAAGCATAAGACATATACCCAATTTCACATCCTTTCAAACTCATACAATTTACCATGTCATTTCATATAACGTGTATAGATGTAACATGTACCATACGACTTTCTAATATCCTACCTTTACAACAACAAGTCAAATTTTGCTTCCTATGCGTAGTTGACTTTCAGAAGTCAACGGTTTATCATATGTACTTCCGACTTATTCACCTATATCCGTAACATCATTTATGCTATATCAAAGACACTATATACATTTCTTACTCACGATGCAAATGTGCTTACAATCACATGATCACCTAGTTATATTAAACACAACGTACAAGTCCTTAATGCATAGTCTTGACCAAGACACACATTCAACCCGAATTCTTGAATGAGTTCCATCTAAAGCACATTCTTCAAGTTAGTATACTACTAATTACATCATTACCTCATCTTATTCATATATATCAAGCCATTTCATACAATCTCACATCTTAACTTCACTTAGACATTTCATCAAACACTTGGTGTGCATACCACTTTCTAAGCATAGTGTACAACCAATTCATGCATATTCTTCTAATCTCATACATAATTCATAAAATTATCCTTCTAATCAACATGGATCATTCATGCATAACATCAAACATACTAGTATCACATTTCTTTCAATTCCTCTACCACACATATCAAAATACATCAATATTAAGCAAGAATTTAGACATAGATGATTTACCCATGTCATCATCTTCACCATAACAAACGGGTTTCACCATTAAACATCAAATTAACCTAAACCATGCATAATCCATGTTCTATATGATGATTCTAACACACACCCGTTCTCAATTTCATACAAATTCGCAATTTACATCATAACCCACTTCGTGAAAGATCACCAATCTAACTTTTAAGACATACCTTATGATCCCCTCGTGTAGGTGATCATTAATCCGTGTTTATTCATAAATTTAGACCTCGATTCACCCTTCAATTTGATGATTCTTCATGCTTAGGGTTTCTTGAGCTCATGGAGCTCCTGCTCGTTCTAGAACACACACAATTTGTGTGTTTGTGTTTGTTTTTCATATATTAAATTCCACTTTTGTTTTGCCCCACTTTAGTCCCTCAAGTTTGCCACTAAATAATCTTGGCACAACTATCATCCTTTAATTGCTTTTTACCACATTCCTAACTAGGTTAAATAGCACAGTTGTTTATTTCACGATGTACCATATCAGAACATTTACCGAATATAAACATTCGGGTTTTGGGGTGTTACAAATGCGCACCCACGGACACACACAGTTCGACTATCGCACTGAAACACAACGTAACACGATGCTACTTATCTCGCTAAAATGCTTAATGTACTTACAGCAATTAACGCAACAAAATGCATCAAACGAATAGAAAGTTGGGAAACTAACTCATCCGTCAGGATAGAGCTCATCCGTTCGGATGGCCATCCGATCCGATCGGATGGCCATCCGATCGATTGGCCATCCGACACCTCACCAACACTGCCTTACTTCTCTCTCACACTATAAATACCTCCCACATGTCATTGTTCACTGATGTGACAGCCCTATCCGACCAACTCACTCCCAGCTCATTCTCAAGCACTATTTCACTCGATTCAAGGCTATTTCGTAAGTAATTCTCCCTAAATCTTGTACTTCCATCTTCAATACACACATCTCCATCATCTTCTCCATCAAAAACACTGATTTTCAACATGAAATCACCTGATTTGGGTTGCTTGAAGACGGTGTTCACTTGGTGACGTCATCTCATCAAGTTTAGCTCAGATCTAAAGGATTTCTACAATTTTAACATGAATCTTTAACAAAACTTCAACATTTCAACTGATTCAAACTTTCTTTCAACTCTTTTAATCTCTTCTACTCAAAACCGATGGAATCTGGACTCAACCTGACCTAAGACTCACTCTATAGTCTAGGGCCGGCTCGAAAATAGATTTCCACCAGAGAAGTGATCGACAAACGGCCTGAACATGAAGTCCCATCAAGCACAGCAGGTCTGATCGAATGGGGTGGTTCTCATCCGTTCGATTGGGCTAGACTCGGTGTGGATTTCCATTGTCCGACAAGTCATCACGCCGTCTCCGTTAACTCGAAAATGTGTACTTGAAAAATTTTACAAAAACTTCAAAACTACAGTCTGCAACTCACTCGAATAGCCATCCGATCGAATGGCCATCCGTCAGGATGACCATCCGACATGATGACCATCCGTCCGGATGACCACCCGCTCGGATAACCATCCGTCCGGATGGAACCTATCCGTCCGGATGGAACCTATCCGTCCGGATGGAACCTATCCGTCCGGATGCACTGCTACAACACTTAACCCACTTTACCCCATTCGACACGCTGATTCTGACCGTCCAGCCTTGAGGAATACTAATGCATCTGTTCCCGTACACAAGCTGATCCGACGCTCCCAACCATCCAACCAGATCATGTTTATTTGTTGGACACGCACTGTGAGTATACTTGATCCTCTTTTTCCGCTTTAAACACACTTTTGGGGTGTAACATACGTTTATATCGAAAACACACGTATCAAAACGCAACACACAATCTAAACTATTATCACATGCGAATGACTGACGTACATATTTACACGTGATGCTTGATACATATGTGCTAGGACTTTTACTCGTGACGTTCCAACTTAACTAGAATAGTACTATAGTTAGACTCACACCCGACAGGGTCTAGTTAAGACAAACTCACACTCGCAAACGCACATCGTAGTCATCTCGGGACTTAGCTGGTAGTTTTTGTCTTGTAACGTATATGTTGTGTATCATGTTTAGGTATGTGGAAATTCACAGGGCTTTTATCTACTTTATGCTATATTAAACTTCTATACTCGCCAATACATTTTTGTACTGGCATTATTTTAACGTATGTTGCAGGATAAACGCAAGTTATCTCAATCAAGATAGGCTACTTTAGAAACTCACCTAAAATCTAGGTTGTCGGATTTGTATTGTTCGAGAGACATGAAATCTGTATGACTTTATATGAACTATTTGTTGATTAGTATGGGACAATGAACTTGTTACATATTGTCGCCAAATTAGTTGTTATGGATTCTCTTGAGCAATCTGATTCGCCTAGTGCCGCGCCCCGATGATTCCGCCATCGGTTGGGGTGTGACACGGTATTTCACCCGTTCATAAATATTAACGTGGTTTGATTATCAAACCCGTTTTTGGGGTGTTACACGAATGAATAAAGGACGAGAACTTTGTCAAAAACAATTTAAATTCAATTGTTCTTACACTTATCATTATTATTCGAATACAATATTAGAAATTTAATTTAGATGTTTAAATTTACATGAATTCATAAATTAAGAAAATTTACACGCGTAAGTTTGTCATTTACACGTGTGTAAATTTGTTATATTTACACATGTATAAAAAAATCTAATAAGAGTGATTTTGAGAGGAGGAATGAATTATTTTATGTTGTAACTTCTTTTTTGAAAAAATTCCACCGTTGGTCCTTGTGGTTTCTGGCAAATTTCAATGTTGGGTACTAATAGTTTTTTTGTTGCAAAATCAGGTATTAATGTTCTAATTTGTTACAATGTTGAGTACTAAGGCCAAATCTTATCACAATGTTGAGTAGTAAAGCCAAACCTTGTTAACTTTTTTTGTTAAGTCTTACTAGAATGACTAAAATGCCCTTTAATATATAGATAGTCTTTTTTTAATTAATTATATTTGACTAAAATAATGTAAAGTTTTATTTATATTTATATTTTTGTATTTTTCTGTTTTATTTATATTTTTTATAAAATTAAATGGATTTGAAGTTTATTAGTTGTAAACTTTGAGTTTATATATAATAATATGCTAGTAAAATAAACTTTTTAACTTAATCTAAATAATATTATATATAAACTCAAATTTTATAAATAATAAACTACAAATCCATATAATTTTATAAAAAATATAAATCAAATAGAAAAATATAAAAAATATAAATATAAATAAAACTTTAAATTATTTTTGTCAAATATAATTAATTAAAAATAGACTCTCTATTTATTAAAGGGTATTTTAGTTATTTTATTAAGATTAACAAAAAAAAGTTAACAAGGTTTGCCCTTAGTACTCAACATTGTGACAAATTAGAAAGTTAATACCTGATTTTGCAACAAAAAACTATTGGTACCCTACATTGAAGTTTGTATTAAAAAATTGGTTTTGATTGGTTTTTCATTTGTTCTCATGGTTCTCGTAATATTTATCGTTCTCAGGACAACCCTCCCCTATATATATATAGTTATTGTAAAAAGGTGTGTTTTGTGAGAAGTGTAGCAAGGAATCTACACCCTTTGATCTTTAATCTAATGGTTGAAATTATAATGGCAAAATTATAAATAGTGTTTACCATTAAAATAATTAATTTTCTATATTAAGGGTATAAAGGTAAATTTAACATTTTTAAATTCAAAAACCCACATGTAATGCACTTGCAAGTGCCCCCCAATTTTTTTAAACGTCAATAACTTTTTATACGTAACTTCTTTTTCAAAAAAAAAAAATTCACTATAATAACGAGTGTTTTTATCTTTAATGAGTACCATATTGCTATACTTATATAGAGAAAAATTTTTATGTTTCGATCGTATGTTTTAGTCCATGGTGTTTTGTCTATGTTGTTTTAATTGTATAATGATTCAATGCGTTGTGTTTTACAGTAAAACAACATGAACGTATATAAGACACCGTAACATTGCAAATAGCATTTACATTCAATCTTGTTTTCTATGGTGTTTTATTTTACAAGACACCATAATCTGTTTTGAATTCCTAAAATAAAACACCATAGAAAACAAGACTGAAAGATTGAATGTAAATGGTATTTGCAATGTTATGGTGTCTTATATACGTTCATGGTGTTTTAGTGTAAAACACAACGCCTTGAATTAGGGCTGTAAACGAACCGAACGTTCAGCGAACAGTTCGTGAACCGTTCGGCGGGAAGTTCATTTATGTTCGTTCGTTTAATAAACGAACGAACATGAACAAGAAATTTCGTTCGATTAGTTAAATGAACGAACATGAACAAATGTCTCGTTCGTTCAATTGTGTTCGTGAACGTTCGGTAATGTGTTCGTGAACATTCGTTCATTTGCGTTCGTTTATGTTCGTGTTTTAATTAAAGATTTTTATACTTTCATATATTTTATCTATACTTTTTATACTATTAAACTTATATTTATATCATTACCCTAACAATTAAACTAGGAATCACCTTGTTTATGCACCATTTCCCTTTCTTTTCTCATTATTTACATCGACGAATATGATCTACCTCCGTTTCACAATAAGGGATTCAAGTTCTAGTGCTACTATCTGGGCCATCCACCTTTATCCTTCATCGCGTTCGCCAAATTTATTTGTGTTCGCTTGTGTTCGTGAACACGCTCATTTCCTTAATGAACGAACATGAACATAAAATCTCGTTCGGTAAGAGTTCATGAACCGTTCGTGAACACATTAATTTCCTTAACGAATGAACACGAACAAGGCCTCGTTCGTGTTCGTTCGGTTCGTTTACAGCCCTACCTTGAATCACTATACAATTAAAACAACATAAAGAAAACACCATGGACTAAAACATCTGATCGAAACGTAACTTTTTTCTCTATATAAGTATACCAATATGGTGCTTATATTAAAGATAAAAAACACTCGTTATTATGGTTTATTATTTTTTTTAAAAGTTACGTATAAAAAGTTATTGATGTTTAAAAAAGACGGGGGAACTTACGTGTGCATTGCATGTGGTTTTTTGAATTTTATCTTTAATTAGGTTTTTTTATTAAATTTCTTAATTGTCCTTATCCTAATAATTTAAATAATGATATGTGTTCTTAGCATGTTCTTTCTTATCATTCTCATAAATTTCATCTTTTTTATAGGATCCTAAACCAATATATATATATATATATATATATATATATATATATATAAATACTGAATTTTCAAAAAAATTATAAAAACAACATTCGACGTTTTTTTTTTTGGCTCAAAACGTTCGATAAAATTTAACTTACATTCCTTAATTTTTTTAGAAAAACAAGGTTTGTTACATATAGTTTTCTTGAGTTTTCTTAACTCAGGTAGGTTTTCTCTCTATAATTCCTCATTATATATATATATATATATAGTGTCACACCCCAACCGATGGCGGAATCATCGGGGCGCGGCACTGAGCGAAACAGATTGTCCATGAGTATCCATAACAACTATAAATTACCAGATATTTCGCTCACTGGCGTGTTTCGAAAGTCAAAATCAAGATTGAAGTCAAAGGAAGAAATGATTGCTAATTGCGACCTGTCACTCCTAGCTTAACTACTATTTTGACTTCTTTGACGTGTATATAATCTATTTATGTTATCGGATTAGTTGTATTATGTGGAGTACTTGTTAATAATCGAGGTTTAATTGCATATTAATCGCTAATCGACTTAATCGAATCGCATTCGCAGCCCGAAATACGCATTCTGGATATTGTTTTACGTGTGTGTGCTTTTTATGTGTTACATGTGCATGTTTAATTATGTTTATATTGTGGTGATTAATCGAAACGCTATCGCAATCAAATCGCAAACGCTAAACGCAAGTTAATTAGGATGATTGTATGATAGATATAGTAGTTGGGATTAATGGATAACTCAAATCGCATCGCAACGCTCTACACGCGAATCGAAACGACAAAACTCATCGCGCCGGACTCATGAATCGAGTGGCTAACCGACCAAGTGGCCATCCGATCGGGTTGCCACCCGATCGAGTTGTCACCCGATCGGGCTGCCACCCGATCGGACTGCCTTTAGTTTCAAGCAGTTCAAAGCTTGCGGACCGAAAGAATTTACTGGCGAAGATGGCCCTACGGCCTTGTTTCAATGGTTTGATTCGATCGAGGTCACCCTGCACCAGAGTGGTTATCCTGATGATCTCTGCACTCTCAACGCAACTGACGTCTTTCAGTCCCGCGCTTTAGACTGGTGGACGGCCGAGAGAAACAAACGCGGAAATGATGTAGCTTACGGTTTGACATGGGACGAGTTGAAGAACGTCATGTTGGAAGAGTTCTGCCCTCCCCACGAGCGCCAAAAGTTGGAGGACGAATTCTGGCATATCAAGCAGAAGGATGGTCACAATGCTGCTTTAACTGCTCGCTTCAAGCTGCTTAGCATAATCTGTCCTGATCAAGTGAAGCCTTCTGATATGACGATCAAGAAGTATATCCGAGCTCTGCCGGATTGTGTCACAGATTTTGTGCAAGCTTCAAAACCAGCAACAATCGAGGAAACTTACCTGCTTGCCACTGAAATCAACGACAAGCGAGTCAAGTCTAGTGTCTGGGATAAAGCCCCCAAGAATCTGCATCAAGCTACCACCGCACCAACCGCTGAAGCCACCGCCACCCCTCAGTCTTCAAAGGCCTCTCGTCGCAAGAGGAAGAACAACAGCAACTCCAGCAACAAGAAATGTGCTGTCACCACTGCTGCCCTACTCCAAGCTGTACCAACTCAGCAACACCGCCAGGCCGTGGTACCGGTAACCCAAGCACCACCGGCAAAGCGTGCTTATGTACAACCATTTCACCGCCAACTGCCCGACTTGCACCTATCACCATCCAGTGGGAATCGCCTGTAGATTTTGTGTACATTGCAACATGTACAACCATTTCACCGCCAACTGCCGTACAGGTCCTCGTCAAGCTCAAGCTTCAGCTACTGCTCATCAAGCTCTACTTCCTGCTCCTCAAGGCCAACAAGCGGCTCCGGCACCCGCGATCAATGCTAGAGTCTGCTTTGCGTGTGGTGATCCCAACCATTTCGCAAACATGTGCCCCAATAGGGTTGTGAAGCAAGAGCCACAACAGCAGCAGCAGCCTCAGCAACAACAACAACAAGCAGCTCGCGCCCGAACTTTTAACATTAATGTGCGCCTGGCTCAGGCTGACAACAACGTGGTCAATGGTACATTCCTTGTGAATGGTATTTATGCTTTGTGTTTGTTTGATACTGGAGCCGATAACTGTTTTGTATCGTTTGGGTTCGAAAATCTCCTTAATCGTAAGTGCGCCCATCTCCCCTCGACGTTCGATGTTGAAGTTTCCACCGGGAGAACCGTCGCCGTCAACTCTGTTCTTCGTGATTGTACTCTCTAGCTCAATAATCACATCTTTCCTATCGACCTTATTCTGATGCAGCTCGGTAGTTTTGATGTCATAGTAGGCATGGACTTTCTTCGCGAAAACCATGCTTAAGTTGTTTGTTTCGATAAGATGATTTGATTCTCGCTCGATAATGGTGATCAACTTTGTGTGTATGGTGAAACTCTCTCGAAGGATCTCAAGCTCATGTCATGTATCCAAGCTAGCAAGTATCTCCGCAAGGAATACAGAGCTTTCTTGGCTAACATTGTAGTAGCGGAGAGGGAAAAGAAAGGAAAGACCGAAGTGAAAGACGTTCCTGTTGTTCGTGAATTCCCTAACGTATTTCTTGATGATCTTCCAGGCTTACCTCCGAGTCGTGATATTGACTTTCGCATCGACCTCATTCCTGGAGCAAATCCTGTTGCTAGAACTCCTTATCGACTCGCTCCGTCCGAAATGCGCGAACTCTCGAGTCAGCTCCAGGAATTGCTTGAGAAAGGCTTTATTCGCCCTAGCACCTCTCCTTGGGGCGCACCAGTCCTTTTCGTCAAAAAGAAGGATGGGTCGTTCCGGATGTGCATCGACTATCGGGAGCTGAATAAGCTGACAATCAAGAATCGTTATCCTCTACCTCGCATTGATGATTTGTTTGACCAGTTACAAGGTGCTACGTGTTTCTCCAATATCGATTTACGTTCAGGCTACCACCAGTTACGCATTCAAGAGGAGGATATACCCAAAACCGCTTTTCGCACTCGTTACGGCCACTATGAGTTCGTTGTTATGCCTTTTGGTTTAACCAACGCACCCGCGGTTTTCATGGATCTGATGAATCGCGTGTGTAAACCTTTTCTCGACCGCTTCATCATCGTATTCATCGATGATATCCTGATCTATTCCAAGTCGAAAACTGAACACGCGCAACATCTACGTTTGGTTCTCGAGCTACTCCAGGGAAATCGACTCTATGCCAAGTTCTCCAAGTGTGAATTCTGGCTGGAGGAGGTTCAATTCCTCGGTCACATTGTCAATAGTCAAGGTATTCACGTCGACCCCGTGAAGATCGAAGCTGTCAAGAGTTGGGTTACACCTAAGAACCCGTCTGAAGTCCGTTCTTTTCTCGGGCTAGTGGGCTACTATCGCCGACTTATTGAAGGATTCTCGAAAATCGCTGTGCCGCTTACCTCTCTCACGCACAAAGACAAGCCTTTTGTTTGGGGAACTGGACAAGAGACTGCCTTTCAAACCCTCAACTATATGCTTTGCAATGCTCCTGTTCTCACTCTACCTGACGGAAACGATGACTTTATCGTCTATTGTGATGCCTCGAACCTTGGCCTTGGTTGTGTTCTCATGCAACGAGACAAGGTTATTGCTTACGCATCTCGTTAGCTCAAGATCCACGAGAAGAACTATACAACCCACGACCTCGAGCTAGGCGCAGTTGTTTGTGCGTTGAAGATTTGGCGACACTACCTTTATGGTACCAAGTGTACGATCTTCACCGATCATAGGAGCCTACAACATATCTTCGACCAGAAGAAGCTAAATATGCGTCAACGCCGGTGGGTAGAACTTCTCAACGATTATGACTGTGAGATTCGTTATCATCCTGGCAAAGCAAATGTCGTTGCCGACGCCCTCAGTAGACGGAGTTGTTTGCACAGCGCCCATAATATTCAAGCCCACTATGATCTCGAGACCCTCATCTGCGAAGCTCCATATGCTTGTTTCAACGAACGCACTTTGAAGAAGGTAAGGATTCTCAACGATGGTGCCCAGCTAGTAAACAAATCAAATGGGATATTCCATTATCTGGACCGAATTTGGGTCCCTAAACGGACCAATTTACGAAAAATTTTGATGGACGAAGCCCACAAATCCCGATATTCTATTCATCCCGGTGCCGACAAGATGTACCAGGACCTGCACTACAAGTACTGGTGGCCGAGCATGAAGAGAGATATCGCCCTCTATGTTTCGAAGTGCCTAACTTGCTCGAAAGTCAAGGCTGAGCACCAAAGACCCTCTGGCTTACTCGTTCAACCCGAGATCCCTATGTGGAAGTGGGAGAGTATAGCTATGGACTTCATAACGAAACTTCCGCGCACGCCATCAGGTCACGACAGCATCTAGGTTGTCGTTGACCGTTTGACTAAATCTTCTCACTTTCTGCCAACACGAGAAGACTACAAGGTAGAAAAATTAGTCCGAATCTTCACCAAGGAGATCATTTGTCGACATGGGATGCCTCGCGACATCATTTCTGACCGCGATGCTCGGTTTACCTCGCGTCTTTGGGAAACCTTCCAATCTGCTCTCGGTACTACGCTTAATCTAAGTACCGCATTCCATCCCCAAACCGACGGTCAGACTGAAAGAACGATTCGTACCCTTGAAGACATGCTCCGTTCGTGTGTCATAGATTTCGGTGGTAATTGGGACGCATACTTACCTTTAGTCAAATTCTCGTACAATAAAAGTTATCATTCCAACATTCAAATGGCACCATTTGAGGCATTGTATGGAAGAAGATGTCAATCGCCTATTGTATGGCACGAGATCGGGCACTCACAATTAACCGGTCCTGAGCTATTGCAAGAAACGACTGACAAAATCCTCCAAATTCGAGACAATTTACTGAAAGCTCGGAGTCGTCAGAAAAGTTACGCCGATAGACGACACAAGCCCCTTGAATTTGACGTTGGTGACCATGTACTCCTAAAGGTATCACGTTGTAAGGGTGTGGTCAGATTCGACAAAAGAGGAAAGCTCGCGCCTCGATATGTGGGACCCTTTAAGATTCTGGAAAGGATCGGAAAAATGGCTTACAGACTCGAACTACTGGAGGAACTTGCAACGTTCACCCGACTTTCCACGTTTCGAACCTTAGAAAGTGTCTGGCTGAGCATGATTTACACGTACCACTTGAGGATCTTCAAGTGAACGAAACATTACACTTCGTGGAAAAGCCTGTCGAGATCATGGACCGCCAAACCAAGCAGCTCCGACGCTCGCGCATTCCCATTGTGAAGGTCCGATGGGAAGGCAAACGAGGCGCAAAGTTCACTTGGGAACTCGAAAGCGACATGAAGGCGAAGTACCCGCAGTTATTCGTTACAGCTTCGGCCTAATTTCAGGACAAATTCCCTTAAGAAGGAGAGGCTGTAACACCCCGTGTTTCGAAAGTCAAAGTCAAAATCAAGATTGAAGTCAAAGGAAGAAAGGATTGCTAATTGCGACCTGTCACTCCTTGCTTAACTACTGTTTTGACTTCTTTGACTTGTAGATAATCTATTTATGTTATCGCATTAGTTGTATTATGTGGAGTACTTGTTAATAATCGAGGTTTAATTGCATATTAATCGCTAATCGACTTAATCGAATCGCATTCGCAGCCCGAAATACGCATTCTAGATATTGTTTTACGTGTGTGTGCCTTTTATGTGTTACCTGTGCATGTTTAATTATGTTTATATTGTGGTGATTAATCGAAACGCAATCGCAACGCTATCGCAAACGCTAAACGCAAGTTAATTAGGATGATTGTATGATAGATATAGTAGTTGGGATTAATGGATAACTCAAATCGCATCGCAACGCTCTACACGCGAATCGAAACGACAAAACTCATTGCGCCGGACTCATGAATCGAGTGGCCAACCGACCGAGTGGCCATCCGATCGGATTGCCATCCGATCGGGTTGCCACCCGATCGGGTTGCCACCCGATCGAGCTGCCACTTTCCCCACTTTCCTTTTTGGAAAACCCTATAAATACCCCCACCTGTCACTATCACTTGATGTCACAACTCCTTCACCCGAACCAGACGCTCAAGCACACTTTTCTCTCGATTTCTCCCGATTCTTGTAGGTTTTCAACCTAAATCTTGTACTTCTATGATCCACACACACTTTTTCATCATTCTCTCTTTCGAATTTCAACTTTTAACCGAGAAATCTGTGGATTTGAGGTGTTCTAGGATGATGTCATCATGGTGTTCTTATGAACTTCATGTTTTGGCTTCAATCCACCAAGAACAACTTAGATCTGGACGATTTCCACATGAATGAACAAAGATCTTGCATAGATATGAACATATTCATGGTGAAAAGGATTGAAAGATGGTTTTCTAACTTTCTTTCAACTCTTTTACACTCAATGCCCTCAAACCCGATGGAATCGGAGCTTGTTCTGATCTTCTACTCATTCTTAGTGATGTATCAGTTCCAGGCCTGAATTCTATCCAAGAGATAGTTGATTTCGGGTTTGAACATGAACAACCGTCTTGAACCGTGAACTGGTCGGACTAGGGTGTTTCCTGTTCAACCGGGTCACTTGGGTCGAGACAAGGTTCCTGTTGTTTAAACAAGCTATCATAACGTCTCGTTCAAAACTACAATACTCAAATAAAATCAAGTGACAAGATGATCAGATCGTCGGGACGGATTGCCGTCCAATCAGATTGCCATCCAATCGGGTTGCACTTGGTCCCACACTTAAACTTTTATTCAAACTATTCAAGGATCTGAACGTTGAACGGATTACCGCCTGATGTGTGCAAAATGCAACATATAAATTACATCAATTGTGGCATAAAACTAATCCTTTTTAGTACTAATGTTGGAAAAAGTGTGCTTTTGTCTTCCTTTTGTATTTTCAGGATTAAATGAGCTCAAATTAACAAAAGAAGCAAAAAGACATCAAAATCTAACATAAATACAAGAAAAGGAACAAGATGTGACATGCCCGACCCCACGACAGCATCTTCCCAAGCAAAACAAGAAGACAGAAGACTGAACACGCCCCGTGCTCAGCCAGCACGGGGGCGTGCCCAAGTGTCAGCAGAGAAGACAAAGTGGTAGAAGCTTCTATTGCCCACCACGTGGCCGTGCTCAGCGGACACGGGGCCGTGGTAAACTATAAGATTCGCACAATCCAGGCAAATCTTCATAGTACAAAGATTCTTCTGCACACGGGGTCGTGCTCAGCGGACACGGGGGCGTGGTCAACTAATAAGACAAGTTGCATTAAATGAAGAAAGAGAAGGATGTGGACACGGGGCCGTGCCCACTGGACACGGGGCCGTGCCCGAGCTTCTGTTCAGCCTATAAATAGGAGTGCTTGGCTCAAGCTCAAACCATCCCTTGGCACACCACCTCTCTCACACTTCACCCACCACCCACCACCACCACCATAACACCATCATCCATTGTCCATCATAGAGTGTGCGAGTCATCTCGGGATCCAAGATTGATCGTAAGAGTTCTTGACAATCAAGGCCATGTTTGCCTAAGTCTCTTACATCACTTGGTGAAGACAAGTGTCTAGTGTAATACTTTTTATTTCTAATCTTTTCGCACTTTTTACTTGGTTTTGTATTAATGACTTTAATAACTAGTTTCTTATGTTCAAGGTGATTCTTCCTTATCGTTTGTCCGTGGTGTCTTGGCATTATTTTACTGTCTATATAAAATAAAAGATTTTCACCATTCATATCTCCACGGTCTATATGGAGGTATGTTGGCTACCTGGTCGGGGGTTAAGGGAACGGTTTGGTAAGTGTCTTGCCATTGTTCAGCGTTTAGAGGTCCTGCAATGGACCTGGGTCAAATTTAGTAGGACCTCCTTCAATACTTAACGGTATTGGATGGCGGGGGTCCAAACTCTTTGACCCCCTCATAAGTTAACTACTATTAATACTATAACCCGGCTATTTAGGACTGTATACCTGCTGACTCAGACTACTTAGTCGAGGGTAACGTCACCTCCAAAAGAGGGGCCTACCATAATTTGCATTAATAACTTAATTCATTATCTTTCAATAATCCGACCCTTTAGGATTGTATCCTTGCTGACTCAAACTACTGGGTTGAGGGTAACGTCACCTTCAAAAGAGGGGCCTACAACAATAACTAAGATAATCTCTTAAATAAGTGCAAAAGTGCGGAAATAATCAAAGGTTACACTATACACGAGTTGGAGCCAAGTGATTCATCTTGTCTATCTGTTTTATTTTTATTTTCAGCATTTTAGTTAGTTTTTATTTTTCTTAGCTTAAAACATTTTTCTAAACTTTTTGATTTGATTAGACGTTGAGGATAAACCGGTACTAAAAGCTCTTGTGTCCTTGGACGACCTCGGTATCTTACCAACACTATACTACGCTCACGATGGGTGCACTTGCCCATATGTGTGTTTAGTGTTAGTAAATATCGTGTTTTATAAATTTAAAACTTGGCTAAAGAAAGTGTAAAAGGGCTTAAAATATACTTAAACTTATATACACACTTCACACGCATCAAGTTTTTGGCGCCGTTGCCGGGGACACAAGGATTTTAAGAAAGTTTAAAATCGACGGCCTAATCAGTTTTTCAAAACCTTTTCAAAACGCGCACACATGTTTCTGCATTTTATTTTAGTTTTGCATTTACAGTAACCTGAACACGGGCCATGCTCACTGAACACGGGGCCGTGCTGCACATTTTCATAAAAACACCCAGTAACATGTCACACCCCTTTCTGCGGCGGAAGCACGAGGTGTGATCATGAAAGGTTCTCATTGCATACGAAGAGTAAACATACTACATGCTCAAAAATATCTTCAAATATTACATTACTGAAAACATATGTCAAGTGTTTACAACACGAGCTAACATATTGTCTTAAAAGTCACAACTTTATTTAAAGATAAACAAGGCGACATCCACGAGCATGAGTATGACCACGCGCACATCCATCCTAGTTACCTGAAATACATGTGAGTTTTGGAAAAACGTCAACATAAAGTTGGTGTGAATTCATGCAATTTTTGTATTTCACGTTTGTATACTTTGTATGAAAACATAATTTGTATTTTGTATAAATCAAGTCTTTTGTGTACACCACGTACTCATGTATAAATCAAATATTTCTGTATGTATCAAGTGTTAATGGGTTGCAAAGCCATTAACATGTGACACGACATAGGAAGTCACCAAACCATAGGCATTTTTCTGTAGTCGATTCACGACTGAGACACAAAAACACTGCTTGGTAAAAGAGTGGCCAAGAGTGGGGCTGCCCGGAAACCCATTAGATCTAACCTTTTGTTCTGCGGTCTTAGTATGTACACGATTAATGGTGCTTATGGTACCCTATTCGTGACACGATTTCTCGTATCATTCTTGTATCCATCATACCATTTGTAAACATTGTAATATTTGTAACATGTATTTCACCCCCGAAGGTATAAAACTGAAAACAGTTAAAAGAAAAAGGGGGAGCATGAACTCACAACTTTGCGTTCCTGTGCGTCGTAACTTCATCGGATTTGCTTAATTAACGTCGTAACCTATACGCGTTTTCTTAACGTTAGTCACTAGACTTGTATCGCACAAGTACAGTCACTCTCTTTTGTATTTGTATTGTTGTGTTAAAAATATTTCATATTTTTAACTACGTATCTTACTTATATTATTTCCTCTAAAATAAATATAAGTCTTTTGTGTTTTGCACTTCGCACCCGAATTATGTATCTTGTATTTTGTATGTGTATTTTTATGTTTATACTCCTCACGAGTATTTAGTGTATTTTTAAGTCTTAATACGCTAGCACGTATAACACATACTATATACACTTAGCACATAAGTTGGTGATAAAATAATATATATATTTTTCTCAAAAATATATACATACTTAATATCCATTTTTATTTTTGAAGAAGTCCTCATTTCTTATCACCAAAAATTAGGGAAACCTTGGTAATACTTTTAAACACATTTTTAGGGAATAAGTTTCTCAAAAACTTATATTTTTCTAAGTGTCAAAATTTATAAAAATTTTGACAGAGTTTCCCCTAAAAATGGAGGTTTCCCATGTTTTCAAAACATGTGTTTATTTTCTTTTAAATCGTCAACAATCTCCTCATTCAACAATAAACAATATGCAACTAGTTAAAATAGATATAATCGCAGAATTACATGAACTTGTGGTTTTTCCAAAATAGGTAGTATCCTTCCATTATTTTTAGTGGATCTTTGTATAGATCAACTTTGTTTCTTGAAAGTCTCGCTTTTAAAGAAGTTACATCTTTACAACTTCCGGTCAACATTTACAAAAAATAGTTATTTTGTCGAAACTTTGTGTTACACAAGTGTTTACATACTCGTGTGTTTGCTAAAATCATTCTTTTTCATGTAAGACTCGGCTTTAGAAAATATGATTTCTTGGACACTTGGTCCTTTGAAAGTACCGCTTGTAGATCCGTAGATCTACTAGTTTTGAACACCATTTCATAAGTAAAATCGATTTTACACAAGTTCAAGTTTGATGTGTGGTAGAGTTTCATCACCTAACCCTTGTTACACTTAAACAAGCTTTATGTCATAATCCATGATGATGACCAATCCGGGTTAAACGATGATCCGAGCTACCACAACATAGATCGGGTCCAAATAATCACACAAATCAATTACTACAAGATTTACACAACATATGAGCTTTTAACCAACATTACAAGCATTTTTAGTAAACTTTTATGTATCAACTTGTATGTTTACGAGTTTTAGCCGTTACATAACATTTTAACCACTTCAAAATAGTTCGAGAGTGTGATTCAAGCAACTTACTACTAGCTCGAGGCTAGGGAAGAAACTAGTCGAAGATTGGGTGGATAAAAGCAATAGAGTGAGGTCCTTCGCCTTCCGATTGCACCAAGCCTCCTTATACGTGATCCTTAACGCTTGTATGAACTTGGAATGTGAAGATCAAAATCGAAAGATGGATGGATGCTCAAGGGGTGTTCGGCCGTGAGTTTAGCAAGGAGAGGGAGAGAGAGTTTTGTCTAAGTTTTGGTGGTTAAGGTGTTAGTGTGTTTAGTTTGGAACTTATAGGCAAAACTCAAGATTATTAACCAATGGATTTACTGTCTTATAGATATTAGACATGTTAGATTATTATAATCACAAAGTACAAGGGGTGTCTCCTATATGGTGACCGAATTCGTAAAGGGGGGGGGGGGGTTTCCTAGTTAGATTCGAACTAAACATCAAGTGTTAGTTAGTTAAATGTGAAGGTTAATTCGGTTACTAATGTGTGGTGCGTTATAGCGGGTGTTAGGGTATTCAGGGACCCTAACTGGCTCAGAAAAAGAACAACTACGTTAATGACAATATTTTTATGTTCCGGGTAAAGTCCGGTTGTTCGGTTACATACCGATTCGTTAAAGTGCTAAATTGCACTTTTTAGTGTTTAATAAGTATCTTTTTGTAACACTATCGATTTCCAACACCTAGGGAAATATTCTGGATAATAAAACGACATTTCTGCATAATATTTATATGTCTAAATGCTGATTTATTGCTGAATTATATAAATTCTGCACTTAAAGTGCGTTTCGGGTGCTTTTTAGTGCTTATTTTTGCTTTCATATTGCATATATATTAACCCTTGTATGTACTCTTGGGTTTTAATGCATTCTTATTGTCGGACCTACACCTAGGCTCCAATTTTATTGTCTGACTGCTTTCTGCAGTTCTGTTGACACAGTGTGTCTTACCGGTGAGTTTACTAGTATTTTTGACGCAACGCTCTCGTTTATGCATAAAGCAATATTTTGTAGTATACAACGTGCATGAATTCACTTGTTTAGTAGGTAATCAGACATTGCTGACAATTAAGCACATAATTGCAGTCATTAAATAATGATTAAAGTGTACGGAAATTACCGGTTTGGGCCAGTTGTCACATAACAGTAGCTTGAACACGGGCCGTGCTCACTGAACACGCCCCGTGCTCAACGAAATCAGTAAATTTAATTAAAACGCCCAGATACAGATCCTGAACACGGGGTCGTGTCCACTGAACACGGGGCCGTGTCCAGCCTCTGTTTCCGTTTTTATTTTTGTTTTCTGATCTCGAGACTTGGTTGTGGTCTGCTGAGTGATTCTCGTGGATCAATACTCAGGAGGTTACAACTACACCTATGAGGAGGATGATTATAGGAGTAATTATTGCACTAATTGTCGTAACCCACACTCGGTTCAATATAGTCACTCATATCAACCATCCAATTCATACACCTACTATGAGGAGCCCATGTACGAGCCATCAACTTCATACACATCCTATGAAGACCAAAGGTATGAACCCCCTCCCTCATACTCATATTTTGATGAACCAAGGTATGAGCCTTCATACTCATACTTTGAGGAACCAAGATATGAGCCACCACCTTCGTATGCTTACTATGAGGAACCATGGCGTGAACAACCCACCTCATATGAGTATTACGAAGAACAACATTATGACCCTTATCCATCATATGCTTACAATGAAGAACAATGGTGTGAACCATCTACTTCATATGGGTATTATGAGGAACAAAGGATCGAACAACCAGATTCGAGCTTTGAAAATCCCGATCCTTTTTCTATAACTGAAGTGACCGAAAGGATATTAGAACACCTTAGAGTTATCGATCGCTATATAAAAGAATTTCGCGCAAGGGAAGAGGAGTCCCGCGCAAGAGAAGAATTAAATAAAGAAGAGATAACTGAAAGTGTAAAAATGGAAGAACAAATAAGTGAGAGCTGACACATGAGTTAAACAACGAAAAAGGTGAGTCCGACAACGTTAAAATTCAAGAAGAGTCTAATTTTGAAGAAATTAATCTCTTGTCACATTCTTTTGAAAATCATTGTTTAGTTCCAACTCATGCTAAGTTTTTAAAAGAGTTAAACACTAACACTAAAATTGACGAAACGGTAAGCGTTAAGTTAACTAATGATCAAACCTCACTAATAAAAGAAGACCCATTTGAAATTAACATTACACCGGTTCCATGTTTCTTTAACGCTAACAGCTACTGCATGTTATACGTGACTCGATGAATGCTTGTTTGTTATGTTTACACATAGATTGCTGTCTACCTGCCTTATCAACGATAGTAGTATAGTTTGGACTCAGCACCTGTTCAGTCAGGGGTTGTTAAGGACTATTAATCACATGATTCGCAGTGGTGAATATGTGTTACGAACTGCCTTGCGCAGTCATTGGTATTGATAGCATCATGTCGATAACTTACGTGCTTCACATCACACGTTGTACATGCTGGTTATGAGTAAACGATTTCGAATCTCTATTATGATATTATCAAACTTGTATGCTCACCTTTACTCCATGTGTATTGACTTTTACTTTAACGTATGTGGCAGGTGCTTAAGATGCTAGGACGCCTTGTTTGCTGTGTCATGAAATCGAGGCTAGGAAAGAGTCCTAGAAACAAATAAATAAATTGTCTATTTTGAAATCTGAGTTGTTGAATCAGTAGTTGTTTGTGAGACAATTATCTGTAATAACTGTTTTATTTGGATATGTTATGGTATGGGACATGACGTTTTAAATATCTGGTAATTTATAGTTGTTATGGATACTCATGGACAATTTGTTTCGCTTAGTGCCGCGCCCCGATGATTCCATTAAGAAATGTAAGTTAAATTTTATCGAACGTTTTGAGCCAAAAAAATTATAAAAAAAAACATTCGACGCATTTTGTTTTTTTTTTTGGCTCAAAACGTTCGATAAAATTTAACTTACATTCCTTAATTTTTTTTAGAAAAAAAAGGTTTGTTACATAAGGTTTTCTTGAGTTTTCTTAACTCAGGTGTGTTTTCTCTCTAAAATTCCTCATTATATATATATATATATATATATAGAGAGAGAGAGAGAGAGAGAGAGTAAAATACATTACGGCTTAACGTACATCACGTACGACAACGTGCGTGATTTTGTCTATAACATGCGTGATTAATGGTTTCAACATGCGTGATTATTATTTTCAACATGCTTGATTTTGGATTTTTGAGTTATAACGTGCGTGATTTTAAAATGAACGTGCGTAAATATCTGTCGTACTTGATGTACGTTATATAGATAAAGCTCAGGCTCGGTCTCAAGCTCGTTTATGCTCGTCTTGATTCGAGCTTTTAACAAGCCGATCTCGATTAGTTCATGAGCGGCTTGACTCGTTTACACCTTATCTACAACCTGATTAAACACATCTAAGACTAAAAAAGATAAAAAAAACAAGTAGTTTAAATTATAACTTCATCCGTCCATAAGATCATAATCCCGATAAATATCCACCAAATCATCTTTTTATGAGGATCTTAGAACACAAACTTTCAAATATGTTTGGTTTAAACACAAATTGGAGGCTATTATGTCACTCTCTTTAATCCTCATACACACACCTCATCTAAGTACGTCCCTTATCTTAAAGTTTGAAAAAACAACATACATTAAGTCAAGAGCAAACTTCCATTTTGCTCCTTGTGGTTTGGTCATTTTAACGGTTTTGCTCCAATAGTTTAAAAATAACCATTTCCTCCCTGATTTTTCTAATTTATCTTCATTTTGCTCCCAGCCTCTAACTCCATCAGGGAGGAAACTGGCGACAAACTCGAAAGATTAGGGAGCAAACTGGCGACAAACTCGAAAGATCAGGGAGGAAAATAGCTATTTTTAAACTATTGGAACAAAAGCGTTAAAATGACCAAACCACAGGGAGCAAAACGGAAGTTTACTCTTAAGTCAAATCAAATCAAACAAATACAATGAACCAAAAGTATTCAATTATTATAGTTATAGATAGATAAGATAACATAACCACACTTTTTGACTTACAATCTATTAAAAAAACATTGTAAATTTGTTGTCTTATTAGGTAACAATAATTTAAAAACGTTAAAAAAATGGACACGCACGGAGGTGCTCTGGCTTCATATGGTTGAAGCATGTGGTGTCTAGTACACGACGTCGTTTGTTTATGCCAAAAACTGTCACTTTCTTTGACCTAACAATGTTAATTATAACCCTGTAGGGCTTCAAAATGTCACCACAATTGATCATTTTGGACACGTTGCTACCCTTGTTCATTCACATAAATGAAAGGGTTATTAAACGTGTTCCTTTCTTTTAGAAAATAATCAAATATTATAGAAAATGAATAAGAAATGGCGAATAAATAAAAGTAATTAAATCTTTGTAATTTATAAATACTTCTCCAATAACAACACACTTTCTCTTGACATCACCTTAATAAAAAAATGTTTGAACGTTGGATACATATGAAAGGTAAACTATGTGATATCTGTGTCTCTACGACCATCATACAAACACAAATCCAATGAAATCTTGTGTTTCATTCTAGGGATTTGTACAATTTCATGTGACTTTTGCACATATCAATCTTAGTTCAATTTCAAGCTTTAAATCGTTTTTTAGAAAGTTATACGCAAACTGATGCGTAAACGTAATCAGTTTAACGCGACAAACACTCCGGAACAGTGACATAGGCTTAACATAACTTAAATAACCTTTACATAACTCAGAAATAAGTTTCGGAGGGTTTGGTGTGTCGAAAACAAGTTTATTCGATCGCAGGGACTATTTACGACAAACTGTGAAAGTATGCCGATTCATACAGTAACGAACATTCCGGAATATGATCATAAGCTAAACAACCCTAAATATCCTTTACATAGCTTAGAAATAGGCTTTGAGGGGTTCGGTATGCGAAAATATGCTTATTTGATCAATAGGGACTAAAAGCGTCAAAAAGTGCATAAGTTTGCATTTACACGCATATCTTACGTTCTGAACATATCCGAACATCCAAAAAATTTTGTAATCTTTAAAATATTTTATTTTAGTGATTGGAATGCAAAAATATCATTCGCCGCGTAATTTGGATCGTTTTCGCGTCCGTTCGAGTTTTCATCGTAATTAACCGAATAACGCGACCGTACGACTAAACGAACCGACATCCGAGATGTTTTTAAGCGTATTTCATGTTCCCTATGCTTTAACTTCATTGTAGAGCCTTGAAATGGGGTTAACGGGGCTTAAAAGCTTCAAAATCAAAGTTTATAGCTTGCAGGGACTAAAGTTGACAGCTGCTGATAGTTCTCTCGCGGGCCGCGTAAGATGAGGCTTGATCTTACGCGGGGGGCGACAGCCACATCTGGAAAAAACAATGAATCTGGTCCAGGAGCCTGTTTCTACTGATTTTAACCATAGATTTTGGATACCATGGACTTGTTTTAGAGCTCCCCTTGTACTAGAAATTATGGGCCACATGTGTATGGCCAAGATCATGCCTTGATCCTTGCAAAAACACATGTAATGATCTTGCTAATTCAAGGTTTCCTATAAATACCCATCAAGTTTGCCATTGTTCCTTGCTCATTGATCTGATTTGCTCTAAGTTGAAGCTCTCACATTGTTGAAGGCTTCATACCTGAGTATTTTTAGTTCAATTCTTCCTAGCTTAGACCCTTTGTAAGCTTCTTTCATGCTTGTTTATGCTTTCAAGCATGAAAGTCAAACAATGTTTGACTTTCTGCTTTGACCATGAATTGGTCAAGACAAAGTTCGTTTGTAATTTGCAACGTGAGCGTAATCACGATGGTTATAGTCCCTTGTGACTATACCTACTGATTACCACGTTGATTAGTCGAAGTGACGAGTCAAAGTTTCCATCAAAATGCCGATTATGCGCATTTTGCGACGAAACTATTTTCGGGTATCAAAACACTTTGTTTTGATATCAAACCTGTTTTCTAACTTAGTTAAACATGTTTTAACTTGTCACTTTTAGTATAGTGCTTGTATAGGGTCGTAAGTCAAGCGGTCTTGACAACCGCTTAGACTTTCGTGTCACACCTCAACCGATGGCGGAAACAGCGGGGTGCGGCACTAAGCGTTCATATTGCTCACGAGTTTCCATAACATCAAAAGTTTCATTATAGATTAATTAAGTTTCATGCAAAATTTGTCGAAAACAACATCACCAACAAAGTACCAAATACAACCATAAATCATTGTTAAAAAATCTAGATTAAACTAGGTGGGTTTCTAAGCATTAACCCTAGCTTGATTTCCATGATTCAGCATCCTATCAGCCTGCAACATGTATTAAAATAGAGTCAGTACAAAAATGTACCGACGAGTATACAAGTTTGAATATATAGCATATTAGATTCAAAAGACTCATATCCATAATGTAAATGATAACAAAATAGTTTCAGCCATGCTAGTGTTCGCAGTCCAAGTGATAGCCCAAGTGTCCCGATGCTTTATTGTTTTCCTAAGAATCAAGGAAAACTAGAATCCTCCTAACAATACCCCCGAGAATAATGGGGAGGTGCATCTCCTATAGCGCTACTATTGTTAAGGCGGAACTACACACTCTGGATTAAACGTTCACATAGCACAAAGAATCAAGAATCACAAGTTTCACATACACATAGGATAGAGTTTAGATTCAAAAGTATCAAGTTTCATAGTTTAATAGAATACATGTTGCATCCCAAAGTTTAAAACAAAAAGGGATCGAGTATACTCACAGTGATTTCTTAACAGTTTAACTGTTATTGGATCAAAGGGAGCTCTTTAGGTTTAGCCTGATTAGATTACAACAGATAAGTGTCAAGCAGAATAACGAGGTTGTGCAAAGTTTCGGATCAGTCACTTGATCGGATGGCCGTTCGATCGGATGACAGTCCGATCGGAGTGCCATTCGATTGAGGTGACTGATGTGAGTGGGGGACGAATTGCCATCCGATCGGATGGTCATCCGAACGGATGGCCATTCGATCAAATGGTCGTTCGATCCAAGTGTTTGAGATTCCCAAAGTTAAGTCAAGTGTTCAACTCAGGTCACTCCGATCGGATGGTCATCCGATCGGACGACAGTTCGATCGGATCGCCATTCGATCATGGAGGTTTTCAAAGTTTCAAAGTCTCAGTTTCAAAAAGAGTCTAAGTGTTGGACGGTTAGGAGGCACATGTCACTTCGATCGGATGGCCGTTCGATCGGATGGCAGTCCGATCGGATTGCCATTCGATCCTCATGACTTGTTCCGTTTTGTAATTTGTAAACTTTCTAAGTTTCTGGTTTGACGGTGATGACACGGTACATCTTGAGACAACGGTTAACACATCAATGTTCAGCTGGTCCGATCCGATGGGAATCACCCCTTCCAGGTGCCTGTTCATGAGGGTGTTTATGTCGGAATCCGTACTTCGGTCATCTTCTCCGGTACCTATCCATTATCCTAGCCGATTCCAGACTATTCATCAAGTCTACAATCCGTTTGGGTCCGGATTCCACCTTTTCAAGTAAAGTTTTAAGAAAAAATAGAAGGAAACATGAGTTTTAGCATGATAAGTCTAGATATCGTTAAGATTCGCTGTAAAAACACCTGAAATCCCTTAGATCTGAGCTAGATCTTGAACGGAATGACATTACTCAACAGTTTGTACAAACCGCCATAATGAGGCCACCCTCAAGAGCTCAAATCTCTGAGATTTCAAGGTGAAAAGTGAGATTTCAAATGAGAATCTCGTAGAGAATAGTGTAGAGATCAAGATGTACAAGAATCTAGTGTAAAACGTACCAAAATCGCCAAGAAATGGGAGAAAAGAGGGAGTGCGTACGTCTGGTCGAAGGAGGCTGTCACATCAGTGAGAAATGATGTGACAGCTCCTATTTATAGTGCAAGGAGGAGATAAAGGCGGTGTGCAGCGGATCGGATGGCGATTCGATCGAATGGCCCTCCGATCGGATGGTTATCCGATCGGATGGTCACCCGATCGGATTGCCATTCGGTTAATCCCATCCTTTCCGCGTTCCCGTCTTTGTTTCGTTTCGCGAGTTAGATTAAGCGTTGCGTTGCGTATTATTGGGTAATAGTATCACATAACTAGATTAACACATTAGTTTCCAAGTTTAATAGATTCCGCCAGTGACAAGTCCCTAGTCTCTCGTTCAACCAAGTCTCAAGTTGCACGATTCTCAAGAGTCAAGCACCAAAGTATCAAGTATCAAGAATCATAGTTTCCAAGAATCAAGTATCTAGAGTCTAGAATCTAGCTTCCAAGTATCCAGTATCAAGAATCAAGTCTCATAGCGTTAAATACCAAGAATCAAGTTTCTAGAATCAAATATCATAGTATCAAGAATCTAGATTTAAGCATCTCAAGTATCAAAAGTGTCAAGTATCACATAGATTAGGGACTAATATTGACAATAGTTAAAAGTCTAGGGGCGCAGGCGTTACATTTCGAACCCGACCCATTTGGTCGATAATTAGGATCCGACCAAACATATCTTGTGACCATAGTTGTATAGGGAATAACCTTCCGAGGATATACCTTATGGTCACTTAGTTTAATTAGTTGTATGATAGGTAGTTTATATGCCTTAGGTAAATGACCAAAATGCCCTTTTCATGCATAATTTGTATTTAAGCATATGTAACCTAAATTTTGCCACTTAAACTGATTATGCAACATATTTAAACATGAAAGGGCATATAATACTTGTCATAGGACTAGTTAGGCGTCTCGGACGCGCATTTGCGCGAACGACGCGTTAAAGTAGCGTAAGCCACCTTAACGGGTCATAACGGGTCGTAAGCACTTAGGATAGGTTCCGATTTATGATGTAGGCTTTGTTAAACCATATCACATGAGTTCCAATACTCATTTGGTTTACAAGACCTCATTCTACCCGATCTTCCGATTTAGGTGCCGATTATTTTAACATAGTGATTCCATACTAAGTGCCACTTGATTCCTTGATTTCCGAGCTTTGTTAGGACACTTAATCAAGGATACTTGCAATCTCAAGTGAGTATATAGTCCCCTCTTTTACCGTTTTCAAATATTTTGGGGTGATTCATATGTGCCGATACACTATTTTCATGATTTCAATTATATGATTACACATGCATAGTACTTATCTTTTGACGAGTTGAACTATTATCCATGGCTTAAACAATGATTTTCAAAGTTGCTAGACTAATTGATTGGTTCATATTGTTATTTATACGTTCATTAACAATGATCAAGCCGAATGGTAGTACGATATAGCGCTATAGGACTAGACACCCCATTCGTGTTGTATGGAATGTCAGAAACCAAAATTTTAACCAAATAGAATTGCCTTTGTGGTATTTCTATAGTCTCCAAAGTGTAGTTTGATGCACTAAGGTTTGAATGTATTACCAAATCGCGATATATGGTATATTTCGATATACTACCAACATGATACTGTTTTGCCAAAGCATAGTTTGATATGCTATTGTTTACTAAAGTATAGTTTGATATACTACCAAACCACGATTTAGGTATATTTCGATATACTACCAACGTGATACTGTTTTACTAAAGTATAGTTTGATATACTACCGAACTTTATTATTTCATAAACCAAAGTATAATTTAATATACTACCAAAGCATAGTTGATATGCTATTTTCAAATCAAAACATAGTTTGATGTGCTATTTTCAAAACCAAAGTATAATTTGATATACTACCAATGTTTTCATTCTTAAACCAAAGTATGCTTGTGATATACTACCAAATCTGTTATTTCAGAAACTAAAGTATATATTGATATACTATCTGTTTAACTATTTCATAACTAAAGTATATTAGATATACTACTTATCCACTTATCTCAAAACCAAAGTATATTTTTGTATATACTATAAACCTTTTACCAAAATGATGCATTTTAGAAACAAAACTTTTACAAGGATTCGTGGCTATTTCTGTAAACATAAAACCTTTTCTTGTGTTATCCAAAGCCATGAATCGAATTCACAAATCCTATGTTACTCACAGACATTTTTATGCTGACGTTTTATTTTCACATATGTTTCAGGTGCTGCTATGTGATGATTGTTGATGCATGCTACACATAGGATGTATTCGTGCCTTAGCGACTTTAAAACTTGAAAGACAATTATTTGTATTTATCTGATTTGTAATAAAACGATGAGTTTATTAATGGAATGAATCAAATTTTTAATCACCATGTGTTGTGAAACAATGATTCTGTTACGACACTCCCCGAAGTTTCCGCCGCGATTTGTTGTTTTACGCGATCGGGGTGTGACAAACTAGACTTATCAAACCCGTTTAGATGGCGTTAATACATTATCACCTTAATAAAAAAAAGGTTGAACGTTTGATATATATGAAAGGTAAACTAAACTTATACATCAAACCCGCTTAGATGGTGTTAATTCATTAGGTTATAACTATTTTTGTTATTTTTACAAATTTTGATGATTGATTATCAAACGTTGTATAAAGTATTATCGTTTTAATAGACAATTGACTATAGTGTAAGTGCAACATTTGGAATGTTTTAATGGCTTATGATGCACTTCGTAAGACAGGAGAGGGGATCTAATAAATCAAACTGTTAAGGTGGTGTTTATTTTTTTAAAAATGATCTGCGCAGGCTCTTCTGTCTGTGATGCAGACATTGTCATCTGCAGACTGTTTGTTTTTCCGAAGATGTTTCATTAAAAAACGTCCACGCGAGCTCTTCTTGGTGCAGACTTGGCCCGGCCACTTCTAAGATCTTCTAAGATCTGTAGAGGGTTAAACACCACCACCACCACCACCACCACCGTCCACCACCCACCACCACCGTCCACCACCATCGTCCACCACCACCTCCGTCCATCACCACCTCCATCATCCACCACCACCATCGTCCACCACCACCACCACCACCGTCCATCACCACCACCATCGTCCACCACCAGCACCGTCCATCACCACCACCACCCACCGTCCACCACCATCCACCAGCACCGTCCAACACCACCACCACCATCACCACCCACCACCACCAGTTTATTTTTGAAGTCTACATACGTTAAAAACAAACAGGCCTTTTCTTGTAGACTGTAGAGGTTTGGTCCATCTTTTCTTCCATAGATTGCAGACATTTTACCTCTTAAAAAACAATAAGCACCTAAGTGTCTATCTTCAATTTGGTTATAAATCTATATGTGTGTTTTTTTTTAAATTTTGTGTAACGCAGCATGTACTTGATAGAATGCTATCGAGGGAGTTAAATGCATGACAAAATTGGTTTATATTTAAAAAAAAAATGAAAACCTATGACTATATCGTGTCGAGATCAATCCCAATTTAAACTAAAACCGTACTAGTTCAAGTCCATGTGTTCTCGATTTCGTTTCGTATGTGTTAGTCGGTTTGGTACGGTGCCAACCTAAGAACATATTTATTTGGCTATACATTTACAAAAACACTTGACTGTTAATATCTATCTTAAGTTCTTAAACTAATTTGTGAAATACCATAATGATAAGCAAATATATAAATTTGAAAACAAGTATTTTAAAATACATTTTTTAAAAATAATGAGCGTGGGCCAGGTTATTACATTCTACTCGCCGGACGGAAGGGTGATCCATTTGTCAGGGTGATCCTAAATGTTCGAGTCTGTACTATTAAAAAATAATGAGCGTGGTTTTCACATATCAAGTATAAGTTTAAGGGAGGTGTAAATTTTACGAAAAAAGAATATACAGTTGTTATAGCCTATTCTTTTTATGTCAACGACTCCTGATTAGTGTTAAAAAGTGTATTTTTACAAAATAATCTTAATTATATTAGTAACAAAAGTAAAATACTAAAAATGGGACCAAGATAGTCATTAGAGGATGTGGTGTAGGATGTTGCGTTACTATCAGTTTCTCGCATTGTCGGGTTGACCCATCAATTTCATGGGCCAATGTATCACATTAGTTGGTCGTTTATGGCTATTATAAATTTCATGATTTTATCATGAGACTCTTTAAATTTGTTTTCACTTGTTTTATCGCTTTTATAAATCAAATCCTTATCATTTTATTATCAAATCATCTCATTTGATTAGTTCATAATCAAATGTCGGCTAAATAAGATTATTATATTTGATAGTTAATAATTTGGGTATTAAGTTTATTGTATGGTGGGTAATCTAGGGTTAAACAAATAAAAATAAGAGTTAAAATATATTTACTAAATTACCCATCATTTAGGAAAAATAATCGGGGTGGCGATCCTATATAATTTTAAAATTTTCGGACGAAAAATCGGACTATAGACACTTCTAACCGAAACATTGGGGTGGGCGGGTGCACCCCCGAGCACCCATGATCCTCCGCCACTGATTGGGTCGCCTACCAGAAGCAAATATGCATGTTTTAAGAAAGTTGGAATTAAGTTGCATACTTTAACACCTAGGTAAAACTCACTTTAATTGTAGACAATAAAGATGTAAGGTTTATAAGAGTTAACACATGTCTCGCCTCAAATATCAACAACACATGTTGGACACAATGGTTGTGGATCCCGTTAGAACTCAACAGTTAAGCGTGCTTAGGTGGAAATAGTAATAGGATGAGTAACCTCTAGGAAGTCTCCAAAGAGCAACCAAAACCAAATTCGGTGAAATCCTGATGGGGAAAGCCGGAAATATTAGTTGTACGAGAGGCCAGATATTACAAATGGTATTATAGTCACTCATGTGTCATTCGAGATGGTTGGACAATCCTTATCAAGAATTATGAGTCCTCGAGGGTGTTCAGAAGGACACCTTAAGCGAGTATTATATTTGGGTCGATTACATAATTATATAAGCACACCTTTTTTTTAGCTTATATTGTAACCCAAAAGAACTAGGTACAATTGGTCATGCGATTCTCGGTAACTATTTAATTTGAGTAAGTGATTCTCTTGGTTTCTTTGGCACAACGACATGTTAGTGGTGATCTAAGTAGAATTTGGAAAAGGACACGGGCCTGAAAATAAATTAAGTAGTGGGCCTAAAAGATAGTGGGCTTTTGTGGTTGATTCCCTTGCACAAGCCCAATTCGACACTGCATGATCTTCACATCCATTTTCAATTCATAAAAATAAAAATACTTTAATCACAACTCAAGGAATTAGATACGGATAAATTTGGTTTAAAAGGGTCGTGTCATAATGCAAACAACCACAGACGGTTTATCCTAACTTTCGGACCCAAATTCTATTATTTGGGGACCCGGTTTGAAGTTAACGATTTTCCTCAATTTTAGCAATCTTAATTTATTTCATTTTTACTATAAAATTTGTGAATGTTTGATTTGAATAATTTATGCATTTATTTAGGAAGTTAGGTGGATAATTTCTCACCCTTAGGTGATGCGTAATGGAGGGGTGAGCAAAAGGAAAAACCTGACCTGACCCGACCCGACCATTACCCGACCCGACCCGAGAACCGATCAAACATAAAATACAGAACCGATTCACTACCCTAAATATAAGGTCGGTTCCGGTCCATAGGCCCAAGTCGGGTTTCACCATGAAAAAAACTGAGAATCGACCCAACCCCACCCTATTTTATATGAAAAATTGGAACCGATCTAAATACATAGGTGCTTTGGTTCGGGTCGGGTTGGGTATATTTTCGGTTCGGTTCTCGGTTATTTTCGGTCCGGGCCTAAACTTGCTCACCCCTAGCGTAATGGGCATTATAAGGGTGTGAAATGTTTGATAATGTCCCCACACAATCTCTAATGGGCATTATAGGGGCATTCAGAGAGAGTAGCATTTCTAGAATAATGACCAATGAGAAGGGAAAACATGAAAAATAATGAATAAAAGAGCATTGCCTCAACCATTACATGAGACATTATGATGCTGATGTGATGAAAAATGCTCTTTAAGAGGCATTAACCACTACGAATGGTCTTATTGAACAATATATTGATTTATCAAAGATTCATTGATAGCAACACGCAGTGGTGGATCCATAATTTTTTTTTCAGCAGGTTCATTGTTTTTAGATACTCTAATGTCATAGGAACATATGTAAAAAAATTGGGTTGGTTCGACGGTTTGGGTCGGGTAAAATTCGTGTCGATTCGATAGTTTGGTTTTCTTTCGAAAGGATCCCAATTAGGGCTGTAAACGAACCGAACGAACACGAACAAGGCCTTGTTCGTGTTCGTTTGTTAAGAAATATATGTGTTTGCGAACAGTTCACGAACACATATCAAACGAGATTTTATGTTCGTGTTCGTTTGTTAAGGAAATGAAATTATTCGTGTTCGTTTGTGTTTGTTTGTTAATTTTAGGCAACGAACAAAAACGAACGCTGACGAACACAAATGAGCACAAACTAATGTTCATGAACACAAATGGAAACAAACGAACATAAACAATCGTTCATAAACATAATATATAATACACGGACACTTATTAGATATTTATTTTGTCGGAATTTTAAGTATTTAAATAGATATAAAAACTAAAAACACTAATGAACTATCGAACACAAACAAACACGTTACCGAACATTCACGAACATAAACGAACGAACACGACCTCTGTTCATGTTTGTTCATTTAACTAAATGAACGAAATTTCTTGTTTGTGTTTGTTTGTTTAATAGACGAACGAACATAAACGAACTTCCCGCCGAACGGTTCACGAACTGTTCGCCGAACGTTTGGTTCGTTTACAGCCCTAATCCCAATGGAATATCATTTAAATCTATTTTCGAGGGTTTACTACTTTAATATCATTTGATTCAAGGTTTGATGGTTTTCTTTGTAAAAACTTGTCAATTTTCTTCATACCTAAATATCGAATTCAAGTTTCAATAAATTACAAACCAACATCACTAAATGTCTAATTGATATTCATATCTTCACATAAGCATCCAAGTTCAACAATTTGAAATCATTCAAGTTCAATAATCTTCACATAATCATTCGAGTTCAACAATTTAAAATCATTGATTCAAGTTCAAAAATCTTCACAAAATCATTTAAGTTCATATAATCATTCAAGAATCTTCACAAAATCATTTAAGTTCACATAATCATTCAAGTTCAACAACATATTAAGATTTAACATCACATATTCAATGAAACTTATCAAGAAAACGAAAGAAAGTAAACAAATCGCAAGAAATATCAGTTTACCGTTCATTCTTCAAGAAGGTTAGAAATTGAAGTCAAACCGTCTCCTCATTTCAGAACCAATGTGCAAGCAGCGAGTTTCACGAAGGATTTTGGATGAATTTTAGTGAGGGTCTAAGGGATTCGGATTTGGAAGTCACAAAAGAAAGAGAATGGGGGTCTGATATGCGAGCAGGATAGCAACAAGTTTCAAAAAAAGGTATGGGGGCGCTGGTATAAAGTTTAAAAAACCTTAGTCCTTTTTTAGATTTAAAAAAATGCGCAAAAAACAAATAATAAGTCAAACAGGAGTCGAACCGGTGACCTTTCCCTTGAAAGGAGGCGCGCTAACCATTCAGCTATCATATAATTTCATGAATGGGTTCATCGCAAATTTTATTTATGGGTTCAGTCAGAATTCTATTTTACCATTTCTACTAATAATTTGAAACCGAATGGGTTCGGGAGAACTTGTAACCTTCAATGTAGATCCGCCCCTGGCAACACGTTTCGTAAGTCCTTTCAAGATACTCGAGAGGATTGGCAAAGTAGCATACCAACTAGACTTACCACAAGAACTCAGAAACGTTCATCCAACGTTTCATGTTTCGAATCTCAAGAAGTGTCTAGCTGATGAAGGACTTTAAGTTCTAATCGACGACCTCCAAATCAATGAGACTTTGCATTTTATGGAAAAAATCGGTCGAAATCATGGACCGAGGAACCAAACAACTACGGCGCAGTCGAATTCCCATCGTCAAAGTTTGATGGGAAGGAAAACGTGGCGCTGAATTCACTTAGGAACTCTAGAGTGAAATGAAGGCCAAACATGCACACCTCTTCATTGAGTCTTCCTCTTGAATAAATTTCAAGGACGAAATTTCCTAAAGTAGGGGAGACTGTAACGCTTCGCATTCTTGTACTTTCCTTATTTATAAAGTATTGTTGCAATTCTATTTTTGGAAACTTGTATTTGTATTGTATCTTATATCTTTTCAACTTTGTAATCCGAGACTATTGATCATAATGAAATTCACATTTATATTACACAATTTAAACTTGTTTACATGTTTATGCTCAAAATCTATGTTTTAAACACCATTATACATGTTTTATACCAGTAAAATACACGATTATGCTCGTTACTCTTAAAAACCGGCTAAAATAAGTGAAATAACGAAACTTGAACCTTTGAGAAAGTGAAAGAGCCTCTTCGCACGAAGGGACTTCCCTCTTTGTGAGAATGGCCAAATCGCCCCAACACCAGTTGTCTGAAGCCCTTCGCACGAAAGTCCCAGTCGCTCCAAATCACTTCTCAGCCTATGGGTGGACCAGTAACCCATGGGTTAAGATTGGACCAAATTGAGCTCCATTATGGAGGTTAAGTGGATCACCCGAATGCATGCAACCTCGTTCCCACCATCTTCAGCTTTCTTTTCCATTTTTCCATGTTTTTTTGTTGCCGTTATTTCCATGCTTTAACTACTTGTACTTTTAGCTTTCATAGGTAGTAAACCATTTTTAAGTTCTCTGTAATTTAAGACGCCGGTAGGACTAGAATCCTTTATGTATTCGCTTTGTTTTATGAATTATGGGTGGTGTTTTATGATCAAATTTATCAACTGAGTTTTCTCCTTGTGAGTTATCGGTTCGTTATCCTCCATTGCTAGCTCAAGTTTGGTCATTTGGGTGGTGTTCTTTGGATCATATTCACGAGTTTCGGTGGTGTTTTTGTATCCGAAAACTGGGCTTAGGCTTGCCCGATGGAGTTGATCAAGTGGTGTTTCTGTATCTTGTTTGACTGTCGTTCGTTTAATTTGAAATATCAAAAAATCTATCCATGGATACTTGACATACAACATCTATCTCTCTATTTTATTTGTTTTCGGTTTCTGCCATTTTCCCAAACTTCTCTTTTTTCTTGGAGTAAATTAAATGTTTTGTCCTTTATTATGTTAACACCATTTTGCAGGCGGTGTTCTTTAGCACTAAACTTGATAAGTTCTGTACTTAAGGTTTCAAATCTTGCACGATATGTCCTGTAGGCCAAACCCAGTTAGATTTTTCTGTTAAGTTATGTTATGTGCAAAGCACATCAGGGTACCACTGTAATTTTCCATATTTAATAAAAAAAATAAAAAAATACATATGTAAACCCAATAACACACACACACACACACACACACACACTATCTCTCTCTCTCAACACTCTTTCTCTCTCTCATTCAAGAATCATATTCATCCCACCTTTCCCGTTTGCACACCTGAACTCAAACAAGTTTCATTAGGGTGTAAGGGGTGCAGGCCTAATCCCTTTAGGCAAAGTTCCCCCCCACCCAATTGAATTGTACCATGTAATTTTCCTAAACTTTTTGCCTATTACTAAAAAACACAAGGGGTGCATGCCTAAATTGAGATTAGGCAAACTTCTTTAAAAAAACTTAATTAATAAAAGTACATTACATTAACTTAAAAATAAAAAAATTACATTAAATTAAAAATAAAAGAAAAAAATATTAAAATAAATAAATAAATTAACTACTCTTCGTCGGATTCCACCAATAGGTGTGGTAAATCCATTCTTCAGAGATCCTCAACGAGATCATGTTTTAGTCTCCAATGCGTATCTTCATCCATAAGCTCATCTAAGACACTGTCATCGAGCGTGGGCTCGACTGGATGATCCCAAATGTGTACCGATGCTATCGCGTTTCCTTTGTTTTTTTAAAATCATGTTATGTAAAATAATACACGTATACACGACAGACCTAATTTTTTGTCACACTCTTAGCACACATTGGCCGATTCATTATACCCCATTTTAACTTCAAAACACCAAAAGCCCATTTCACGTCTTTTCTTGCCGCCTCGTGTTCGCTCTTGAACTTTTTTTCGTCCACTTCGTGAGGATATGGAAATGATTTGACAAACACGGACCATGTAGGGTGATGAAGCAGTGGTTTACAAAAGAGTTAGTCCACGGATCGAGCTTCATCAAGTAGGGTTAATCTATTCTTTCCTTGATCGATGGCCAGGTCGTCCTCTAATCCGTCTCATGCACAAGGAAACACATCGTGACTCGTAACAAGGAGGATGGGGTGGGGGTTGCTCTTTATTACCACTCTTCGGCATGAGAAAAAGTATTTGCTTGGGAGCAAGATAAATATTTAAGTAGTATGTATGAGAGAGCAGATTAGCGTTACCTCAAACCTGGTTCGGGATGGGTATTTATAGCCGAAGAGTGAAGGAGAAGGGCCCAAAGGGTCGCTAGATGGGCCTAGGACCTGACTGACAATGCGTAGCCTTTGTAGGTGTGTCAGGAACACAGGTCACGGGAGCGTTGGGCACATCTGGAGGTGATGCCACGTCCTGCTGGTGTTGTCAGTCTGTCTATCAGCTTTTTATGCATGTGGACGGTCAGCTGCCGCTGCTGTCAGTGCCAAGGCAGACCACTTGCTGGTTTGGTCATTGATGTCAAAGTGTCAGTTCCACTTCTCTCGACAATAGGATGTGGTTCTGGGCCGCATCGCTATATGCGGTAACCGCAGTGATTACCGTATGTCTTGTGTTGACGAAAACAGCCATTTTCATACACAAGGTGAATCTTCTCATCTTTCCCCGAGTGGGAAAGAAAACCGGGTTCGTGCGCGCCCGCACGAACGTGGATGAATCCTTGTCGGTAGGGGTAATGAGCTAAGTAATGATCACTCACGCCCAAGCCTGGTGCGGGGTTTGGGACCATACCCCTTCAAGTCCCCCCAGTCCAGTGTTGCTTCCATGCGCAAGTTGCAAGTGAGTGGAATACTAGACTAATGGTCGAAAGGGTGTCTCTTTAAATCGGTTTGGAGAAGATACTAGGCCGAGGCCTTTGCTCCTGTTTGATGTAAATCAATTGGTCGATTGATCGTTAATTCTGGAGTTGGGTGAGTAGAGCCTTTGTCAACCGCGTAGAACCAGTGAGTTTCAAGCTTTGTTCTGCGGTTACCCTTTTGATGTTGATGTCCTAGTTTGAGCGTCTGGTTCAAGCTTCCTTATGATAGTACAAGTCACGAATCGTCACTCGTGCTTGCACGAAAAACGTAAGGTCTTGTTGTGAATACTATGGGTAGATACACAAGATCATAAGCACACTTGTTATCCCTAGTGTTGATCGTGTGAACACAATGGTAGATAAACAAAGTCCTAAGCTGACTTGTTACCACCATTGTTGAGCTTCCTGTTCTCAAGTTCACAATGATTATCAAGAGTCTGCATGAACAGCCTCGGAGACTTGGCTTCAAGCTGCTTCATATTCATGAACTGGTCATTCGTTTGAGTATTCGTTTAAATAAATGGGATTTATTTAAAAGTGAAAAGAACACTGAAACCAGTTGTTCTTGATTTCGCAGAACTGTCTCCTGCCAGCTGGTGGTCTGTGATTGGCTTAGAAACTGCACGTTTCTGCGGTGACTTCGTTTGCATTAATTACAAAGGGTATAAAAGGGGAAACCCTTTAGAGTTTCCCCTCACTTCGTTCGAATTTCAAAAATTCTCCGGCGACTGAAGTTCTTGTTTTCTGTCTTCTCCGACGATATATTTGAATTATTCAGTGAGTTTGAAGTTAGTTTCTTCTTACCCCATTATATCTTAATCTTTCTTGATGGCTTCACCATCGAAACCGTCTTCTCCACCGGCTTCGCCTGTGGAAGAAGATGTTGATATGTCAGAGGATGACGCTAGTTTGCCGGTGTTAAAGTGGAGTGTACCCCAATTCCGGCAACTGATGACAAGTGTCAGGATGCCAGATGAGTATGGGGAGATTTACCCGAAAGATGGAGAAACGGCAGCGATGCACCTGACAGCTATGTGACGCTTTTTTCCGAGTTCTTTGTTCTTGAAAATTTCCAGTTGCCATTGACTGTTTTCATGGAAGAGCTGCTGGAATATTACAGGATCCATATCTCCCAGCTTAACCCGTTGGGAATGGTTCATGCTCGACATTTTGAGTATTGTTTCCTTTCCTAGGATATTGAATCGATGGTGGAGAATTTCCGGCGGTTTTATTAGTTGCATGCCCAACAGGGGTTCTATTCTTTCCGACTCTGCGACGACGCATTCAGAATTCTTCAAGTTCCACCAAAGAGTTTTACCCAGTGGAAATCAAAGTTCTTTTATGTGAAGGAGGCTGTGGTTGCTTGTAAGCAACATTTTAGGAATGTGTATGTGAACATTCCTAAGGAGAAGATAACCGTTCCTACTGTTGAAGTGCAGGGATGGATGTAGGCGCTTCAGGCCGTCTCGAATGTTGTACTGAGCAACAGGGAGTTGTAGTATCTTCGTATGATGTTGCGGTTGAAACCGGGCAGCCAAATGAAGCTGGTTTGTAGGGAAAAAGACCAAGGTAATTGCTTTTTGCCCTGTTTATTTATAAATTGCCTCGCTGTTTGGTGTGTGAAAGGTGTGATATGTTTTTATTGATATTTTAAGCCCATTTTACACACTAATCAAGTTTTAAATTTATAAAACACGAAGAGATCACAATATTGTACCGAGTGAGGGTTACTGCAAATGGTACAATACTCTTCTTCATAATCATCCTCTTCATAGTGGTAATTGCAACCTCCTGAGTATTGATCCATAAGAATCACCCACCAGACCACAAAAGAGTCTCGGGACCAGAAAACAAAAATAAAAGTGGAAACAAAGGCTCACCACGACCCCGTGGTTAGTGAGCACGGCCCGTGGTCTGGATCTTTATCTGGGCGTTTTGAAGTTAATTACTGGTTGGGATCATCACGGGGGCGTGTTCAATGAGCACGAACCGGTGTTCAGACTCTGTATCTGGGTGTTTCTTATTTTTATGCAGCACGGGGGCGTGTTCAGTGAGCACGGCCCCGTGTCCAGACTACTGTTAATGCAAAAATTTAAGAAAAAATTTAGAAATGTGCGCACAGTTTTTAAAAAGTTTTGAAAAATGATTAGGCCGTCGATTTTAAGCTTTCTTAAAATCCTAGTGTCCCCGGCAACTGCGCCAAAAACTTAGTGTGTGTAAGGTATGATATGTTTTTATTGATATTTTAAGCCAATTTTACACATTAATCAAGTATTTAATTTATAAAACACGATATTCTACTAACACTAAACACACACTTGGGCAAGTGCATCCATCGTGAGCGTAGTATAACGTTGGTAAGACACCGAGGTCGTCTAAGGACACAAGAGCTTTTAGTACCGGTTTATCCTTAACGTTTAATCAATCTAATTTTTTTGAGAAAAGATTTTTTAACATGAAAATAAAACTAAAAATGCAGAAATAAAAATAAAATAAAATAAAAACAGATAGACAAGATGAATCACTTGGATCCGACTCTCCTTTAATGTATCCTTTGATGATTTTTGCACTTTCGGACTTTTTTAAGAGATTATCTTAGTTATAGTAGTAGGCCCCTCTTTTGAAAGTGACGTCACACTCAACCCAGTGGTTTGAGTCAGCAAGGATACAATCCCAAAGGGTCGGAATTTTGAAAGATAATTAATTAAGTTATTAATGCAAAAAGTGGTAGGCCCCTCTTTTGAATGTGACGTTACCCTCGGCTAAGTGGTTTGAATCAGCAGGGATACAATCCCAAGTAGCCGGTTTATTGTATTAATAGTAGTTTACATATGAGGGGATAGCTATTCGCACCCCCGCCATCCCATACCAGTGGGTATTGAAGGAGGTCCTAGTAAGCTTGACCCAGGTCCTTGTAGGATCTATACACTGAACAAGGCAAGAACCTTACTAAACCATTCCCTTAACCCCCGACCAGATAGCCAACATACCTCTATATAGACCGTAGAGATATGAATGGTGTAAATCTTTTACTTTATATAGACAATAAAGTAATGCCAAGACACCACGGACATATGATAAAGAAAATTCACCTTCAACATAAGAAACTAGTTATTAAAGTCATTAATACAAAACCAAATAAAAAGTACCAAAAGATTAAAAATCAAAAGTAATACATAAAAGACTTGTCTTCACCAAGTGATGTAAGAGGCTTAACCAAACATGGCCTTTGATTGGTAAGAACTCTTACTATCAATCTTGGATCCCGAGACTACTACACACACTTTAAGGTGGATGATGGGTGATGGTGGTGGATGTGGGTGTTGTAGTGGTGGCAAAGTGGGAGAGTGGTGGTTTGCCAAGGGATGCCTTTGAAGTGAGCCAAGCACCCCTATTTATAGCCAGAACAGAACCCCGGCCTCGGCCCTGTGTCCAGCGGGCACGCCCCTTTGGCCAGCCTTTTCTCTTCCTTTATTAAATGCATGTGTCAGCAGAGGGCCCTACACGGCCCGTGTTCAGTGGGCATGGCTCTGTGGGTAGAAGCGTATCAGTACTACCAAGATTTTGCAAGATTCTACGTATCTTAGCATTAACCACGCCCCGTGCTGAGCTGGGCACGCCCCCGTGGTGGGCGCAGACGCTTCCATAGTTTTGTCTTTTCTGCAGACACATGACCATGCCCCCGTGTCCAGTGCGCACGACCCCGTGGTAAGTCTTCTGTTTCTTGTTTTTGCTTTTGCTTTTGGGGATGCTGCCGAGGGGTCAGGCATGTCACATTTATTCCTTTTCTTTGTATTTATGTTGGTTTTGGCCGTATATTGTTCCTTTTGCTCGTTTAAGCTCATTTGGTACTGTAAATTCAAAAGGAAGACAAAAACACACTTTTTCAAACATTAGTACTAAAAAAAGGTTAGTTTTATGCCTCATTTGATGTAATTTATATGTTACATTTTACACACATCACTGTTGCTAACAATGGACTTGCGATTTCTCAGTGGTACGCTTCTGGCGCTCGTTTGCGAAAGATAGTGAAGTGAAGCTTTGCGTGGAAAAGTGCGGTGAAGGGGAGGAAGGGTGGTATGAGACCATCGTTGCGAGCTTCCGGGTTGCAGATTTGGCCACACTTAATGCCTCTCTGCGGCAAAGGCCAGGTAATGTATCAATATGTTTGTTGTATACTAACCTTGTAGTCTCTGATATCTTAGAAGAATTTATGTTTGCCGCAGGTAAGCTTAGTGCCCTAGGAGACCACCCTGCAGCCGCGAGTGGTGGTAAGGGAGTTGCGAAAACCGCAGTTGCGGTTGTGGTCAAGGCCGGGAAGGCCAAGAAGCCAGAAAAACCTGTTACCAATCCGGTAAAGCAGGTTGCATCAGGTACCTTCCGCCCCCGAATAACCAAATCTGAAGATTACATCTTAGTGTCTGATACTCTAGAGGGGTCGGATGCACCAGGTTCTTCCTCCGGTGCGGGTGGCGCAGGTGCTAGTACGGGGCCCATCATTGGGCAGAAGAGGAAACAAGATACCGCACCTGCCGGTGCGGAGAAGAAGGAGAGCTTACGCTGTGCTAGGACGGCGTCACTTGGAACGCGTCTTGCGCAGCCTTCTTCTGGTAAGTTCTCATATATTTGTTTGAATTTTATTTTCGCTGAAATTTCCTGATAAGTATTTGTCTTGTGTATTGCAGCGGCTGTAAGCGCGCACATTCCTACTCCTCCGTCTTAACCGCTTAAAGTTGCGGGTGAAGAGAAAAAGTCGGAGGTTGGGCCTGAAGAAGTTCAGGTCCTAAGTAGTGAGGAGACCCCCTGTGCAACGCGCAGGGGGGGGAGGGGGTTGTTTGAGACTCCCGTGGGTGAGAGCGGTGTCTACGATGACACTGTGGACTCATCTGGTAATTAGATCGATTCTACTGCCTCGCGCGGTTCTGGTGGAGTTGAGGGGGACAAAAAGCAAAAGTCTCTCGTTCAAGAAAATGTATCCAGCTCTGGCACAACAAACAAGGGGAGTGCTAATCAGCCTTCGATTCAGCCAACTAAGACATCCCTTGACTACTACTACCACACATATTCTGAAGCGTGGTCTAGACGTCCATACCCCTCCATGGAGTATTCTTCAAGGGGATATGATGACGGACCCTTCCCTCTGCAGTGAAGTTTTGAAAGGTGTCGGGACCCCCGCTGAGTTGGTGCGATTAAGGGCCGGTGGGCGCGAAAATTTATATCTGCAGCATGCCCTTTACCTGACTGGGGGTTCCATGACTGGGAACGTGATCCTCCATGATTGGTACTCTCTTTCCCAAAAGGAAGAGGAGTATGATCGTTTGAAGTCTGAAGCCGCTGCTAACATGGAAAAATTCATGCGGCTGAGGAGCGGTTATCAAAGAAAAACACTGACTTCGAGGCATACAAACAAATAGAGGAATGGGCCGTAATCGCGGGCCACAAACAGAATTGGTCTTTAACTCATCTTCTATCTGAAGAGCGCAAGCTCTAGAAAGAGGCTTGTGATAGAGAAAATGAAAAACTTTACCGTCTTTGTCAGGAAAATGTAAACCTGAAGGCGGCGAATGTAGCCCTTGTGAAAGAAAAGGCCGCGGCTGTTGCGGTGATGAAGGATGCTGAGGCAAGCCGTGAGGCCATGGGGAAGGCCATCGAGGAGGCCAATGTTAGTTGTACCAGAATGGCGAAAACGATAGAGGAGGCCAAGACCACGTACGCGACGTAAGAGGTATGTAATTATGCTTCACCCTTTGTTTGTACTTAATCAAATATGAGAATGTCTTCTCATATTGAAAGTTGTTTGTAAGCAGGAAGATTCGCGCAAGGAGTTACAGGCTTGCGAGGTGATTTTGGCAGATGTGAACCGGCGCTTGGTGGAGTCCGAAACGCGAGCTGCAAAAGCGGAAGAGGAGCGAGATGGTATGGCAACGATGAATGCCAACCTTGTCGCTGACCGCACATGGATGTGAAACTTCAGTGTTGTTCATGTAAGTGCCTTATCATTCGTCTGTTCATGGTTTTGCCTTAGTATTAAATCACCATGTAATTATTGTGTGCAGGTTGCGAATGCAATACTGGACGCACCGGAAAATACGAACACGGTTGCTGAGGTTGTCAGCCGCGCGCGGGAAGCTGGGTACAAGGCCAGCTACACTGAGTGTCTTGCTCATGTGAATGTCGTATCTGCGATGAAGTTCACCGATGAACGGTGTGCCTTGCATGGGGTTGACACCGAAACAGCCATGAAAGCCGCAACTGATGCTTATGATGGCCTTATTGTTCCTGCCCTTGCCCAGGTGGAAGAATGCTTGGCTGCGGATGACTATGTTGACCGGCTGCGGGCATTCTTCGCCCCGAAGGAAGGTGCTGAAGGAGAAGGCTGCGAAGGTTAGAGTAGGTTGGGCATGCGTGCCTTGTTTTCCTTGTTCTGACTTGTATAGTTTTTGATATTTTTGTAACTATAACAAGTAGGCTCTTATGCATCCATGTCTAAAATAACAAAATCCACTGGAAACACGAATTAGTCGATTTTAACAGGCATATTTTCAACAAATCCACGTGGATATTTAATTGAACGATCTGCAAGTTGAATGCTCATTCTAGTGGGTGAAGGTTCACCCAGATCTAATTTAGCAAAAACCTTATAAGGCATAAGATTTATGCTAGCTCCTAAATCAGCTAATGCGTGAGTAACAGATATGCTGCCAATGAGGTAGAGAAGAGTAAAACTACCCGGATCTCCCATCTTTTCAGGTAAATGATTTTGGAGAAGGGCTGAACAGTTTTCATTCATCAACACACAAGACAAGCTTTTAAGTTTTTGGTTGTTTGTGAGGATGTCTTTTAAGAACTTTGCGTATTTAGGCATTTGAGCCAACACCTCAACAAATGGTATGTTTATATGTAATTGGTTAAACATTTCAAGAAACTTACCATGTTTTTCATCGTTCTTCTGCTTCTTCAGTCTGCTCGGATATGGAACTGGAGGAGTATATTCTGCAATTGGCTCCTGGAGCTGTGCTGTACTTACTGGGACTCACCTAGCGTGCACCTCGTCCAAAGCGTCAGTATGGACCGTCTCAGTGATCGGTGGTAAGTCCGATTTGTCAGGTCCCGTGGTTTTACCACTCCTCGTCATTACTGCATTAACATGCCCTCTCAGGTTTGGTTCCGTGTTACCTAGAAGACTACCCTGGGGTCTTTCAGACAACATCTTGGCCAACTGGCCGACTTGATTCTTAATGGTTTGTATTGAAGCCTTCTGGTTCAGCATTTCCCCTTCTTATGCCATGAAATGCTCCTCATGGTCCTGGTATCATTTCTTAGATATTTGGTTGGCATTGTTGGAGTTGTTTAATAGCTGCACCATCATCTCCTCTAATTTTGAGTTGTTTTGAGAGGCTTGTGGCTGGGAAGTGCTTCCTGAACCTAAATTATTGTAACGTGGTTGGAAAGATTGCCCCTAGGGATGAAAGGTTTGCACCTGAGGATGTTGTGGCGTGGGAGCGCGTTGATCATATCCGAGTGGGTGTTGGTTATTAGAATTAGATTTCCACCCAAAGTTTGGGTGATTTCTCCATCCCGGATTGTACGTGTTGCTGTAGGGGTTGTTTTGGGGCCTAATTTGATAACCCAATTAGTCCACCTCTTCGTGGCCTGTAAACATAACACCCTGCTCACAAGTACCTGGCTCGTGTGACACTCCACACTGATCACATGATCATTGTACCTGCGAAACGTTCTGAGCTTCATCGAACCTTGCTGCCAAAGCTCCAATCTGTGCTGCAAGAGCCGTATATGTATCCACCTGGTGAACTCCAGGAATAGATGATGCTTTATTTCGCACTCCACCGTGACGAGAACTCGACTTCAAGGTAGCTTTCTCTATAATTGCATGGGCTTCAGTTGGTGTCTTAGTTCCAAGATCGCCTCCTGCATATATTTAACAACTCTCCCGAAACCCTTAAACAAGTCCCATGTGTCCTAAAATACACCCCGTATACGAAAAACAGCCCCGAAATACATTTAATTTAACAAAAATCAAGAAAAACAAGAAATTAGGGGTGCTAGTGGGGCGCGACCCCCTTGTCTATATTCGTCGCGGGCCGCGACCAAGTGGACAGTAGGCGCAACCCTAGGCCGCCACGTGTCGCACTCGTGTCGAAGCTAGTCCGCAAGTCAGCAAGGCTAGGGCCTAGTCTACAAGCTCTGGCGGGGCGCGATAGCCCTCTTGTTTCCGTCGCGGGGCGTGAGAAAGCGGCCGAGCAGTCCTATAAATAGAGGCCATCGGCTTCATTTGCCAAATCGTTCACAATCGCAATTCTTTTTAAAATTCTGAATGTTAGAAGTAATATCGGGTATAATACCCCCCTAATTAGCAAAGCTCTGCCTTGTTGTAAGTATTATAACCCCTGGTTACGTATTAGATACACTGCCCGATTGATCTAGCGCTCCGTAACGCATGTCGAGACTCTGCCTGACTTAGTCGTTGGAGTTCTGTCTCGGGGAGGGTATAGCTAATATAAATTTGGGTTATTATAATAACGCGTGTGCATTGTTTAAACTAATAAATTATAACCAGGAAATCACAAGGAAATACCTAAATTAGCAATGTTAGTAATCCTTCTTTTTGTAAATTGTTTTTACAAAACCTCAATTGTTTTACATTATAATCAACAGTGATTGAGTATTTGTAAATCTACAATTATCGTCGGTATGTTGGGGTTTTGTATACAAAATTTGTTACTACACTGTAAGTAGTAACATTACCACCAGCCAGGATTGACAGTACCGTGGGTGGTAATTAAGGTAGATGTAAACAAATGTAATTGCTGGATTGCCCTCAGTGCTGTAAAACTGATAAAACTTGTTTTGATTAAACTGTGATTCACTCTCCAGTATTTTCCACTGGCAAAAATGTTTTAAACGCGTTTCATGTAACAAAATGTGAAAGCCAAATAGAAGCCAGCTGGAGAGCACTGAAGGCTTGGAAAAGTGGCTATAAAAGTTACCTAAATAAAGAAGAAGTTTTATTTCAATAAATTAGGGTTTATCCCTACAAACATATTATGAATGGAAACTTGGGTTTTACCCATGTGTTTAATATTTATAGAATGAGGTGTTTTACTCTGATAAAATATTTCCTAACTACGATCCTGATGTAAATTCCACTGCCAAAATTAAATAAACACCGATACCACCGAATTTGCGAAGCTCGCGGCCGCCCGCCTTCCGAGGCAAGGGGTCGGGGGTTGCGACAGGAGGTGGTATCAGAGCTACAGCTACTGATTTCAGCCACAGAAGTGTTCTGCTGACATTGAAATTGTCAATTATGTTAGGAAATAATCCATGTGACTATGTGTATATGTGTATAATATTGTTTTGTGTTATTTGACAATCTGTTAGTTTACAGTATGAGTGATCAAGGACCATCGGACGCTTATTGTCAATTGTCTAGTTCTCCTGGAGATGAAGGAACTTCCTCCCAGCCTACTCCTTCGGGGTACTCAGCTGACACCGAAGAGGGGATATTCATCTTTAAAGCGCAATCCGCAGAACCATTCCATACCAAAACGAGAGGATGGTTCAGTCAGGAAGCACATGAGCGTAGGAAAAGAATGAGGAAATTACAGCAACAAAGGGCTTTAACAGCAATAAATAGGGAGATGAATGCCCACACCCAAGACATAATCAATAAGCGATTGGCCAACTTTCACATATTAGCTACCACTGCCGCTGACCCAAACTTAGAACAAATCATTGCATCACAGCCACTACCACTGTTTCCCACTCTGCCTATGGAAATAGAACCCAACCAAGAAGAACCAGTTCCCATACCAGCTTTTAAACCAGATGAGATACCTAGAGTCCCAGCACCCAATCCTTTAGCATATGATCCGTGGAATGACGACCATATGGATTATCGAGAACTCTACCCACAAGAGGAACCCATACCAAACCCTATAGCACCATACCCAAATCTTGACCCTCTAGATCCGTATTAGGATGCTGACCAGTATGTTAGGGAAATCCTAGAAAACCCATACCCGTATGGAGACCCTTCACTACCATACCCTGAACCAATACCCGCACCGCCACCACCCATGAATACCGAAAATGTGCAGGAACTCCGCACTTTTGGTGAGGAGTTAGTTGATGAAGGAGATAAAATAAGGCAAATAGGGGAGAAGCTCGTTTGGAAGTATGACGAGCGAAATATGCAGTACTGGATGAACCCCTAGAAACAATAATAATATATATATATATATATATATAGATATGCATATATATAAATACAAGTGGTTTGAAAAAAAATCAACTAAAATAGATAAGCTAATACTTACTGATGCATAACTAGTAGTATGTTTTAAATTCCAGTTATAGTTGCAATAGATGCATATATATAAAATAGAGTAAAATGTCGCAGTGATCGACGGTTTTGACCAATGTGTTTGTTTGTGCAATTCTTGGCATTAAATCTTATTCTGTGATATTAATACCTGATAATTGTTGTAAATCCAGATGGACAACGAAGAAAATCTAGAAAACCAGATAGTGATAACCAAATAAATAACAGTGTCATTCAACACATAGTAACCCAAAGAATTAGAGATGTTATGCCATATATCATCAAAACTGTTAAAGAAGCGGAAAATAATAAAAGTAATAGTGGAAGTAAACGACCACCTACTGAACCCAGTCACAGCGTAAACAATGGACCGTTACTTCAATTGCCTATTCCAAAAAGAAGAAGAACCATGTCTTATGGTTGTTCTTACAAAGAATTCTGGTCTTGCAAACCGATAGAATTCTCTGGCAATGAAGGAGCCATTGTAGCTCTACGCTAGATAGAAAAGACAGAGGTCGTCTTAAAAATAAGCAAGTGTGCAGAGGAAGACAAAATCATGTTTGCTTCCAATATTTTTTAAGAATGCAACCTTAGAATGGTGGAATACTATTCTCCAGTCTAGGGGAAGTGACATAATCTATAGTATGGAATAGACTGAGTTTAAGAACATGGTCGAAAGGAAATTCTGTCCTCCCAATGAAAAAGAATAGATTGCTAATAAATTCTTGAACCTTAGAGTGACTGGAGTAGACTGTAAGGGTTACACTACCATATTCTTCGAATATGCTAGAATAGTGCCAACCCTGGCCTCACCAGAACCAGTATTAATCTCCCGTTACATCTGGGGATTAATCAGTGAAATTAGACATGTAGTCAAGGCAGCTAGACCACAACTATAGAAGAAGCTGTAGAACTAGCAAATACCTTGACTGATGAACTGGTACGTACACAAGAAGAGAACCAGAGGAAGAACCTAGTCCAGAAACTTACCCAGGAATTTCGCTACGGTAATTCCAACCGAATGAAGAATGTAGGTTCTACTTCTGCATCCTACTGCAAGTCTTGCAAGAAGAAACATTCAGGAAGATGTTCTACTTACTGCAACTTCTGCAAGATACCTGGACACAAGGAAGAAGACTGCAGGAAGAAATCCAGTAATGGAGTATGCTTCAATTGTGGAAAAAAAGGGAATATTAAACCGAACTGTCCAAAACTAGCTCCAGCCATGAACAACAAGACTACTAAGAATGCTAGTGCTTTTGTTCTAACTGCAGAAGAAGCCAAGATGATTCCGGATGTGATTCTTGGTACGTTTTTAGTAATGATGTTTTTGCTAAAGTATTATTTGACTCTGGTGCGAACCAAAGTTTTATTAATACTTCATTTTGCAAAATTCTTAATCAACCATTAACTAAACTTCAACAAGAATGTCCAGTGGAAACGGCAAATGGAGAATCCATTAGGATCACTGAAATCTTGCAGGGAGCAAGAATAGAAATTTTAAACCATAATTTTATTGCTAACCTTTATCCAATGAACCTAGCTGGATTTGATGTTGTATTAGGAATGGATTGGTTAGTGACCAATAAAACCAATATTTTATGTGATCAAAAGTCAATACAAGTAAATTCACCAAAAGGTGAAATTATCACAATTAAAGGAGATAAGCCAACTAGATCTAAGAAATTCATCTCTGTGATGAAAACCGCAAGTTATGCAAGAAAATGATCAATAGTGTATATGATTTCCATAATTATTAACACTAAAGGAAAAGAATTGAAAGATATTCCCGTAGTATCTCAATTCTCAGATGTTTTTCTTGAAGAACTACCTGGACTACCGCCAGATAGGGAAGTCGAATTCAGAATTCACCTACTACCAGGGACAGCACCGATTGCCAAGGCACCTTACCATTTGGCGCCAGCAGAGATGCAGGAACTAAAGAAGCAATTGGATGAACTTCTGGAGAAAGGTTTCATACAACCAAGTTCATCACCATGGGGAGCACCAATCTTGTTTGTCAAGAAGAAAGACGGATCAATGTGTATGTGCAACGATTACCGCGAATTGAACAAGGTTACGATTAAAAATTGGTACCCATTACCGAGAATCGATGATTTGTTTGACCAACTGCAAGGAGCTCGATTCTTTTCTAAGATCGATTTAGACTCAGGATATCATCAATTGAAAGTACAGGAAGAGGAAATTCCTAAAACTGCCTTCAGAACAAGGTATGGCCATTATGAATTTACTGTCATGCCATTTGGTCTAACCAATGCCTAGCCACATTTATGGACATGATGAACAGAATATGTAAACTATATCAAGATAAATTCATAATTTTCTTTATAGATGATATTCTCATTTACTCTAAGAGTAAAGAGGAACATGCAGCGCAACTGCATGCACTTCTTACATTATTAAGAAAGGAAAAGCTTTATGCTAAATTCTCAAAATGTGAATTTTTGTTACAAGAAGTACAATTTCTTGGACATTTAGTCAATCATGAAGGAATCCATGTGGATCCCACAAAGATCGAGGCGATTACTAAATGGAAAGTCCCTGAATCACTAACGGAAGTGAGACATTTTCTTGGACTGGCAGGCTATTATAGACGGTTTATCTGAGATTTCTCTAGAATAGCCATTCCTTTAACAAAACTGGCCTGTAAATCAGTCTAGTTTGAATGGGGACCAAAACAGGAAGAAGCCTTTAGAATCCTTAAGCAAAGATTAACCAACGCACCCATACTAGCATTATCAGAAGGAACAGAAGACTTTGTAGTCTATTGTGACACTTCTAAGTTAGGTTATAGATGTGTGTTAATGCAACGTCAAAAGGATATAGCCTATGCCTCTAGACAACTTAAGAATCATGAAGAAAATTATACAACCCATGATCTAGAGTTAGGAGCCATAATTTTTGCCCTTAAGATTTGGAGACATTACCTTTACGGTAGTAAGTTTACCATTTTCACCGATCATAAGAGTTTAAGATATGTTTTCAGGCAAAAAGAGTTAAATATGAGACAAAGACGCTGGATGGAAATCCTTAGTGATTATGATTGTAGTATCCAGTATCATTCAGGAAAGGCTAATGTAGTAGCTGATGCTTTAAGTCGAAAGTATCATGATAAACCAAGAAAAGTACGTTCTCTCAAATTAAATATGCAGGTAGATTTAAATGAGCAAATTAGAGAAGTACAAGAATCAGTTGTCAAGGATGATACTGAAAAATTAAAGGGAATGATTAAGGAATTAGAACAAGGAACAGATGGAATTTGGAGATTCCATAAGAAAAGAATTTGGATACATCCCGGTAGTGATAAAATGTATCAAGACTTAAGAAAGAATTTTCGATGGATAGGAATGAAAAAGGATATAGCAGCCTATGTTGCCAAGTGTTTAACCTGTTCACAAGTTAAAGCTAAACATCAGAAACCCTCAGGTTTATTACAGCAATTGGAAATGCCTGTATGGAAATAGGAATTCATAACAATGGACTTTGTTACCAAATTACCCAAGACAAGAAAAGGTAATGATACAATCTGGGTAATTGTAGACAGATTAACCAAGTTTGCTCATTTCTTACCGATGAAGGAAACTTCCAGTATGGAACAATTAGCCAAGTTATATGTAAATGAAATAGTTTCATTACATGGAATTCCTTTATCTATTGTGTCTGATAAAGATAGCTGTTTTACTTCTCATTTTTGGACTAGTTTCCAAAAAGCAATGGGAACCAAGTTAAATCTAAGCACAACTTATCATCCTCAAACGGACGGACAAAGTGAAAGGACAATTCAGACAATGGAAGATATGCTTAGAGCTTGTGTAATTGATTTCGTCGGATGAAAGTGCCGAACCCCAGTCTGTTGGGCAGAAATTGGAGAAAAGCAACTGTCTGGACCAGAGATAGTGCAAGAAACAACGGACAAGATTATTCAAGTCAAAGAAATATTAAAAGAAGCACGCGATCGACAAAAGAGTTATGCTGATAACAGGCGAAAACCGTTGGAATTTCAAGTAGGAGACAAAGTATTATTAAAAGTTTCTCCGTGGAAAGGAATAATCAGATTCATTAAAAGAGGAAAGTTAAGCCCCAAGTATATTGGACCTTTTGAGATTATTAGAAGAATAGGACCAGTAGCTTATCAGCTACGACTGCCCGAGGAAATGGCAGGAATACATGATGTATTTCATGTATGTAATCTCAAGAAATGCTTAGCAGATGAATCATTAGTAGTACCTCTTAAAGACATAGAGGAAAATGAGAAGCTTAAGTTTGTAGAGAAACCACTACAAATTGAAGATAGAAAGATCAAGAACCTCAAGCACAAGAAATTAGTTCTAGTCAAAGTGAAATGGGATTCCAAGAGAGGACCAGAGTACACTTGGGAGCATGAATAAGAGATGCAGAAGAAATATCCACACCTGTTCTAGTAGACCTCGAGGACGAGTTCTAAAACAAGGTGGGAGGATATAACAACTCTCCTAAAACCCTTAAACATGGCCCATATGTCCTAAAATACACCCCGTATACGAAAAATAGGCCCGAAATACATTTAATTTAACAAAAATCAAGAAAAACAAGAAATTAGGGGCGCTCGCGGGGCGTGACCCCCTTGTCTTTATTCGTCGCGAGCGCGACCAAGTGGACAGCAGGCGCAACCCTAAGCCGCCACGTGTCCCACTCGTGTCGAAGCTAGTTCGCAAGTCAGCAAGGCTAGGGCCTAGTCTATAGGCTCTGGCGGGGCACGACAGCCCTCTTGTTTCCGTTGCGGGGCGCGAGAAAGCGGCCAAACAACCCTATAAATAGAGGCCACCGGCTTCACTTGCCAAATCGTTCACAATCGCAATTCTCTCTAAAATTCTGTATATTAGAAGTAATATCGCGTATAATAATCCCCTAATTAGCGAAGCTCTGCCTCGTTGTAAGTATTATAACTCCCGGTTACGTATTAGATACGCTGCCCAAAAGCTGCATATTTGTTCCTTTTGTTCATTTACACTCATTTAATCCTGAAAATACAAAAGGAAGACAAAAGCACACCTTTTCCAACATTAGTACTAAAAAGGGTTAGTTTTATACCTCATTTGATGTAATTTATATGTTGCATTTTACACACATCAAATACCCCCACACTTGAATCTTTGCTAGTCCTCAAGCTAAACTCTTTATAATGTGGCTTACACTCCTAAATGGAATGGGTAGAAGAGAAGTTTTTGGGCTTGAGTTGAGTGTCGGGAATCCAAGATCTTTATTAGGATTTATTTTTATGTTATTTACAATCCTATTCGTTATGATTTATTTAGAACATTTCATAAGAGAAATTACTTATTTGGGCAAAACATGCATTTTTAAAACTCCATTTATATACAAGTTCACATACCTCACAGGAGATCACTCAACACTCGGCCGAAGATGTATTTTTGTGAAACACTCGAGACCGACATGGAACTTACTTCTACCATATGCTTGCCAAGCAATCAATCCTCCTCCTTTTTAACTATACACCTTTGTAAATATCAAGATGGTTTTGGGTTAGTGGTTAGTAAAAAGGGCGAAAAGCGTAAAAAGCGTCGGTCGTCGTAAAACTTTTTGTTTTTGTGACTTTTATTAAAAAAAAACATTTTCAAACAAAGTTTTTTTTGAGGAACTTGTTTGTTTATTGCTATACTTTATATACATATATATATATAGGGCCAGGATCATTTCAGAACCATAAATATTTACAGAACTCGCAGAACTCCTAATAAACAATCTTTTTATTTATATATTTTTATGTTCAGGATAATTTTATCATTTATTATGTGTATTTTTACGATTACATACATGTTAAGAGTAATTTTATCATTTTTTATATGTAATTTTATAATTACACATATGTAAACTAGTTTTTTACATATATGTAATTAGTTATGACACGTATATATAATTTTGGCAATTAAACATATGTAAACTACTTTTAACATGTATGTAATCAAAGAAATACATATAATAGATGATAAAAAGATTCTAAATACAAAAAACTTATATATAAAATGATTGATTATTAGGAGTTCTGAAAGTTCTGTAGTTATTTAGAGTTCTGAAATGAACTCAACCCTATATATATATATTTGATAAGGAATGTCACATGAAAATCGAGCTTTTTACTAAAATAAAAGGTTAAAAATAAAAAGGTTTTGGTGGGTAAAGGGTGTTTCTTTTGTGGGTTTAGAAACGAAAAGGTTTAGGCTCAAAGGGGTTAACTAGGGGGATTTTGAGTAGGTGATAAAAAAAATGAAAAATAATGGTGTAGAAAAGAAAAAGGGTTAGTCCTAATGCCTCCATCATTTACTTACTTGGGTTTAAGTTGGTAAGGACCGGGAATGTATTGTCATGGCAAGTTCTAGAGTCGTAAGAAACCAAGCGGCTATTCACATAAGAAATGAAAGATGAGCATTTAATTTAAAGATGAGTGCTTTTATGCTCAATAAAGGTTCAAAACTCACTTTTTGTGGGAATGGGTTTTTAATGTGATCAAGTATATATAATCAAATTTTAACTTGATTTGTCATGCCGTTTCATAATTTTCTTATGTTGGTTCTTTTTATCACGACGCTATCGGTTGTAAATTTGTAAAAATATAACCTTTTTAGAACTTGGTATTCCCAATTTAAACCAAGACATGTAAAAAAATGAAAAGTTTTTGAAAAAAATTGGGGTGATTAGCGGTTTCAATAGAGTTTTGTGTAAGGCTTGTTATTAGGACTTGCAAAATTCAAGGTTTTAGCATCCCCCCCCCCCACACTTAAATAACACATTATCCTCAATGTGTCCCAAAAATAAGTTTTTAGGTTGATTCAATGTGTAAAAAGGTGTTAAAAACAAGGTTTTGGTGTTACTGGGCATCTGGACACGACCTCGTGTTGGATGAGCACGGCCCCGTGGTCAGATTGCCAGTAACGAAAACTTACAGAAGCTGGACACGGGGGCGTGTCTGGTGGACACGACCCTGTGTTGGGCATAATTAAAACAAACGACAGGTACTGGGCGGTGGACACGGGGGCGTGCCGACTGGGCACGACCCCGTGTGGACAATCTGCAATCTTTGAAAACAGGTTTCGTCTTTTGGTTCTAGTTTCCAGGCTTATGTAGCACTACCTTTTTTACTTAAAAATACCACACCATACCAAATAACCAACATCCTACTTTACCATAAGTTTCAACATCCACAACACAAACTAACAAAAAAGAAAAATGCAGAAAATTAAAAGTGTTAAGAAAAGTGAATTGTTCAACAATGGCACGCAGGCCATGAAATTGTTTGTGAGAGATAAAGGGTTAACCTGTTATGACCTTCAACCGTGTAATGCCACCTCTAACACCTCTCGCTCAATCCATGTCGCCATCCTCGTCATTATCCCTTCCTTGGCCCGCCATGTACTCCCGGATGTTGCTAATATCATCCTGCATGCCGGAGAAGTTTCTTTCTATAACTCCGACCCAGGCGTACGTGTTGCTTTCCATATTGTAGGTGTTCCGAGTGCACATGATATTTTCCTGCAACAAATCATGTAAACTTTGGAAGTTAGGAAAACCACCTCCTTGAGAGGAGGATTGGCCCGGATCATCATGATGCTGATAGTGGTACTGGGGAGGAGGACGGATATGTGGAACGTGAAGGACGAGAGCTTCTTGAGGGTTCCACGCATGCCCTTGAACCGTCTGAAATCTAATCATCCCGTCATCTGCTTCGTTGATTAAATTCATGGAGCGACATATGACAAGGTCCACTTTTCCCGACCATGGACCCTTCTGGAAGGACCTTGGCATCCTTTGCACAAAATGCTTGAAGAGGCGGTAGATCCATCCTCCAAAAAGGATAGGAGTCGAGGGAGTGGCAAGCTGGTTCAAGTGCATGTTGCGAAGTAGCAGGTGTGGAACATCGAGGTTTATATGGTTTTGAATGCAGTGGAGGACAATCAGATCACGCAACCCTACAACACCACCATTGTCATGTCTTTGGAAAAGGGAGTAGCTGAGGACCCTATGGATGTAGCGGTAGAGAGGGTCCCTCAACTGTATGCTCTTGGTCTGGCTCGGGTTATAGTGTCCCTCCCCAATCTGAGCCCTTGCAGCTTGGCGTTGATCTTGTGGAAGTTCGCGGAGACCACCAGTGTTCTCTTCCTCTCCAGCATCCTCTTCCGAATACAACCCGACGATTGCCCCAAATTGTGCAATTGAAATTGAGTACATAACCCATGCACAATGGAATTCCACCCCCTCATTGTCAAACGACTCAGCTTTTGCCTTGAAGGAAAATGTGCTATAAAATTCCATGTTATACTCGTGCATGGAGTGAAGTCGAGTGCAAAGAGCTGCTCATAGTGGACCAGTAACAAGGTTGTTGAAGCGGTCGATTTGGCCTACTGCTTCTAGAGTATCCAAGCAAACTTGTCGGGGGTTTTCTTCTGGCCTTGTCTTGAGAACCTCAAACCGTGCTTGAGCAGCCCACTCATTTGGGTTGAACCTAGTAAACTTCTTGGCCATCTGAAAGAAAACACCAAAAAATTAGCATGAAACAGTAGAATTTCGAAGAAAACTGAAAACATCAGCTGAACACGACCCCATGTTCAGTGGACACGCCCCATGTTCACCAGAATTTAGCTTTACACGCCCCCATGCTCGCTAAGCACGGCCTCGTGCTTAGGCGTCTGTTTCCCAAAAACTTCATTTTTGAAAACTTGAAAAATTTTTGTTGAGTAGGGGCGGTTTTCCCCGAAAATGAAACCCCAAGTGCCGTTTTTCCCAAAACAAACCGTTTACCCCTTCAATTTCATCTTTTATTGGTTTAAAAACAAGGGTTTGAGGTTTCTGTGAGAAATCGGGCAAATCTACAAACAATTCAAGTTGATTTACTTCCTATAACATGCGTCTATACTAATACTAACAGATCTAAGCAAAAATTTGAGGTTTGATTAGGTTCAAGTTGAAGAACCCTAGAATTTTCCCCAAATTTTTGATGTTAAACTACATGCAAGTGATTAATCTAACTAATTATAATGCTAGAATCATACTTTGACGTTGTTAGGAGTCGGAGGAACATTAAGATCTGCAGAAAATTTCGCCAGAACCAGAGATTTATTGGGGAAACGGGGCATGTTGAAATGAGAAAATGAAAGAAAAAGGGGTTTTATCCCCGACAGTTACGCGAACACGGCCCCGTGGGCGGGCAAATATATATATATATATATATAGGGTGGGGTTCGGCTACAAAGTCCATTTTTCCTACAAAGTGTACAAAGTCATAAAACACTACAATTTCTACCATAAAACATAACTAAAACACAATATCCAAACCAACCATAACAATCCTTAAAAAACTTCAAACACATCACCGTACAAATATGAATATAAAACACAACATGATAATCAACATAAAACACACTAATATTAGTCATTCGATAATCAAAGCCTTATCATCCAAAACACAACACAAAACCCACAAATATGGTGTTTTAGTAATCTTCACTGTGTTATTTGTGGGTTTTGAGTATGTTTTATGGCTGAAATTGTGGTGTTTTATGGCTTTGTACACTTTGTAGAAAAAATGGACTTTGTAGCCAACTCCCACCCTATATATATATATATATATATATATACATATTTAAGTGCTCGTGTGAGTGCCCTATTTCCCGAAGCTAGGTTTTAGAAATCTTACCGATTTAGATGCTTTCCCGATGTTCGTAACTTACAAGATATGATGTTGATGCTCAAACCTTCGTTTCATTCTTCGGCCGCTTGTAGCGAGATTTCTTCCTCTTCATCCTCAATAAATCCTTGATAGAGCTTTAGTCGTTGGCCATTGACTTTGAATGGAATTCCATTTCGAGATTTAATTTCAATTGCACCGTGTAGAAAAATGTGGGTGACGGAAAAAGGTACCGACCACCTAGACTTTAATTTACCAGGAAATAATCGAAGTCGTGAATTAAACAATAGAACTTGATCTCCTACCCGAAATTTATTTGGTTTAATGTGTTTATCGTGCAAAATTTTCATTCTTTCCTTATAAATTTCGGAGTTAGAGTATGCGTGATTTCTTAATTCGTCTAATTCATTTAATTGACAAAATCGAATTTTACCAGCTATTTCTAAGTCTAAGTTTACATTTTTAATCGCCCAGTAGGCTTTGTGTGCAATTTCTACCGGCAAATGACAGCTTTTTCCATAGACAAGCTTATATGGTGTTGTACCTATTGTTGTTTTATACGCATTTCAAAAAGCCTATAAAGCGTCGTCTAATTTATCAGCCCATTCTTTTTTATTTAATCCTACGGTTTTTTCAAGAATTCTTTTTAAACCTCGATTAGTCACTTCGGCTTGTCCGTTTGTTTGAGGGTGATATGCTGTTGAGACCCGGTGATAGACCCCATACCTTGTTAAAAAAAATTCAAGTTGATGGTTACAAAAATGGGTGCCTCTATCACTTATTAATGCTTTTGGAGTTCCAAAACGAGAGAGTAATTGTTTCAGAAATCTTACCACAACCCTTTCATCGTTTGTTGGAAGTGTTTCGGCCTCGGCCCATTTAGACAAGTAATCTACCGCCACAAGTATATATTTGTTTCCTTTTGATGGTGGGAAAGGTCCCATAAAGTCGAGTCCCCACACATCAAAAATTTCACAAACAAGAATGCCATTTTGTGGCATTTCATTTTTGGAAGAAATATTATCTGATCTTTGGCAAGCATCACATGTCTTGATAAGAATTTGGGCGTCTTTATAAATAGTTGGCCAATAAAATCCTGAGTCAAATACCTTTCGTGCGGTACTAGCGGCACCATGATGTCCTACGTATGGACCTTCATGACAATGGCGGAGAATTCTCCTTGCTTCACTACCGCGTACGCATCGACGGATGAGTTGGTCGGCACACATTTTGTATAGATAAATATCTTCCCAAAAATAATGCTTTACATCGGCAAAGAATTTTTTTCTTTGATGACGTGTCCATCCTCTTGCGACTATACCGCTAGTTAAGTAGTTAGCATAGTCGGCGTACCATGGCTCTTCTCAGTATTCCACCATTTCTAGCGATTTCGTTGGGAATTTTTCATTGATTTGCTCGTCCCTAGTTGCCTCCAAAGCTGGGTCTTCCAAGCGGGAAAGATGATCTGCAACGGTGTTTTCTGCTCCTCTTTTGTTTTTTTATCTCAATGTCGAATTCGTGGAGGAGTAGAATCCATCTAATTAAACGCAGTTTAGCATCCTATTTCTTAAAGAGATATCGAATGGCTGCATGGTCTGTATAAACTACCATTTTAGAAAGAACAAGATAAGAACGAAATTTATCAAAAGAAAATACCACAGCTAGTAATTCTTTTTCTGTTGTTGTTTAATTTTCTTGTGCATCATTAAGTGTTTTACTAGCGTAATAAATTGGGTGAAAATGCTTATCTTTTCGTTATCCCAAGACTGCTCCAACTGCAAAGTCGTTTGCATCACACATGATTTTGAAGGGTAATTTCCAGTCAGTTGCTATCATGATAGGTGCATTGACTAGCATTTCTTTTAGTGTTAGAAATGCTTGGTTGCAATCCTTGTCAAAGATGAAAGGGGCATCTTTTTCAAGTAATTTTGTTAGAGGTCTTGAGATTTTTGAAAAATCTTTGATAAATCGTCTATAAAATCCGGCATGCCCAAGGAAACTTCTGATAGTTCTAACGGAGGATGGGGGTGGTAATCGAGAAATAGTGTCTATTTTTGCTCGATCAACCTCCATTCCTTCGCTTGAGATTTTGTGACCGAGTACTATTCCATCCGTTACCATGAAATGACATTTTTCCCAGTTAAGGGCGAGGTTAGTTTCCTCACATCGGGATAGCATTCGTTAAAGGTTATCGAGGCATTGGTCGTATGTATCTCCAAAGATAGAAAAGTCGTCCATGTAGACTTCCATTGTCTTTTCTATCATGTCATGGAAGATGGCCACCATGCAACGTTGAAAGGTTGCAGGGGCATTACATAGACCAAAAGGCATTCGTTGATAAGCAAAAGTTCCGTAGGGACATGTGAATGTTGTCTTTTCTTGGTCTTCGGGTGCTATCGGTATTTGAAAGTAACCTGAAAAACCATCTAAGAAACAATAAAATTTGTGACCGGATAATCTTTCTAACATTTGATCAATAAAAGGTAAAGGAAAGTGATATTTCCTTGTTGCCTCATTTAATCGACGATAATCTATACATACTCTCCATCCTGTGATGGTTCTTATTGGTATTAATTCATTTTTCTCGTTAGTTATTACCGGCATACCTCCTTTCTTAGGAACTACTTGGACGGGACTTACCCACGGACTATCGGAGATTGGGTAAATGAGTCCGGTGTCAAGTAATTCGATGACTTCGTTTTTAACCACTTCTTGGACGTTTGGATTTACTCTATGTTGTGGTTATATTACCGATTTATAGTCATCATTCATTAAAATTTTGTGCGTGCACGTGGAAGGACTTATTCCTTTAATATCTACAAGCTTCCAGGCGATCGCGTTTTTGTGTTTTTTCAAAAGTGTGATTAATTTTTCTCTTTCTAAACTAGTTAATTTTGACGAAATAATTACAGGTTACTTGCCATCTTTGTTGAGAAAAGCATATTCCAAACCTTTTGGAAGTTCTTTGAGTTCAAGAGGTGGGTCTTTAGGAGACTCCTTATTTGGTTGCTCATTTTGATCAAGAACCAAAAAGGTTTGTTCTATGGCGACCTCTTCTTCAACAACGTGGTCAATTTCTTCTCTTGTATCATGTGGTTCATCTTCATCTTCAATTAGGGGGTCATTATTTCCGAATGCATATTTCATTGAAGGCTCAAGATCGACACTTTTTTTTAATGCCCCTAATTGAATGGGTAGATTGTTGTACTTCCGATTTTTCAAAGCTTCGTGGGTCATTACCAAAGGTCATCCCAACACTAGTGGAGCGTCATCAAGGATGACGAAGTTGGTTAGGATTACCATTTGATTGGTTTGGACCAACACATCTTCTACTATCCCTATTGATTTTACCGTTTTCCGATTAGATAGAAAAATGGGTATTTGAAGTGGAGAAAAATAACTAATACTTAATTTTTCGAAAATGTAGTTTGGCACTATATTAACACAAAGATCTTTATCAATTGTAATATTACTAATAAAGGAATTCTGAAAGAAACATGGAACCGGTGTAATGTTAATTTCAAATGGATCTTCTTTCATTAGCGTAGTTTGATTATTCGTTAACTTAATGCGTACTGTTTCGTCAATTTTAGTGTTAGTGTTTAACTCTTTTAAAAACTTAGCATGAGTGGGTACTAAACAATGATTTTCGAAAGAATGTGACAAGACTCTTCTTGGATTTTAACGTTGTCGGACTTACCTTTTTCGTTGTTTAACTCATGTGTCGGCTTTTCACTTACCTGTTCTTCCATTTTTACCTTTTCAACTATCTCTTCTTTATTACAAGTTAATTCTTCCCTTGCGTGGGATTCCTTTTCCCTTGACGGGCTTCTTTTATGTAGCGCTTGATAGTTTTAAGGTGTTCTATTATCTTATCGGCTATAGGTGTGATAGAATAAGGATCTTCAAAGCTTGAGTCCGGAAGTTCGATCCTTGGTTCCTCGTGATACTCATATGAGGTAGATGGTTCACACCATTGTTCCTCATTGTAAGTATATGAGGGATAAGGGACGTAACTTTGTTTTTCATAATACTCATATGAGGTGGGTTGTTCATGCCATGGCTCCTCATAGTAAGTATATGAAGATTGAGTCTCATATCTTGGTTCCTCAAAGTATGATTATGAAGGTTCATACCTTGGTTCATCAAAATATGAGTATGAGGGAGAAGGTTCAAACCTTGGGTCTTCATAGGATGTATATGTAGTGGATGGCTCGTACCTGGGCTCCTCATAGTAGATGTATGAAGTGGATGGTTCAAATAGGTCACAATATGAAGTGGATGGTTCAGTGAGCACGACCTCGTGTTCAGGTTCTGTATCTGGGCGTTTTAATAAAAGTGAATGGTTTTGTGCAGCACGGGGGCGTGTTCAGTGAGCACGACCCCGTGTTCAGTGAACACGGCCCCGTGTTCAGTCTACTATAAATGCAAAAACTAACTAAAATGCAGAAAATCAGCGCGCGATTTTAAGAAGGTTTCGAAAAACTGATTAGGCCGCCGATTTTAAGCTTTCTTAAAATCCTTGTGTCCCCGGCAACGGAGCCAAAAACTTGATGTGCGTAGTGCGTGATAGGTTTTTATGTATATTTTAAGCCCTTTTTAACACTTTAGTCAAGTTTTAAATTTATAAAACACGATATTTTACTAACACTAAACACACATATTTAATCCTATGGTTTTTCCAAGGACACAAGGGCTTTTAGTACCGGTTTATCCTTAACGTCTAATCAAATCAAAATTTTAGAAAAAAGTTTTAAACATGAAAATAAAAACTAAAAATGCTGAAAATAAAAATAAAAAATAAAAACAGATAGACAAGATGAATCACTTGGATCCGACTCGTCTTTAGAGTAACCTTTGATGATTTCCGCACTTTTGCACTTTTTAAGAGATTATCTTAGTTATAGTAGTAAGCCCCTCTTTTGAAGGTAAAGTTACCCTCAACATAGTAGTTTGAGTCAGCAAGAATACAATCCTAAAGGGTTAGAATATTGAAAGATAATTAATTAAGTTATTAATGTGTAATGTGGTAGGCCCCTCTTTTGAAGGTGACGTTACCCTCGGCTAAGTGGTTTGAGTCAGCAGGGATACAATCCCAAGTAGCCGGGTTAATGTATTAATAGTAGTTTACATATGAGGGGATCAAGCCATTCCCACCCCCGCCATCCAAAACCAGTGGGTATTGAAGGAGGCCCTAATAAGCTTGACCCAGGTCCTTGCAGGATCTATACACTGAACAAGGCAAGAACCTTACCAAACCATTCCCTTAACCCCCGACCAGGTAGCCAACATATCTCTATATAGACCGTAGAGATATGAATGATGTAAATCTTTTATTTTATATAGACAGTAAAATAACGCCAAGACACCACAGACAAATGATAAGGAAGTTTAACCTTCAACATAAGAAACTAGTTATTAAAGTCATTAATACAAAACCAAATAAAAAGTGCGAAAATATTAAAAATCAAAAGTATTACACTAAATGCTTGTCTTCACCAAGTGATGTAAGAGACTTAGGAAAACATGGCCTTTGATTGTCAAGAACTCTTACTATCAATCTTGGATCCTGAGACTACTACATACACTCTATGATGGATGATGGTGGTGGATGTGGGTTGTAGTGGTGGTGGAGTGTGGGTGAAGTGGGAGAGAGGTGGTTTGCCAAGGGATGCATTTGAAGTGAACCAAGCACCTCTACTAATAGCTTGCACAAAAGCCCGGACATGGCCCCGTGTCCATTGGGCACGGCCCCGTGTCCATCCACTTTCTCTTTCTTCATTAATTGCAATTTGTCTGGATTAGCTCCACACGCCCCCGTGTCCGCTGGGCACGGCCCCGTGTGCAGAAGTGTATCTGTACTATTAAGATTTGCTTGGATTCTGTGAATCTTAGCGTTGAACACGACCGTGTTGAGCTGGGCACGCCCCCGTGTCGGGAATAGAAGCTTCTAAAGCTTTGTCCTTTCTGCATATAACTGGGAAGATGCTGTCAAGGGGTCGGGCATGCCACATTTGTTCCTTTTCTTGTATTTATTTTCGATTTTGCTGCATATTTGTTCCTTTTGTTCATTTACGCTCATTTAATCCTGAAAATACAAAAGGAAGACAAAAGCACACTTTTTCCAACATTAGTACTAAAAAGGGTTAGTTTGCCTCATTTGATGTAATTTATATATTGCATTTTACACACATCAAAAAACATGTATAATTTAACGTATATCACAATCCTTGGGGCTGGCCTTGTTAAGGTCTTTGTAATTGAGGCACATGCGCCAACCCCCGCTTGCTTTTTCTACCATAACCGGGTTTGCTAACCAAGTTTGGTATTTGACTTCCCCCAGAATCCTTGCGGTGAGCAATTCCTTTAATTGCTAGATCATTGCACTGTTTTTTGCGGGTCCCAGATTGCGTCTTATCTGGACCACGGGCTTGATACCTGGCATGGTATTCAAGCAATGCGGCGTGATGTCTCGTGGGACTCCTGTCATATCTGCCGGAGTCCAAGCGAATATGTTTTTTTCTCTTGAAGAGCTACTGCTTTAAGTGCGCTTTCACATTATTTGACAAGGCGTGACCAATGGTGATTGGTTGATTAGGGTACTTTGCGTGGAGCACCATTTCTGCGGTTCCATGCTGGGGGTCAGCCTTTCCGCCTTAGCCAGACGCAGCTCATCCGTAGCATGACTTCTTGACGGGCGTAAATGATTGCGATCCCTGTTTCGGTTAGAAAGCCGATTGCTGAGTAGGGAGTGTACGTCATATCGGGAGGTATGAGGTAGCACCATAAAATTGACCTCCTCTATCCGTGTGTGCCTACCATCTGTTATGCGCATGAGAAATGTGATTTGGCCGAGGGGAAACATTGTTTCCCCTGCAAACCCGGCCAACGGGTAGTCTACGGGTTGCAAGCGATCCTTATCCCCCTTGTCGAACTGGTTGAAACACTGTTTGTATATGATGTCGGAGGTACTGCCCGGGTCTATAAACAGATGCTCGGTGCATTAATGGGCTAAGCAGCCGATGATTATGACGACACGCCTATTTCGTGGGCCGCCTCGAACGCGTGGGAAGACGACTTGTTCATCCTGCCAGTCGTCGTCCTCCCCCTCCTTGTCACCTTTCACAGTTGCTTATACCTCCCACTGATCATGTGGGTTGTTGCCATATACTTCAGTTTCTTATCGGAGGTGCCCTCATCATGGGGAGTAATGCGCTTAGTTTGCTTCTGCGCATGCGGCAACAGGTGTTGAAGCTTCCCTTCTTTGAGGGCTCGTTCAATCTCCAGCTTGTGCTGATGCAATTGTTTGTATTGTGACCAATATCTTTGTGGTAGTCACAATATTGGTTGAGGTCTTGGCCTCTATTGGATTTTATCACTGCGACAGGTTTGAAGTTCCATTCTTCCGTAAGAAGAACGTCCCTTGGTGATTTAGGGAGCTCGGTCCAATTGCATTCCCAACCCTCGTTTTTTGGTTCCCTTTGGTCACTAATAATCGATCTGGCATCCGCCTAGGACCCGCGTGGATCGTACAATTTGGAATCATGGTCACGGTTCCACGAGTTCCTGTTGTGCTTGTTGTTGTTGCGCCGAGAGTCTTGGCGAGAAGACTGCCCTTATGCGAAAGAAGGGCGATCTTTGCTTGTGTTGGGCCATAAAGACCGCTCTGTTTGGGCGTACGTCTTAACTGTCATTATGACGTCGTCCCATTTCTTGGGCAAGCCTTCCTTGCGCGATATTGTTTTAATCATTTCATCATTTTTTACCGCCTTGATGAAAGGAGCACGTGCAAGCGCGTCTGGCACCTCACCGATCTTGAGGCACTCCTTGTTGAAGCAGGTAACGAAGGCTTCCAGGCCTTCATTATTGCCGCGCCAGATATTCGTCCGAGGTGTCCCTTGTGTGACGTCTCTGCAAGCTAAAATGCGCAAGAAATTTATCTTGCAAATCTTCGAATGACGCCAATGAGCCCACTGGCAAAGAATCAAACCAGGCCCTTGCAATTCCTGTAAGGGTCTGGAAAAATAGATGGCACCACAACGGATGCGACTAGACCCCGACGAATTCGACGCTGATGAAAAAGCTCATGTGATCGTCAGGATCTGACAACCCACTATACTTGCTCACACTGGGAGGAAGTTTGGCCCTCGCGAGCGGGGCCAAGGAAATATCCTTGATAAATTTGGAGTTGCCAGCTGCTGATTTCGGTCTGTAGACCAACTAGTGATCGTGCATCACATCGCGATCGTACGTTGTGCGGGGGTGCACCGGGGTGTAGTCGTCTTGGTCCCAAAACTGGATGTAAGTCCTCTAGGAATCCCGACAATATGTATAGTTATCGGGGTTGGTTCTATCGTATGTACCGTCATTGGGATGCTGCCCAAGACAACTTAACACTCCGGACCCACGGCGAGTTGCTGATTCTCTCCTATGCTGTCTGGGTGGGCCTAGGCGCTGATGTGCAGAGTCCCTGGCCCAGGATTCATAGGTTGAATCATCTTGTTGCAGCGTATGGACACTTACATACGAGTCTCCATGCGGTCCGCGCCTATCCATAAACTTGGGATGTGGTGGAGGTAGTGCCTCATATTGAGGAATACGCGACGCGGGTGTGAATGGGGCTGGTGTAGGCCCTTCGGCCTGCTGCGTGCCTGCGTAGGCATGTGCGTAGGCATGTGTTCAAGAGAGCCTGCTGTTGTAAGCACCAGGAGTGGAGATTGACTCTTAGTAGTAAAATTGGTGTAAATTGGGGAAACTCCGGTATATTCGCCGAGAGATTACCCATGTGTGCGGATGTGCCAATATGTCCTGTTGGTTGGCGTGGGGAAGTATTCCTTGTCTACCCTGCACCTGGTGAGATTGGGGATTCCCCCATGACAGTATTTTAGTGACCGGACATGATTTTGGAAAAGAAGAGACTAGTGTGCTAAGAGGAATAGCGATGGGCGCCAATGATGAAGCAGTGGTTAACTAGGGGGTTAGTCCACGGGTTGAACTTTGTCAAGTAGGGTTAATATCTTCTTTCCTTGATGGATGGCCGGGTCGTCCTCTAATCCGTCTCCTTCACAAGGAAACACACCGTGACTCCTAACAAGGAGGATGGGGTGGGGGATGCTTCTTGTTACCACTCTCCGGTGCGAGAATAAGTATTTTCTTGTGAGCAAGATAAATATTTAAGTAGTATGTGTCAGAGAGAAGATTAGCGTTACCTCAACCCTGGTTCGGGATGGGTATTTATAGCCGAAAAGTGAAGGAGAAGGGCCCAAAAGGCCGCTAGACGGGCCTAGGACCTGACTGACAACGCGTAGCCTTTTGTAGGTGTCAGGAATGCAGGTCACGGGAGCGTTAGGCGCATCCGGAGGTAATGCCACGTCCTGCTGGTGATGTCAGTCTGTGTACCAGCTTTTTATGCATGTGGGCTGGGCAGCTGCGCATTGGGCGTTCAGCTGACCGCTGTTGTCAGTGCCCAGGCAGACCACTTGTTGGTTTGGTCACTGAAGTCAAAGTTTCAGTTCCACTTATCTCGACAATAGGATGCGGTTCTGGACTGCATCGCTATGTACGGTAACCACAGTGATAACTGCACGTCTTGTCTTGACGAAAACAACCATTTTCATATACAAGGTGAAGCTTCTCATCTTTCCCTGAGTGGGAAAGCAAACCGGGTTCGCGCGCGCCCGCATGAATGTGGATGAATCCTTGTCAGTAGGGGTAATGAGCCGGGTAATGGTCACTCGCGCCCAAGCCTGATGAGTGGTTTGGGACCATACCCCTTCATAGGGTATATTCCCTCCACGAGATAGTAGCCACGTTTGTATAAGTGGTTGTTAACTTAAAATAGACATTTTGGGGTCGTTCCATTACGTTCAGTTTGAAATAATGGAGATTGGTGAAGAACATTGATGTCGTTTTGTGCACCTGGTGGACCGCAAAAAGCAAGCCAAACCCACAAATCTTGAGAAGCCACCGCTTCGAGCATAACCATAGGGTAACAGTGATCTCCTCTCATATATTGGCCCTGAAACTCTGTGGGACACATTCTCCATACAAAATGGGTGCAATCAAGGCTACCCACCATACCAGGAAGATGATGTTTGTCCTCATGAGCTTGGTTCAAAAGCGCCATGCCGTGGCTTGTTGGCCTACGTAAGAACTCGGGATGATATTTTACATACCGTTTCGCAGAAATATTGTAGACACTCACGGGAAGTCCTTTCGGCCATATGTAAATACTCGTCGTTCTCGTCTGGAGTGTTACCAGTTGCAAGTTGTTTAATAGCCGATGTAACTTTTTGCAACGGGGTAAAACTTTTCTTCATTCTCGCATCTACACCCTCTTCAAACCACAAGTTATCCGCTTCCACGTTGCTCACAAAAAAATTCTTCGTTATATTTCGGTTCCTCGAAAAAATAATTCGCCATAAGGATTTCGTGGCCACTCTCACGACCACGACGAACACAACGTTTCTTACTAGATGTGCCCATGTCTTGTAGTTCGGCTTCATCGATGAGTTTTTGGAAAAAAAACTTATGCTACTATCAGATGAATCACTGCTATCGGGTAGGAATAAAATAGGTATTCTTCCATCATTTAAAAAAATAGGATAGATTTGGAGTAATGAGGATGTGGGCTGGTGTGAATTTGTTTAAAATTTGTGTGGTTTATATAGGTTTATTGTAAGACCCAACTTTAAAATAACAGGATTAATGAAATTTAACATGCATTTAGTACTAAAATTTTGAAGTTACAAGAACTTTCTGGTTTTTAAGATCATACATGATCAAACTATTCAAGTCACCATCCTACTAGATAAACTTTCAAACATAATGTCAAGGGTTTACATATTAATAAAACAAAATGGATTAACGCGGAAGCTTTGTTTAGTGTGTTTGGTTCTTGAGAGTGCTTGATCGTCATCCGGGTTAGGTCCATCATCACCTATGGTCAAAACCATAAAAAAATTCAGTTTTGACACTTTGAAATCAAGTACAAACATGTTCTATGGTTAAACATTGAAAATCAAACAAAATCAGCACGAATTGGGGCGGTCGCCCTCGCGACCGTGTTTGCACCATCCGTCGCGGCCCGCCACGGTCGTCGCGCCGCGCAACGTTGACCTTGCTTCTTCGTGGCGGGGCGCGAAGCCTTGTTTTGGACAGAATGTTTGTTAGCTGGTGCTGTATATCAGCCCAGCATCACATTTTCACATATAGAACTTTAAACAATCATAACTTTTGACTCGGGCGTCCGTTTTGGCCGATTCGTTTTCCTACGCGATCGTAATTTAATTACGGACGCGTTTACCGCCACATTTTACATAAAATTTCAGTTTAAGGACAATTGGCCTAGAATTCGGCTCCTTGTTTATTTGACCCGCTTATTTACAAGTTCTACAACTTGTATTGTTGTCATCTCATGTTTTAGGCCATTTCACCAATTCCCGTATTTACCAATTATGATGTTTCGCTTCCCACCCGAGGGTTGCTTATGCCGTAACCATCATGCTTGTTTTCAAGGATTAAACATGCTTTCTTAAATCATTTGACAAGTATAAAAAAATTCGAGCTTTAATCCCTCTATAAGGGTTCATGTTTTTGCAACTAGTTAGCGTGTCCGCTTCACGGCTTACGCTTTGTTTATGACCAATCAACAAGTGATGGTCATTGACTTCGACGTTTACAACTCAACATGTTTTGACCCATTTGGATGCCGAATGGAGATCACCATTTCAAGACATTCCAACACGGCTATTTTAACAATGACGTCCATGACGTACTTATTTAACTAGTTTGACCCGTTTGGTTGTCGAGTGAATTACACCAATTCATTGTCTTACCAAACGCCATCATTTTCGCCATATCAATATTAAGCATATCTACAACTAGGTTTATCTAAATAAATGTAACGAGACAACAAGTCACGTACCTTTAAAACACACCCTTCAAATGTGTATCACCTCCGGCTTGTCCGCTTGACGATCCGGATTCTTTACCTAAAGAGTTCCATTCACAACTAATTTAGAACTCTTTCATATTTAATAACGCACAATTCATTATGATATTCGAATCAGCGTTTTTGTCCAATCTTTAATATTTTAAATCCTCATTTAGGCGTTTTAACAAACACCTAGCGGTTCAGATTTTACATAATCCATACTAAGTTCATGTCTTGTAATTTCCATTGCTATCAACTTCAATTAAGCACATCTACACATGATTTTAACATCAAATTTCCAGAAATTACTTCATAAATTTAGATTTCACTAGAACAAGCATTATGATCCTAGTGTTCATCTAATTTCTACAAACCCATTGATCACCTACAATGGTGATTATAAACCCTACGAGTATGATGCAAGGTTTTTACAAGAAATCATCTAGGGTTTATCCCTATATATCATATCACTTCTAATTTCAACTATACAACCATCATGCAGGTTCAAATTCAAAACTCATGAGTTCATCTAAAATTTGAAGATGAACCAAATATCAAAATTTCACATACCTTACGATCCCTTCGTCGAGGTGATCGCTAATACGTATTCAGTCTTTGATTTAGACTTGATCTAGGCTTCCAATTTGTGAGATTTGGTGAAAATTAGGGTTTGAAAAGAAACCCCTGATCGCCCCTGTGTTCTTGTTCGACCAGCCACACACATATGTGTGTGTTTGGGTGTGTTATTTGTTACTTTAAACACTTGAGTTTCAGTTTTTACAAGTTTGGTCCCTCACTTTTATTTTACTATAGTTTAGGTGTTTAACCTTATTTTAAATCACTTCAAGACTCATAACTAACTGGGTTATAAATTCCTAGTTAGTTGGTTCTTGTTTGATTAATACCTTATATTGGAAATATAAGGTTTTATATTTTTGGGGTGTTACATTCATCTTGACTATCACCGCTATTTAGTTTAAAAATATGATATTTAAAATTTCGGGGTGTTACAATGATATTTTTTTTATTTTGTAAAAGTAACGGTAATATTACTGTTCAAATAAATGCCAGCGGTCAAAAACAGCTCCAACGCTCCCTTCCCCCTTGGCAAACATTCCCCGAATTGCAAGAGTCTCGCGCGGCAAAAAGAGGTGGTGGTGGTGTTGACGATCGGCAACACCTTGCCGAATGGTGTTGCCGACACCACCCCGTACACCCTTACAATCTAAATCCATAGCTCAATCTAAATCAGTTAAACAATTTTAACATGTTTTCGAGCAATCAAACTCATCAATTCTATCAGAATACACCGATAATCATATTCCTTATGTCAATTTCTATTTACCAGCATTCAAACACTTCAAATCTAGACCGATAACCTAAAAATGACAAAAACATCTTTAGAACATTCAATTAAACCCCTGTTATCAGATTTGACAAACAAACACTTTATGTTTGAATTCTATCAGATTTGAGTTTCAATACAAACACCAACCACCACTTCACTAACCAAAACCCACCATCACCCTGCTCACTATCACCGCCCCTAAATCATCAACCACCACTGCATCAACACACCACCGCTATAGCCCCACCGTTCTTCCCTAAACCACCATCCCATCATTCACATCAGCACCGCACACCACAGCTGAACAGCCCTGCCGACACACCACCACCATAGCCCCACCGTTCACCTCCCATACTTCACAGCCGAATACCACCATCCCTCCGTTCACCGTCATCGCTGCAACACACATCGCCACATGAAGATGGATATGGATTGGAATATTGAAGATATGAGAATGGAGATGCAGATGAACTTGATTCTTGAAGGAGAGAGAGAATTTAGAGAGAAAGAGTGTGGATAGAGAGAGTTATTGGGTTTATTAATATATGCAATTTTTTTTTATTTTTTAAATTAAATAGGTAAAACTACAGTAGTACCCTCATGTGATTTGCACATGACATAACTTAACAGAAAAATCTAAATGGGTTTGGCCTAAAGAACATACCGTGTAAAATTTTGAAACATCAAGGACAAAACTTGTCAACTTTTGCGCCAAAGGACCCCGTTGTTTTGGTCAAAAATTTGTTGAAGGATAATGTAACCAAATTTCGATTGTGAGGTAGAGTGCTTATGTGTATGAACAACAATGTAATCAATATGTAAAGTGAAAATGACAATAAACACCGATATTTGTACAAAAGGAAAAAGCCCTTGATCCTTATCAGATCTTTGGCACAAAAAACCTCGTGTGATGGAAAGTACCGAACACCAACTACATTGAAAAGTAACTAGTGTTTCAATACAACTTCGGAAGATAATGAGCTCAATCCAATTGAAACTAGTTTTTGTAGTTTGAGTATTGCGAGAGAGAGAGAGAGTGAATGTTGTTGTCGTGTATGTTATTATTCCTAAAATGAGCCTCAATATCCCCTTATAAAAATGGAAATGACTAGATAACAAACAATCCAAAAAATGTGCAAGTATTCCCATGTTCTACAAAATGGCTACACTCGTACATGCACGTGCACATTGAGAGCAGATTCATCGATATTCCAGCATAGACCAAGTTTAATTCGTCAAGCAACCTGCGAATATAAGTTTAAACATAGGATACAATTTTTAGTCAATATAAGTAATAATAAGGATCCTTGATCCTCAGATTCCTGCACCATCCATTAAGGATCAGTGATTCAGGCCAAATCTAAGGATACGTAATCCATAGTATTAAAAATCAATACCCTAACAATTGCCCCCAAATATGGCGGATATGATACTCATTAAATCTGCCATATTCCCTTTGGAATAGGACTAGCCATTACTCAAGAAACTAGCCGTTACAGATGATGAAATCACTGACGGGATTGCCTGCAACAATCATCACGATATATAGGGACAAGATATGGTTTTGAAAAACCATTTAAGATCAAGAATTCCTCATTTATATCCCATTTCGGAAGATAATCAGGTATTCTTTCTTATCCTTATCCTTTATTTTCAATCTCTTCTTCTTCCTTAAATCGACCATGGCCAAGATGGTTACTCGATCCTCCCCAAGCAAGAGCCAAGATATCAACGGTTCACCACAGAGCCAAAACCTCTTGAAGAATCCTTCCACCGAGTTGTGCAGATTCACTGATCCTGAGATTGATTGTTTGTACACCTGTTTCCCTCCAGGAACAATCTTTCGCCCTTTTGACTCTTCCACCAAGAGTGATTCTGTTTCACCCGTTTGGGTGTGCTTTCCTGCCATACCCTTCCAGATTGGCTACCTATTCATTCCCCGACTTGACCTATATATTTTTCAACCTTACCGGCCTGTGCTACAGTCAGGCAATGCCCATGTTATGGAGGGTATTGTACACTGTATAACAGATCATCAGCAATGAAGGATTAGACTTCAATTTCTCTGAACTCTCACATCTGTACTCCCATATATCTCATGGATCCCACCGATTCTTGTTTAAAACCAAGCCCCACCAGCCATTCCCAATCCTTAAGACCACAAAAAATGTACCTCATGGAAGAATCAGTTCTTCTTCGTGAGAAGGGATTCTATTCCTTTATGGGATAGTCTCCCAAAAAGTGGATCTTAAAGGGTAGGATATAGGATCCTTAGATAAAGACTGTAGAGAGTTGTTTTATTGTTATTAACTGATCATGTTTTCTTTATTTGCATGCAGTGAACAACTTTGCCTCTCTTGCTGAGTTACCGGGTACAGAAGAAATAATTGTTGCATTATGGGCTTTGGATTCAACCATCATGATGTTCAAGCTAAAGACAAAAGAGTTAGAAGAGACCACCTCCACTTCCTACACAAGGTCAGGTAAGCACTTGTATATTAAGGATACTTATCTGTTTGTTGACTGAATAGGTGCTCCAAGATCCACTAGCAAGTCGGCTTCCAAATTTGACATGGATGACATCGACAACATGATCTCCCCCCCGTTACATCAAGAAGGAGCTGGCCAAGAGCTAAAGCCAACCGGAGCCGAAGACGATGACCACCAGAGCCAAGGCAGGATCCAAGAGGAAGAAGCCTTCTGAACCTAAAGAGGACAACCTCAAAATTGAATGACAATTCCATGAATTTGTCACTGAGGTAAGGATCCTTGATCCTCATAATTAGTCTTCAATGTAGCGAAGATCACTGATCCTGACTTTCCTATCTTGTAGTATGCAGAGGTTTGTCCGCCTCAAGGCTCTTCAAGATAAAAGCCTTGCTGAAGCTGAGGAAAACTTGGATGATCTCCGTTCCATCGCCCCCGCTAAGGATAAGAAGATCACTCGGCTTGAGAAGGAGGTTAACAGCTTGGAGAAGCAGATCATGGTGGCAAGATACAGGCTAACAAGGCTGAAATGGAGGCCACTGACGAAGCCAAGGTCTGTGTTGCTCGTGTTATCCTTCAAGCAAGGATCAAGATAGCCCAAAAGGCTATGGATCCTGGCTATGACCGGTCGGCCTGGGATGTTGCTGGCTGGAAGCAGAATCTCCTCGAGCTGCGCGGTGATGCAGAACTGGAAAAACTGAAGGCTCTGGGGGCAGGTCCAAGCGGGGTCAAGGAGGTGAATGGAGGTGGTGAAGGAGGTGCGGGTGCAGCTGAAGGTGCTGCTACTGAAGTGGGCAATGAGGATAATTTAGACGAGGCCTGAGCCCACTTTTTTAGGATTTGTGGTTTTATTTGATGGTATTTTTAGTTTGAACAATATGGTCTGTAATAATCTCTAGACAATAGTTTCTTAGGATAAGGATCACTGATCCTTAAAACAACGGGGGGGGGGGGGTGGAAAAGGTGGATGTGTCCTTCTTTTTTATGGAGGATGAAGCCTTTACACCCCTTTCCTGCACTTTATGAACTATTAGTACCGAACACCCTGCATCAACCCGAGTGGCCGGGCCACGGATTGTTGGCGAAGGTTGGGTTGAGCTTTTTGGTAACTTTTAACAAGGTTTTAATAAAAATTATAACCTTTTGTCTATACTTGGTGTTGTACTTTTGTCTTTAAAGTTTTGTTCAGATATGTTTGTGTTACCACATTTAAATAGGTTGTTTATGAAGATGATTAATTTTAAAAAATCTTAGGTTATTGAAAATTTGTCGATTCTCTTTCATAACAAATTTAGAAAAAATCATATCACATATATGAATATGGATCATATATCCTTAATTGAAAGGTTTAGGGTGTAGTCAATGAAATAAATAAAACTAAGGATAGATCATACCAGAGAACCCAAGTTAGGATCCTATATTCTTGAGAGTTACAATAGTATAAACATACCAATTAAATTAGTTAAGGTTTAAAGATTCATGATCCTTATTGATAGAACTTGCAAACCTTTAAAGCTCCAAGAACCTGTAAAAATGAACTTGGGACTAAGCCAAATAATCTGGGGACAAGCCCATTATAACTAGGGACAGGCCCAATAAACTGGGGACAAGCCCAATGTGAGTGACATGAAAATGCCAAAACCTTTTCATTCGCAACAAAATATTTTCTTTGTGCGTCGGTAAAAGAAAAACATTAGCTAACGTGAAAACGTTAGGAACCTTAGGATAATGGATGTATGGTACGTCTACAATTATACTTGAGATCCTACATATGGCCAACAATAATGAAATTGTCAGCCACTAAGCGTGTACTGGTCCCATTGCCTCAAACCATACTTGGATAAACGTGTGCTACTAGCAGGGTGTCAAAACCCAATTCGTGTGAAAGGTGAAAACCTTTAAACCTTAGAAGGTATAAGATACCTAAAAAGTGGGAGAGAGGTGGCCAACCCCACTTAGGTGCCAATTTACCAACAGCTAGATTTGTAGTGTTTTGAAATGCTTTCCTCAACACCAAATCACCAACTTGAAATCTTCTGATCTTAAAGTTTTTAATGTATGCTCCAGCCATTCTTTGCTGATAACTGGCCATCCTTATTCTTGCCAAGTCTCTGAGCTCATCCACAGTATCCAAGTCTTGAGTCAGATTTTCAACATTTTCCTGAGGATCACGGATGCTTGTTCTGGCTATAGGAACCACCATCTCTATAGGAATTATTTAATCAGTTCCAAAAACTAAGGAGAATGGAGTTTGGCATGTGGCATTCTTTGGAGTTGTCTTATCTGCCCAAAGGACATATGGCAGCTCTTAAGACCACTTTCCTTTCTTAGGTCCTAATTTCTTCTTCAAGTTGTTGATGATGAACTTGTTGCTTGATTCTGCTTGGCCATTAGCTTGTGGGTGGACTGGTGTTGATGTGATCATCTTAATCCCCCAGCTGTCACAAAAGTTAGTAGTTCTATTCCCAATAAATTGGGATCCATTATCATATATCGTTTCAGAAGGAATTCCAAATCTAGTAATTATGTTTTTTTTAATAAAGGATATGACTTCCTTTTCTCTGACTAGAAGAAAAGCTTCTACTTCTATCCATTTGGAGAAGTAGTCTGACATAGGTTACATGAACACTTTTCCACCTGGTGCTTTTGGGAGTTTGCCTACTATATCCATCCCTCATTTCAGGAATGGCTAAGATGAAATTACTAGATATAAAGGTCTGCTGGCTGATGTAGGATGTTGCTATGTCTTTGGCAAGCATCACATTTCCTTGCATATTCTATGACATCCTTCTTCATTGTAGGCCAGTAGTAACCTGTCCTAAGGATCCTTGAGAATAATGCTCTGCCTCCAGTATGATTTCCACAGTCTCCTTCATGAAAATCCTTCAAGACCTCTTGAATTTCTGGATCGTCAATACAATGCAAATAGGGACTTGCAAGAGATCTCTTATATAACATGTTATTTAATATAGTGAATTGAGATACCTTAACCCTGAAGGCTCTGGGATTCTCACATGTGGGAATTTCCCCATTCTGAATATCCTTCAGAATTGGAAGGATCCATGATCCTGAATTTGAGTGCACATCACTGGGTACAGTTGCAGTATCATTAACTATCTCCATTGCTTCATTTTACTCTATTGCAAGAGAAAGAATATGGATGACAGGTATCCTCACATCCTCTGGTACTTTCAAGGATGATCCTAGGTTTGCTAAGGCATCTGACCCTGCATTCTCCTCTATAGGCACCTTAAGCTGAAAAAATCAAAAGAATTTGCTAGTTTCCTGACTTTTTCAAAATATCTGATTAGTTTTTTGCCTTTAACAGTATATGAGCCATTGAAATACTTAGTAATTAGCAATGAATTTATGTACAATTGAAGAAACCTGAGCCTCATTTGCTTAGCTAATTGCATACCTGCTATTAAGGCCTCATATTCTACTTCATTATTAGTGGTTTGGAATTCACATGCAATGGAATGGGGTATTATGCCCCCCTATGGCGATTTTAGTAGTATGCCTAGTCCAGTTCCTTTAACATTTGAGGCTCCATCTGTGAAGAGTATCCAAGGATCCTTGGTCTCCTCAAGTTGTTGAACCTCTAGTTTGGCTTCCCTTTGTAGATCACTATTGAAATCCGCCACAAAGTTGGCCAAAGCTTGAGACTTGATGGCAGTCCTTGGTTCATATTTAATATCATATGCACTAATCTTAACTGCCTATTTTTCCATTCTACCGAACATTTCAGTTCTCCTGAGAACATTCTTAATAGGAAAGTTAGTTTTCACAATAATAGTGTGAGTTTCAAAATAATGTCTAAGTATAGTGGAAGCCATAATAAATGCAAGAATTAATTTCTCTAAATGAGAATACCTGGTATAACAACCCTCTAAAATACCCTAAAATACCTCGTATAAATGAAACCGAGCCGTTTAACCTTATTTTTATTTAAAAACAAATAAAATATTTATTTTAGGTGGCTTGCGGGCCGCGACAGGTCAAGGGGGTTCGGTCGCGGGGCGCGATGGTCCCTTGACTTGCCGAGTACCCCTGGTGCCACGGGCGTGACATGTGTTGGACCTACTCGATGACAGGTCAAACCTAGCCGTAGCTAGGTGACCCTCGTGGGGCGCGACAGACTGGCCCTAAGTCGGTTGCAGGGCGCGAGAGAACCCCGAAAATCCTATAAATTGAGCGGTCAGTTGCATTTCCAAACTCGCTCACAACATTCTTTCTCTCTCAACATATAATTCAAAAATCTAAGTTAAAATACCCCCTAAATCACGAAGCTCTGCCCCGTTGTAAGTATTTTAACCCCCGATCACTAATTCGATACCCTGTCCGATTGATCTGGAACCAAGAAACTGATGACAAAGCGCTGCCTGTTAGGGCTATGCTTTGTAGACTAAGTTGGGGTTTTGTCTTGTGACGTATTGATAAGTTGAATTTGGGTTATTATACTAACGCGTGTGCATTCTATGTTTTTAATAGGAACTCAAGAAATTTAGCAAAAAAATATTTCCAGGAAGCCAATAGAATACCTAAGTTTACAATGTGAGTCATTCTCTTTTTCTCACAATTTGTGAGCCATTATTTAAAATGCTTTACAAAACCCTAAAATGTTTATCAGTTATACTTACAGTGATTAAGTTTTTGTATTCTACAATTACTATCGGTATGTGGGGTTTTGTATACATTACTTGACACTCGTTAATGTTGGATAAAGGGTTAGCCAATATTAGCATGACCACAAGCACGGGGAAAATGGTGCCCCGGTAGCAATACTGTTTGAGAAATTGATAAATATAAACAAATGTAAAAATTCTTAATGCTGTAAAATATAACAGTGTGTCTTTTTATAAAATGGAATGTACTCGCCAGTATTTCTTGCTAATAAAATCTTTTTAAAACACGTTTCAGCTAACTTGATGTGAAAGGTATTAGAAGCCAGCTATGGAGCACTGAAGGCTTAAAGAAAGTGGCTATAAAGTTACCTAAATAAACAAATAAATTATGTTTTCAGCAACTAGGGTTTATCCCTATAGTTACATTATAAATGGAAAATGTATTTTATCCCATTTGTTTAATATAAAAGTTTAGTGTTTTGAAACTCTGAAATTTATTTCCTAACTACGGTCCTGATGTCTCATTTCCGCTGCCAAATTAATAAACACCAATACCATCAGCTCGTGTTCGCGGCGCCCGCTCCCAGGATGGGGTTGGGTAAGTTTTATTCTTGGAACTCTTGGACTGGAAAGATACGATAGACATTTTATTCAATATTTTTCTAGAATAGCCATTCTATTAACCAAACTAACTTTCAAGTCAGGTAAGTTTGAATGGGGACCAAAACAAGAGGAAGCATTCACGATTTTGAAGCACAGGTTAACCAACGCCCTGATACTAGCGTTGCCAGGAGGAACTAAAGACTTTATAGTCTATTGTGATGCATCCAAGTTAGGATTCAGATGTGTGTTAATGCAACGTCAAAAGGTAATTACTTATGCCTCTAGACAACTTAAGAAACATGAAGAGAATTATACAACCCATGATCTAGAGTTAGGAGGTCATAATTTTTTCCCTTAAGATTCGGAGACACTATCTTTACGATAGTAAGTTCGTTGTCTTCACAGATCATAAGAGTTTAAAATATGTCTTCTGACAAAGGGAATTAAACATGAGGCAAAGACGTTGGATGGAAATCTTTAGTGATTATGATTGTGATATCCAGTATCATGCAGGGAAAGCTAAGGTAGTAGCTGACGCTTTAACTAGAAAGTACCATGAGAAGCTAAAAAGAGTACGTGCTCTCAGACTAAACCTACATGTAGTTTTAAATGTACAAGTGAAAAAGATACAGGAAAAAGGATGATGCTGAAGGTATAAAAGGAATGATTAAAATATTAGAAAAAGGAACAGATGGAATTTGGAGATTCCATAAGAAAAGGATTTGGATACCTCTTCAAGGAAACCTATGCAGTCAAATTTTAGAAGAAGCTCATAAGTCTAAGTATACTATGCATCCTGGAAGTGACAAGATGTATCAAGACTTAAGGAAAATTTTCTGGTGGATAGGAATGAAGAAAGATATAGCAATTTATGTTGCTAAATGTTTAACATGCTCACAAGTTAAGGCTGAACATCGGAAACCTTCAGGATTACTACAGCAATTGGAAATGCCAATTTGGAAATGGGAATTGATAACAATGGACTTTGTTACCAAATTACCCAAAACACGAAAAGGTAATGATACAATCTGGGTGATTGTAGAGAGATTGACTAAATCTGCCCATTTCTTACCAATAAAAGAAACTTTCAGCATGGAACAGTTAGCCAAGTTATATGTGAATAAAATAGTTTCATTGCATGGGATTCCTTTATCTATTGTGTCTGACAAAGACAATCGTTTTACTTCTCATTTCTGGACAAGTTTCCAAAAAGCAATGGGAACTAAATTAAATCTAAGTACAACTTATCATCCTCAAACAGATGGTCAAAGTGAAAGGACAATCCAAACCATGGAGGATATGCTTAGAGCTTGTGTAGTTAATTTCGGAGGAAATTGGGATGATCATTTACCTTAAATAGAATTTTCTTACAACAACAAATATTATATCAGTATCAATGCTGCACCATTTGAAGCCCTCTATGGACAAAAATGCCAAACACAAGTATGTTGGGCAGAAATTGGAGAAAAGCAATTGTCAGGACCTGAGATTGTGCAAGAAACCACTGACAAAATTATTCAAGTCAAGGAAACACTGAAAGCAGCACGAGATCATCAAAAGAGTTATGCCGATAACATATGTAAACCCTTGGAATTTCTAGTTGGAGATAAGGTACTATTGAAAGTCTCACCATGGAAAGGAGTTGTAAGACTCTGTAAGAAAGGAAAACTAAACCCAAGGTATGTTGGACTTTTTGAAATTATCAAAAGAATAGGACCAGTAGCTTATCAGCTACAATTACCAGAAGAAATGGCAGGAATAGATGATGTATTTCATGTATATAACCTCAAGAAATGTCTAACAGACAAATCATTGGTGATACCTCTTCAAGATTTAGAGGTAAATGAAGCTTAAGTTTATAGAAAAGCCAATTCAGATTGAAGATAGAAAGATTAAAAATCTCAAACACAAGAGATTAGTTCTGGTCAAAGTGAGATGGGATTCAAAGAGAGGATCAACATACACAGAGGAGTTGGAATCTGAAATGCAAAGGAAGTATCCATACCTATTCTAGTAAATCTCGAGTATGAGATTTAAAACAAGGTGGGGAAGATATAACAACTCTCAAAAAGACCCTAAAATACCCCGTATAAATGAAACCGAGCCATTTAACCTTATTTTTATTTAAAAACAAATAAAATATTTATTTAAGGTGGTTCGCGGGCCGCGGCAGGTCAAGGGGGTTCGGTCGGGGGGCGCGACGGTCCCTTGACTTGCCGAACACCCCTGGTGCCACGTGGCGTGACATGTGTTGGACCTACTCGATAACTGCTGAAACCTAGTCGTAGCTAGGTGACCCTCCCGGGGCGCGACAGACTGGACCTGGACCGGTCGCGAGGTGCAACAGAACCCCGAAAATCCTATAAATTGAGTAGTGAGTTGCATTTCCAAACTCGCTCACAACTTTCTTTCTCTCTCAACATATAATTCGAAAATCTAAGTTAAAATACCCCTAAATCACGAAGCTCTGCCCCATTGTAAGTATTTTACCCCCAATCAATAATTCGATACCCTGTCTGATTGATCTAGAACCCAGAAACTGATGGCAAAGCGCTGCCTGTTTAGGGCTATGTGTTGAAAAAGTAAGTTGGGGTTCTGTCTTGTGACGTATTGATAAGTTGAATTTGGGTTATTATACTAACGCGTGTGCATTGTATGTTTTTAATAGGAACTCAAGAAATTTAGCAAAAAAATATTTCCAGGAAGCCAATAGAATACCTAAGTTTACAATGTGAGTCATTCTCTTTTTCTCACAATTTGTGAGCCATTATTTAAAATGCTTTACAAAACCCTAAAATGTTTATCAGTTATACTTATAGTGATTAAGTTTTTGTATTCTACAATTACTATCGGTATGTGGGGTTTTGTATACATTACTTGACACTCGTTAATATTGGACAAAGGGTTAGCCAATATTAGCATGACCACAAGCACGGGGGAAATGGTGCCCCAGTAGCAATACTGTTTGAGAAATTGGTAGATATAAACAAATGTAAAAACTCTTAATGCTGTAAAATATAACAGTGTGTCTTTTTATAAAATGAAATGTACTCGCCAGTATTTCTTGCTGATAATATATTTATAAAAAGTGTTTCAGGTAACTTGATGTGAAAGCTATTAGAAGCCAGCTATGGAGCACTGAAGGCTTAAAGAAAGTGGCTATAAAGTTACCTAAATAAACAAATAAATTATGTTTTCAGCAACTAGGGTTTATCCCTATAGTTACATTATAAATGGAAAATGAGTTTTATCCCAATTGTTTAATATAAAAGTTTAGTGTTTTGAATCTCTGAAATTTATTTCCTAACTACGGTTCTGATTTCTCATTTCCGCTGCCAAATTAATAAACACCGATACCACCAGCTCGTGTTCGCGGCGCCTGCTCCCAGGGTGGGGTCGGGGGTTGCGACACCTGGCTTTAGCATCAAGAAGGCTTTTACTTACATAGTATAATGGATGTTGTTGTCCTTCATGATCCTTAACTAATACCGCACTTACTGTTTTACCTAAAACAGCTAGGTACAAGGATAATGGCTCACCATCCTCTGGTATGAAGGCTTGTGCTGAGGATATATAATCCTTGAGAGCCTTGAGGCAGTTTCATGTTTCCCAGTCTACTCAAATTTCTTATTCTTCCTTAGAATATCATAAAAATCCTTGCACTTCTCTGAAGACTTTGAAATGAACATGTTTAAGGCTGCAATCCTTCCTGTTAGCCTCTGTACATCCTTTGCATTGGTGGGAGACTTTATGTTTAAAATTGCCTTTATCTGATCAGGGATAGCTTCAATCCCTCTTTTGGTCGCCACGTATCCTAGGAACTTCCCAGCTTTAACACCAAAATAACACTTTGAAGGATTCAGCTTCATGTTGTATTGATCAAGGATGTTAAATGCCACTTCAAGATCCTTGAGATTATCTTCTGCTTTATTAGACTTTACCACCATGTCATCAATGTAGACCTCCATAGTGTCTCCATTTTATTCTTTCAACATCATATTGACAAGTCTTTGGTAACTGGCACCTGCGTTTCTCAGTTCAAAAGGCATTGCAATATAACAGTATATGTCAGTGGGAGTCATGAATGTTGTATCCTCTTGGTCAGATGGTTCCATCTGAATTTGTTAAATCCAGACGAAGCATCCATAAAGGTGAGCAATTCATGGACCGCTATCGCATCCACCATGGAGTCAATGTGTGGATGTGGGAAAGGATCCTTGGGACATGCCTTATTTAAATCTGTAAAGTCGAAACATACCCTCCACTTTCCATTTTTCATTTAAACAACCACCACATTGGCTAACCATTTTGGATACTTAACTTCCCTAATCATACCTGCCTTCAAGTGTTTGTCCACCTCCTCTTAGATAATGACATTCCTTTCAGGTGCAAATTTCCTTCTTTTTTGATGAATTGGCCTGAAAGTTTATCAATACCCAATTATGAGTAATAATGTCTTTAGAGATACCTGTCATATCTTCATGTTTCCAAGCAAAGGTAGACTTCCTTATCTTCAGGATGGATACTAGACCCTACTCTATACTGTCATGGATCCTAGATCCTATAAAACTTTGACTTCAGGATCCTCAGGGTCCAGTATTACATCATTGATGTCTTGTTCTCTTGCCTACATGACATCCCTTGGAGGATTCTTTAATTGCTATGCTGCCCTTGGTTTTGAAGTCGGTTTCATTGAAGAGGTGTAACAGTTCTTGGCCTCTTGTTGATCACTCTCTGTCTTTACTACTCCCCATGGGGTTGGTAGCTTTACACACTGGTGGTAGGTTGAAGGGATAGCTTTCATGTCATGTATCTAGGGCCTGCTAAAGATCACATTGCAACAAGACAAATAGTCAATAACACAAAAATTCTGTATAGAGTTTACCCCCCTCAATATAGATTGGTAGTTTGATGTCCCCTAGGGTGTTCTTCGTTTCACCACTAAATCCTACGAGGACTAATGATCTCGGAACTATTTCTGAATCTGGGATGTTCATCTTCTTTAGGACTTCAAGTTGAATTAATGTTCACAGAACTTCCACCATCAATAAGGATCCTACGAACAAAATGATTAGAAATAAACAAGGTAATAACTAAGACATCATGATGAGGATCCTGGATATCGACATGATCATCCTCATCAAAGGATATAAGTTTCTGTTGAGTTAGAGTGGAGGTTCTGATAGGCATGTCTCCGTTTTCCAGCTTGGTTTCTTTGGCATGCCTCTTTTCTACAGGGAATAAGGTTCCACATATATCTGAGCCTCCTTAAATGAAGTTAATGATTTGAGTATCTGCAGGTGGTGGAGGAGTCCTTTCCGATACTTTTTCAGGATCCTGGATTCTTGATTTCTTCTTACCAAACAACTCTTTCAGGTAACCCTTACTTAGTAGGTACCCTATTTCCTTTCTGAGTGCACTGCATTCATCGGAAAGGTGGCCAAAATCTTCATGGTATACACACCATTTAGATTTGTCCTTGAAGGATGTCGATTTCTCATTCTTCTTGGGCCATCTAGCTTTCTCACCTAAATTCTGCAAGGCAAGCATTAGTTCACTATTATCAACAGAAAAACAATATTCAGATATCCGAGGATATTCTTCCTCATCTTCTTCTTGTTCAACTGCGTGAATATTTTGATAGTTATGCTTGGAGTACGGCTTGGATCAATTATTCTTGTAGAAGGATCCTTGCTTCTTATCGTTGTACTCCTGTTTTAATGAACCAATTAACCTGTCTTGGATCCTTTTGTCATCCTCTAATCGGATGAATCTTAGGACCCTGTTCCTGACTTCATCTAAGTTCCTGCATGGGGTCATAACAAGGTCATCATAGAAAGGAGAATCCTTTTTGTAATCCCATCTTAAATGCTTCCACTGTAGTTGCAATGTCTAGGTTTGGGATTTCTAAGGGTTCTCTACCAAACTTAGTAACATAATCCCTAAGGGATTCATCACGAGCTTGGGTAATTCTATATAAGTCACTAGTTAACCTTTCAAAAGTTCTACTACAAAAAAAACTGATTATTAAATAGGTTAACTAAGTGCGAAAATGAAGTTATAGAGTAAGGAGGAAAATTTAGCAGCCATTTTAGTGTTGATCCAGTGAGTGTGGATCCAAAGCCCTTGCATAAATAGGCTTCCTTCAATCTTTCGGGGATGAGGTTTATCTCCATCCTTTCTCGGTATTGTGCCACATGCTCCTCTGGATCAGTTGTCCATCATACAACTTCATGTTGGGGGTCTGAAAACATTTGGGTATCTTTGTTAGGAAACTTTAAAATAAGTATTGAAGAAAAAGATGATCAACATGATCATAAGCTTAAGATACAGTCAAGGAATATCACTAAAAAGGTGGCTACATTATAACGTGACAAGAAGAAATGAAAGATACATCTACAACTAAGCATCAGGAAATGGTCAAGACAAGAAGACAATCAGGCAAGACCATTCTGATGAAGTCTGATGATAAATCTGGTATTTATCATCAGAATCTGGTAAGTCTGATCATCAGAATTTCTGATGATCAAGTTCATCAGAACTCTGGTAAGCTGGTCACCAGAAATTTTGGTGGACCAACTTATCTTTAGAGATAAGCCCTGACACATCTGAAAAAGTAGCAAGTTAGCAATAACCGATTCAATGAATATGCCAAAAGTCACTTAGTGTAGAGCAAGTGATGAACAAACAAATGTTTGTTCAGATCTAAGACTCTGTATAAATAGAGATGTCAACCCAGAAGGTTAAATGAGTTGAGCCAAGCATTCAATACACACACCACAAACTCCATTACCCTTCGCATAGAATTCTTTAGGCATTCATTTTGTAATATCCAATAACTTTGTTTTACAAAGTCATTAATACACTTGAAAAATTCTGTAAGTTGTTTCTGGAAAGTTTGATTTCTAGTTCAGCACAATATTTTCCTATTTGTTAAAATCACTTGCCATATTAAGTATTTGGGTATCTCTATCTGGGATCAACAATTGGTATCAGAGAAGATTGAATAAGTTATTTTCAAAAGATCAACTGCTTACATTTTTTTTAATATCCAACTCTTAAACTAAATATGGCAAACTTTCAAACCTGGAATAATGCTTTTAATATTTGGTCTATGTCAAAATCTCCGACTTTGGTCATAGAGAAATACCCTCAATGGAAAATCAGGATGAGCAATGTCCTAAATGGACATGATCGAGCACTGTTTCAATCCATTATGAGAGGTCCACATGTACCCACTATTGAAATACCAGCAGTTCCAGCAACTGAGCATGCACCAAGTATCCATGTTTCCTTGGCTCCCAAAAGTGAAATAGATTGGAGTCAAGAGGATAAGGATCTGGTGTCTGCTGATGAAAGGGCCAAATCACTTCTGACTATGGCACTTCCAAACGACATATTTTCTCAAGTAGATACTTGTGCATCTGCTAAGGAAATATGGGATCAACTGGAAAATCTATGTGAAGGAGGAGAAAGAATAAAAAGAAACAAGAGAAGAAACTATGTCTCTTCACATGAAAGGTTCAAAGGTCTCCAAAATGAGACTCTTTCAGAGACATATAATTGGTTCACCAAACTTTTAAATGAACTTGAAAAGTTTGGTATTGAAAAATCAAATGATGAAAAGAATGTCAAGTTCTTAGATGCCTTGCCAAGAGAGTGGCAAAGTCTCACAATGACCTTGACATCAACCTTTGAATTAGGGAATATAAACTTACATGATCTTTACAGCATCCTTGTCCCAAGAAAGAATGAAATCTATGAATTTTCAAACCTCAAGGGGGGACCTATAGCTCTTGTTTCACACACACATAGAGTACCAGTTTCAGATCCACAACCCTCTCATTTCCATAACATAGAAAATTCTTTCATCCTTTGCTGAGGCTATTGCTTTGCTCACAAAAATGGTTAAGCAAAGATTGAGAGGTGGGAGTGGTAAATTTCAGAAGAATGATAGGGGAGGATGGAAGGAAAGTCAAGATAGAAAGGGAAGACAGAAGTTGTTTGCTACAAATGCAAACAAATGGGGCACTATGCTTCAGAATGTAAGAACAAGAAGTTGAAGGATGTGGCCTATTATGAAAAGAAGCTTGAAGAAGCTAAAACGCAACAACAAAAAGTCAGCTTGATAGCAAGTACTGATACCTGGCTAACCGATGATTCTTCTGATGATGAAGAGGAGGAAATGGCAAATGTCTGCTTAATGGCCACAATTTCTGGTGAAAGCTCCAGCTCATCAGAACAAAAAGTAAGTTAAGAAAAAACCTTGATCTGGAACAACAACTGAACAAACTTATGCAAGATTTTGTGATTCTACAAAATAAAACCTCTTCAGAAAGCACAAAATCGGATGATCTGCAAAAATTGCTCAATAAGGCAAAAACTGAAAACCAATCACTGATTAATCAAATCTTGATAAAAGATGCAAAAATTGAATTTTATGAACAAGAAAGGAAAAATCTTTACAAAAAAATTCAAGATAATGAGATCAATGTGAAAGGTTTTCAGCAAGCAAAAGAATTTATACAACTTATTGAGGCAACACCAAAGAACAGAGGTGAAGGGTTGGGGTATGTCAAAACAAATATTAAAACTTCCACCACCTTTGTAAAAGCATCTGAAAATAATTTTGGTAAGATAATATCAGATTCTGATGCAGATTCTTGCAGATCTAGCAATTCTGATAAACTGTTTTTGTCACCCAAAGTCTGCTTGAAAAGGGATGAAACCTTGAAAATAATTGAAAAACCAAGAATTCATGCTAAATTTCAAAAAGGCAAAAACATTCCATCACAAGAACCTTTGTCTAAACAATTAGACAAAACAAATTGTATATGTGTCGAAATACTGAAGCTGATTCAACACCATTTCTCCAAAGAAAATCACCCTGCTAATGGCTCAGCATTGAGCAGAGATTCTGACGAGAATTTCTCTTCTGATGAAGAAATCTCAAGCACATTTTCATCAGAAAAAGTACCCAAACAAGTTTGGGTACCAAAAACTCTCTAACCTCATCATTTCAAGAGCGTCATGTGCAGCAGATCTGGTACTGCGATTTAGGAAGCTCCAAGCACATGATAAGGGACAGAAGCTTATTCAGTAACTATCAATAGAAACTGGGTAAATATGTAAATTTTGGAAATTGGGTAAAGGGAAGAACTAAGGGATATGGTATCATACAATATGGATCATTGTCCATTGAAAAGGTTGCCTATGTAGAAGGTTTAAAATATAATCTACTTAGTTGTGGGTAATTTTGTGATAGAGGCTTCCAGGTAACTTTCTTACCTGAAAAATGTCTACTAGTTGGTTTAGATGACAACAAAATTTATTTAACTGGGAAAAGAATTAGAAACTCCATCTAGTACTTTGATTTCAAAGAAGAAATTAAGCATCCTCAGTTATGCTTATTTTCAACTAAAAATAAAGGAAATAGTTGGTTATGGCATAAAAGGCTTACTCACTTAAATTTCAAAACTCTAAACCAACTAGCAAACAAAAATCTAGTAAAAGGTTTACCATTCATATCATTCAAAAAGGATAGGATATGTGAAGCATGTGAGCTTGGCAAATCAACAAGAGGCTCACATAAAACAGTTTCTGAATCTTCAATTTCTGAAAATTTGGAACTTTTGCACATGGACCTTTGTGGACATGTACAAATAGCTAGTTTTTCTGGAAAAAAATACATTTTGGACATTGTAGATGTCTACTCTATGTACGCTTGGGTTGAATTTCTAAGGAAAAAAAGTGAAACCCCATATCTGATCATTAATTTCATCAGAAAAACTGAAAATCTGTTGAAATTACCTGTGAGAAGGATCAGATCTGATAACGGAATAGAATTCAAGAATGCAAAACTTGAGACTTTCCTTGTAAGCAAAAGAATACCTCATGATTCTTCTGCTCCAAGAAAATGGAGTTGTAGAAAGAAGGAATAGGACTCTGGTAGAAGCAACATGAACAATGCTTGCCTATGCCAGATTGCCCACTTACTTTTGGGCTGAAGCAATATCAAATGCATGCTTTACACAAAACAGGTCTATCATCAACAAGAGACACCAGAAAACGCCCTATAACATTATCAACCAAAGGATCCCAAGCATTAAATTTTTACACACCTTTAGTTGTAATTGTTTTGTCTTTAATGATTTTGATAGTCTGGAAAAGTTTGACAGAAAAGCTGAAAAAAGAATTTTCCTTGGTTACTCATTGTCCTCCAAAGCTTATATAATATTTCTTTTGTACACAAGGACAATAAGAGAAAGCTTATATGTGTCTTTTGATGATTCATCAGAAACCAAGATTTCCGATGAAATGTTACAAGATATAACCTTGTCAAAACAACCTGAAAATTCTGAAGATCTTCTTAACAAATTAACTGAAGAGCTTTTATAACATGACCATTTGCTAAACATATCAAACAAAAACATGTCATGTACTAACCCTATAGATGATCTGGAACCTCCATTAGAAAATGTACAAAATGATCAAAATTCTGGAATCTCACCAGAAAATGAAATTGAACAACAGAATTCTGATCCTCTTGACAACATTGAGGTCACAGATCAGGGGGGAGCTTCAAATTAGGGATGAGCTCGATACCGAACCGGTACCGAAAGAACCGGAACCGAAAATCCTTGAAAGTGGGTACCGGTACCGGTACCGAATATACCTGGTTCGGTACGGTTTGGTACCGGTATTTGAGGGTAAAAACCGGTAAATACCGGTACCGAAAATGTCAAAAGTCGGTACCGAATCGGTACCGAAAAAGTACCCGGTCCGGTAAATTCGGTACCGGTACCGAGTCTGATTTGCTCATCCCTACTTCAAATCTATAAGGAAGTACAAGTTCACATAACAACTTTAGATGGATCAGGGGACACTCACTAGCAGACATCGTTGGTGACCCTGAAGAAGGTGTTAAGGCAAGATCTGCTATAGCTCATGAATGCCTTTATGCTGGATTTTTAAGCATAATTGAGCCAAAATATGTCAAGGAAGTACTGAATGACTCAGATTGGGTTCAAGCAATGCAAGAAGAGCTTGACCAATTTGAAAAGAGTCATGTGTGGGATCTAGTACCCAGACCAACTAACAAATCTATCATTGGATCCAAATGAGTATTTAGAAACAAATCTGATGAACAAGGCATCGTAACTAGGAATAAAGCAAAGCTGGTGGTTAAAGGTTACTGTTAACAAGAAGGCATAGAATATGATGAAACCTTTGCACCGGTGGTCAGGCTTGAAGCAGTAAGAATATTCCTAACTTATGTTGCGACAAACAACATAAAAGTTTATCAGATGGATGTCAAGTCTGCATTTCTGAATGGTGAAATTGAAGAAGAAGTATACGTGCATCAACCAGAAGGCTTTGTTGATCCTCAATTTCCAAATCATGTTTACAAACTAAACAAAGCCTTGTATGGGTTGAAGCAAGCTCCATGAGCATGGTATGAAACATTATCAAACTTCTTAATCAATTATGGCTTCACCAAAGGTACAATTGATACAACCCTCTTTCTCAAGACACACAAGGGGCACACACTTTTGGTCCAAATCTATGTTCATGACATAATATTTGGATCCACAAATGAGAAATTCTCCAAAAAAGTCTTAAAAACTTATGACCAATCATTTTGAAATGAGCACGATGGGTGAATTAACCTTTTTCCTTGGTTTACAAGTTAAACAAAAGAGTGATGGCATATTCTTGAGTCAATCAAAATATGTCAGAACTATCTTGAAAAAGTATTCACTAGAAAACTGCTCATCTTCAAAAACTTCCATGGCCAAAGGAAACAAACTAGATTCTGATGTTGAAGGAAAGGCTGTAGATATAAAAACTTATAGGGGAATGATAGGATCTTTGCTATACCTAACAGCCAGTAGACCAGAGATAATGTTTTCTACTAGTTTTCTAGCAAGGTATCAATGCAATCCTAAAGAATCCCACATGAAAACTGCCAAAAGAGTTTTTAAATATCTAACAGGAACATCAAATCTTGGCCTATGGTATCCTAAAAACACAAATTTAGAATTAATTGCATACACAGATGCAGATCATGCAAGATGTAGATCATGCAGGATGCAAACTTGACAGAAAAAGCACATCTGGTGCCTGTCAAATGCTGGGGGGGGGGGATTAGTATGTTGGGCAAACAAAAAGAAAAACTGTGCTGCCACATCCACAACAGAATCAGAATATGTAGCAGTAGCAAGCTGTTATTCACAAGTTTTGTGGATGCAAACTCAGCTGAGATATTATGGAGTGAATTTGACAAAACTTCCAATCTTGTGTGATTCTATGAGTGCCATTGCAATAACATCAAATCCATTGCATCACTCAAGAACAAAACACATTGATGTCAGATACCACTTCATAAAGGATCATGTTGAGAACGGTAACATAGAAATGTATTTTGTCCCAACAGAAAATCAATTTGCTAATATGTTCACTAGACCTTTAGATGAAAATAGACACAACTTTTTAATCAGCAAATTGGGAATGGTCAATATGCAAATTGAACAAAATCAAGAAATTGTGTCACAAAATAAAGAAAAATCTGATATACAAACAACTGATCAGATTTCTGGTGAAAACTCTGATAATCTATTAGAAAATTCACAAGTCACCAGAAAATCTGGGAAATCACAAGAAGTTGACCAAGTCAACAGAATTTCTGATGAAACTTAAGATATCATATTTTTCTTTATCATTTCACGTGCATGAACATAGTCCATATGTAATCAACATTTCTCACCGTTTTTGTATATTTTATTCGTCCATATCTGTATTCCTTAGTTTTCTTTTATTTTCTTTTATTTTATAAATACAAATTTATCTCTTTAGATTAGGGTAGACAACGTCATGGATAGAAAATTTTTGGGAAATCGTTAATGGTAGTTAGCTCTCTCTCCTACATTCATTACAACTCATCAATATCAACGAGATAGAAATGACATCTGGGCAGATAATCTTGATAATTATCAGAGGGTGGCCGCCTAGATCATTAATGCGGGAGTTTCTATCTCTTATGTTTTCTTTGTTATCTGACAGAAAATTAAACAACAAAGAAAATAGAGATAGAAAATCTAAAGTAGGTAGATAACATTTAAGGTAAAATCTCACTATAAATGTCTACTACTTAAAACTCAGTCAGTCACTTTCATCCAACTGAAAAACCCTAGAAAACCCTTCATCTTCTTCATACCTTTTTACACCAAAAATGGCAAAAATACATCCCTACTTTCCACTTCCATATCATCCATACCATAATCTAAGAATCATGACTAACTTTGAGGGTCCAGCATGGGAAGGATGCAAAGTCATCCTGAACATGCTCATGCAAAGCCCACTGGCCTATACTTTATCAGCACACATAATGGTCTATCCGGAAATCTTGCAGATGTTCTGGAAAAATGCAAGAATTCTACTGCATGAAGGGAGGGGATTAACTTTCATTAGAAGTTATGTGCTTGACAAACCTTTCATTGTCACTGAGGACATCATCAGACGGGGTTTAAACCTTAATGATGATCACAATCTTCTCATCTTTACAAGAGCACAGATTGATGAGACCCAACCCTAAATGGGGTACAATCCGGATAACCCAAATAGGCCAATCTCCAAAACTGGCTTCATCAAGCCATGGCAGTATCTAGTAACTCTGATGGGGGGTATGTCTTTCTAAGAAAATCATAAACCATTGAAGTCTCCTACAGGTTGATGGAACCTATACATGCACTTGTACAGGACATCCCTTATAATTTCTCTCATTATCTAATGAAAGATATTTACAAGCAACATGTGGTCTGGCAGACCTTTCTCAGTGTATCCTTGTTTTATGATGAGGGTGATCACTAGCCAGCTGGGATTTGGAGGCATTCCTACATGGTTCCCCTGAGCAGAAGTGGTACTCCAACAGAGTATCAGGCACATGATGCTAATACCAACTGATCATAACACAGGTTTGGAGACCCATCTTTGGCTATTCCATCAGATCATCTATGGAGAGGAGGAGATAGAACTTGATTAGTTTGTTTTGTTATTTTCTTTTGTTTGTTTGTTTAAAAGTTTATATATCATGTTTTTACATATTTGTTTTCTGTTAACTTGGTTAGGGGGAAGGAAAAACAAATGGGTAAAAAGCATATGGTAAAACAAAGGAAGTTCGTACCACAACACAACTTATGATCATCAGAAACAAAACATATGTCATAAAACTTTAAGTTTCTAATAACATATAGTTGAAATCTGGTAAAATTTGGTAACATAACTTCAAAATCTGCTAAATTTTTTTTTTTTCAAAAGATGTTAAAAATCAGAAAATTCTGGACAGTTAAACTTCAAAAAGGAATGATAATGATGAAATGAGACAACAACTGTGTGAAAATTTTAGAAAACCATACACCATCAATCATCCTTAGAAAATTTTTCACAAAAATTCCTTGAAGAAAAGAACAACGGATTTGGATTCTACCAGAACACCATATGTAAGTCATATTTATGATCTTTTACTCGTTCCCTCTCATTAAAAAAAAGAACTGGAACACCTTATCAAGGGGGAACTTCTCAATCTGTTGAAATTGTCAACAGAAATATCATCAACAAGACTTGTTCCAAAATCATCAGAAAATGGGATTTATTTTCTGATGACGTCATCAGAAATGAATTTTGACTTTCAAAAAGGGGGAAGAATATAAAACTTCCACAAGGCAGATTATTGAACCATTTTTTAAATGGTCCCACAAAAGGAAAAGGTATCATGTGGCCGTTATTATTTTCCAATCAGATTCATTCATTCTCTAATAAAAAAGAATGTTTGAGAAAATTGAAGAATACAAGTTGAGAAGACATGATTAAAACCCACGTTTGCACGGATAATACCCATTAATTTACCTTGATAACCATGATCCAACGGTTATTTTCTGAACCAACTTCACATCACACGATCTAACGGTAATAAAGGTAATTAATGACCCATTAACCGCCATTACAACCCACGATCTATGTCCCCTCAACTCCCATAACAACTAACCACTTCACAAATCTCTGCTAAAGCCTTCAACTATAAAAACCCAACCTTAGCAGATTTCACTTCATCACTCACCTTCTTCCTCACAAAGCCTTAAACCCTAAAAACCCTTCGTTTTCAAAAGCCAAAATTCCTCACAATCAATCCCTTACCTTCAAAATTCAACAATGGCTGAAGTGAATCTTAACATTCCGAATGTTGAACATGATGTTCCCTTCATTGAAGACAACCAATTTCTACCAATGAAGGAGAATAATCTATTGATGAATACAGAGCACTCTGTATATGACAAAAAAATGTAAAATTTTGGTGGAATTCCTGTTGAGATGTCTAATCTCAAAAGCAATGACCAAAACAAGAGAAGTGCTTGAGAAAATGTTGCAGCAATTCATTAGCACTTTCAGAGAAGACGGGGTAGACCAAGTCACTACTCATGTATGGGGCAATGTCTCTGTGACAATAACCCCTGCAAGAGTCAGATAATGGCTTGAGTTCCCTATCTATGATAACTACATAGAAACCCTAAACAAAGAGGAGCTGATTAATTTCTTTGTGGATATGGGATAGAAGAAGAAGAAGAAGATCACCAAGATTGGTGATTTTAGAAGAAATGAACTGCCAGCTTTCTGGCAGGTCATGATGGAGACATTGAACAAATATCTCATATCAAAAATTGGTGGAGCTGATCAAGTTAGTCAATCAGTTCTGTTAATCATGTATGGACTCATAACTGGGTATAAACTTAATTATGGGACTGAATCTTCAATCTGATGAAAAGATCAATTCTCACCAGAACAGGGAGAATCTCTTCATACTTGCCTTATCTGAGATTCATCTCAATTTTTGTTGCTGAGACCTTAGAAGAAAGGAATATGGAAATTCCTACCTTAAAAGCAATTTGGAGTTCAACAACCATGAAGCCATGGAGTGGAAATCAATGGTGGGCATCAAATAAGGATGTCCCTGTGTTGCTAGAAAGTATGTTGAATCTGATTGAAACAGATTCACCATACAGACTACAACATGAGGAGATCCTGAACAGACCAGACACACCTAAAGATACAGCCACTATTGATGTTTATAACTGCTCTTCTTCACCTGAAGAAGAAGTTCAAAAGTCACGGTCATCAGAATCTGGAGCAGCTAAAGGAAACCTCAATCTACAGATCAGGAATTCACCAGAAAATGAGGAAAGCCATCAGAATCCTGAAGCTGGATTCCACTTTGAAGTTGAACCCCATCAAGATACAGAAATCCTACATGAAGCAGAGTCACATATTGCTGGAACAGGTTCACCTTTTAACACCGTTTTATTGATACTTCTGTAAATAAGTCAAATTCTGAAGAGTCAATATCTGCAACTTATAAAGTATCATTTAGAAACACCGGTGTTAATGAGGAGGTTTCTAGTTCAATACATCTCAACTTTGAATCAGAAAATGAGGAGGAGATTGAGATTGCAACGGATAGAAATCAGGAAACTGATCAAGGAAATCCGGATGGAGATAATTTGTTTATCTCAACAAGTTATGGAGAATCATTCACTGGAATGATTCAAGGAAATAAGGAAATCCAGGGTAAAAATTTGTTTTTCACATCTTGTGGATATGATTCTGGTATACCCAAGGATGCACCAGATTCTGGTAAATCTAAGGATCCACCAGAAATTTCCAAAACAGATGCAAATGGTTTACAGCTGGAGAGTTAGAAGGAGCATCCGTTGTTCCAAATATCCCAGAAACACCATCTATGACACCTGAACAACTTCAGAAAGCCCTAGATGATGTACTCAAAGTTTGCAAGAAAAATCCAGTTGAGGAGAAGCTTGATCAGCTGCTGTCAGAAGTGAGGGGTCAAAGAGCTGAATTAAAGACCCTGACAAAATCAGTGGAACTCATCAAGACACAATATGAGAGGAACACTGAAGCTTTGAAAGCTCTGCAAAGACAGCAAGAAAATACACCAGAACCCAGCATCTCTTCATCAGATATTCAGAAAATCTTCACAGAAATGGAGAAGATTAAGTCACAAGTCAAAGATGTTGTGGAGTTAAGAACATCAAGCAGCTCCAACAAGGTTTTGAAGGATATCACAATTTTGAGGGCCAGTAACAACAGCATCACAGATGCCCTTGAAAATCTGATCAAAGAATGGGCTGCACTACAGGAGCAGAATCAAGAAGAATTTGCCAAAGTGCAGGGAAATGAAATAAAAAAATGCTAACCTTGTGGGAGAAGTTCAATCTCTCATGAAGAGAATGCACTTCAACATTGCTAAACTGGAAAATGTTGACCCCAAGGAGATCATGAAACTCATTCCCAAAGAAGCCTCTCATCTGGAGATTCCTAAGACCATCAGACAGCAACCCACTGTCACTCCTGTCACTCAAGCTGGAACCACTTGAATGTGTCCACCTCCACCTATTTCAAAAGAAGACATGAAGAAAAGGTATGAAACTTTATCCAAAGTTGTCTTTGATCTGAATGTTAATATGCCTCAGTCTGGTTCAAGACCAACTTTATCAGGGGAAATTGTCTTAAGTAAAGGCATAACCTTGAAAGCTAAAAAAGAAGGGAAGAGTTAATTAAATCTTCAAAACAGCCACAAATGGTAAAGAAAAAGACTCCTGAAGGTGACACGGTCTTTGTTCAAGAAATTGACAAAGATGTAATGATGTTTCCTGAATACAACCTTAAGGAATACTACTGGATAGAGAAAGATGAGTTGAAAAGACTAGAAAGTCCAATGAGCAAAGGCTTAAGGGAGGAAAGACTTGAAAGGGGTTTTAGAAGCATCCACTTTACTAATTTTAATCCAACAAAAAGAGTTTTGAAAGTGGATGAACAAAAGATTGGTGTATATGGCATGGGAGGGAATTTCGTGCAAAATAGGTACACTCTTCTTAGAGAAGATGGGATTGAACAGAAGATAACAGATGGAGATCTGGCAAATGATCTGCATCCACTGGATGTTCTATTTCTGAAGAAACATTATGAAGCTGACACAGGCAATAACCAATATGTCAGAAGAGCACTAAAGAGCATATCAAAAGCAGGAATAAAGCTATTTGAAACAATAGCTTTCACTGATTTTGATTTATGCATCAACTATGACTATGTACATCAGAAAAAGGTCCACATCCCTCCACCAAACACATCAATCCCCAAAGAGCTGCAAAATCATGTCAGAACTGGAGATATCTTTGAACTACCTAGAATTAGAGGAAGACATAATCTCTGTGTTGTGTTCAGAGATATTGAAGATAACAAGGCTCTCTTCAGAAGTATTGGCATCTGCAAGTACTCCAACCAAACACTGCAATTCATCAAGGAGTGCATGAACAAAAAGCAAGAGCATCTTTTAAAAAAAAGGGGAGAAACAAAGAGAAAGAAACACAAGAAATTGAACAAATGATTGATGAATGGGTACAAGCAAGAATATTGTTGCAACCCCCGACCCCTTACCTCGGGAGGCGGGCGGCCGCGAGTTTCGCGCATTCGGTGGTATCGGTGTTTATTTAATTTTGGCAGTAAAATTTACATCAGTATTGTAGTTAGGAAATATTTTATCAGAGTAAAACACATCATTTTATAAATATTAAACACATGGGTAAAACCCAAGTTTCCATTCATAATATGTTTGTAGGGATAAACCCTAATTTATTGAAATAAAACTTCTTCTTTATTTAGGTAACTTTTATAGCCACTTTTCCAAGCCTTCAGTGCTCTCCAGCTGGCTTCTATTTGGATTTCACATTTTGTTACCTGAAACGCGTTTAAAACATTTTTGTCAGTGGAAAATACTGGTGAGTGAATACCAGCTTAATCAAAACAACTTTTATCAGTTTTACAACATTGAGAGCAATCTAGCAATTACATTTGTTTACATCTACCTTAATTACCACCCACGGTACTGTCAATCCTGACTGGTGGTAATGTTACTACTCACAGTGTAGTAACAAGTTTTGTATACAAAACCCCAACATACCGACGATAATTGTAGAATTACAAATACTCAATCACTGTTAATTATAATGTAAAACAATTAAGGTTTTGTAAAAACAGTTTACAAAAAGAAGGATTACTCACATTGCTAATTTAGGTATTTCCTTGTGATTTCCTGGTTATAATCTATCAATTTAAACAATGCACATGCGTTAGTATAATAACCCAAATTTACATTAGCTATACCCTCCATGAGACAGAACTCCAACGACTAAGTCAGGCAGAGCCTCGACATGCGTTACGCAGCACTAGATCAATCGGGCAGCGTATCTGATATGTAACTGGGGGTTATAATACTTACAATGAGGTAGAGCTTTGCTAATTAAGGGATTACTATACACGAATTTATAATTGCTATTCAGAGATTTACAGAGAAAGATCGAGATTTGAACGAGAACAACTGAAGCCTGAGCTCCCAATTTATAGGGCTGGTCGGGCGCTTTCTCGCTCCCCGCGACGGAAATAAGAGGGCTATCGCGCCCCGCCAAAGCCTGTAGACTAGACCCTAGCCTTGCTGACTTGCGGACTAGCTTCGAAACGAGTGGGACACGTGGCGGCCTAGGGTTGCGCCTGCTGTCCACTTGGTCGCAGCCCGCGACGAATATAGACAAGGGGTCGCGCCCTGTGAGCGCCCCTAATTTCTTGTTTTTCTTAATTTTTGTTAAATTAAATGTATTTCGGGCCTGTTTTTCGTATACGTGGTGTATTTTAGGACATATGGGACATGTTTAAGGGTTTCGGGAGAGTTGTTATATCCTCCCCACCTTGTTTTAGAACTCGTCCTCGAGGTCTACTGGAATAGGTGTGGATATTTCCTCTGCATCTCTGATTCAAGCTCCCAAGTGTACTCTGGTCCTCTCTTGGAATCCCATTTCACTTTGACTAGAACTAATTTCTTGTGCTTGAGGTTCTTGATCTTTCTGTCTTCAATTTGTAGGGGTTTATCTACAAATTTAAGCTTCTCATTTACCTCTATGTCTTTAAGAGGTACTACTAATGATTCATCTGCTAAGCATTTCTTGAGATTACATACATGAAATACATCATGTATTTCTACCATTTCCTCGGGCAGTCGTAGCTGATAAGCTACTGGTCATATTCTTCTAATAATCTCAAAAGGTCCAATATACCTGGGGCTTAGCTTTCCTCTTTTGATGAATCTGACTATTCCTTTCCACGGAGAAACTTTTAATAATACTTTGTCTCCTACTTGAAATTCCAACCGTTTTCTTCTGTTATCAGCATAACCCTTTGTTATCAGTATAACCCTTTTGTCGATCGCGTGCTGCTTTTATTCTTTCTTTGACTTGAATAATCTTATCCGTTGTTTCTTGCACTATCTCTGGTCCAGACAGTTGCTTTTCTCTTCTGCCCAACAGACTGGGGTTCAGCACTATCGTCCATAGAGTGCTTCAGATGGTGCAGCATTGATACTAGTATGATAGCTGTTATTATTGGAAAATTATATTAATGGTAAATGATCGTCCCAATTTCCTCCGAAATCAACTACACAAGCTCTAAGCATATCTTCCATTGTCTGAATTGTCCTTTCACTTTGTTCGTCCATTTGAGGATGATAAGTTGTGCTTAGATTTAACTTGGTTCCCATTGCTTTTTGGAAACTAGTCCAAAAATGAGAAGTAAAACGGCTATCTCTATCAGACACAATAGATAAAGGAATTCCATGTAATGAAACTATTTCATTTACATATAACTTGGCTAATTGTTCCATACTGAAAGTTTCTTTCATAGGTAAGAAATGAGCAGACATGGTTAATCTGTCTACAATCACCCAGATTGTATCATTACCTTTTCTTGTCTTGGGTAATTTGGTAACAAAATCCATTGTTATCAATTCCCATTTCCATACAGGCATTTCCAGTTGCTGTAATAAACCAGAGGGTTTATGATGTTCAGCTTTAACCTGTGAACAGGATAAACACTTGGCAACATAGGCTGCTATATCCTTTTTCATTCCTATCCACCAAAAATTCTTTCTTAAGTCTTGATACATTTTATCACTACCGGGATGTATCGTATACTTAGACTTATGGGCTTCTTCTAAAATTTGGTAGCGTAGGTTTCCTTGTTTAGGTATCCAAATTCTTTTCTTATGGAATCTCCAAATTCCATCTATACCTTGTTCTAATTCCTTAATCATTCCATTTAATTTTTCAGTATCATCATTGATTACTGATTCTTGTACTTCTCTAATTTGCTCATTTAAATCTACCTGCAGATTTAATTTGAGAGAACGTACTTTTCTTGGTTTATCATATACTTTCGACTTAAAACATCAGCTACTACATTAGCCTTTCCTGCATGATACTGGATACTACAGTCATATTCACTAAGGATTTTTAATCCAGCGTCTCTGTCTCATATTTAACTCCTTTTGCCCGAAAACATATCTTCAACTCTTATGATCGGTGAAAATGGTAAACTTACTACTGTAAAGGTAATGTCTCCGAATCTTAAGGGCAAAAATTATGGCTCCTAACTCTATATCATGGGTTGTATAATTCTCTTCATGATTCTTAAGTTGTCTAGAGGCATAGGCTATAACCTTTTGACGTTGCATTAACACACATCCATAACCTAACTTAGAAGCGTCACAATAGATTACAAAGTCTTCAGTTCCTTCTGGTAACGCTAGTATGGGTGCGTTGGTTAATCTTTGCTTAAGGATTCTAAAGGCTTCTTCCTGTTTTGGTCCCCATTCAAACTTAACTAATTTACAGGTCAGTTTTGTTAAAGGAATGGCTATTCTAGAGAAATCTCGGATAAACCGTCTATAATAACTTGCCAGCCCAAGAAAACTTCTCACTTCCGTTGGTGATTCAAGGACTTTCCATTTAGTAATCGCCTCGATCTTTGTGGGATCCACATGGATTCCTTCATGATTGACTAAATGTCCAATAAATTGTACTTCTTGTAACCAAAATTCACATTTTGAGAATTTAGCATAAAGCTTTTCCTTTCTCAATAATGTAAGAAGTGCATGCAGATGCGCTGCATGTTCCTCTTTACTCTTAGAGTAAATGAGAATATCATCTATAAAGACAATCATGAATTTATCCAGATATGGTTTACATATTCTGTTCTCATGTCCATAAATGTGGCTGGGGCATTGGTTAGACCAAATGGCATGACAGTAAATTCATAATGGTCATACCTTGTTCTGAGGGCAGTTTTAGGAATGTCCTCTTCCTGTACTTTCAATTGATGATATCCTAAGCGTAAATCGATCGTAGAAAAGAATCGAGCTCCTTGCAGATGGTCAAACAGATCATCGATTCTCGGTAATGGGTACCGATTTTTAATAGTAACCTTGTTCAATTCGCGGTAATCAATGCACATACGCATTGATCCGTCTTTCTTCTTGACAAACAAGATTGGTGCTCCCCATGGTGATGAACTTGGTTGTATGAAACCTTTCTCCAGAAGTTCGTCCAACTGTTTCTTCAATTCTTGCATCTCTGCTGGCGCCAAACGGTAGGGTGCCTTGGCAGTCCGTGCTGTCCCTGGTAGTAGGTGAATTCTGAATTCGACTTCCCTATCTGGTGGTAGTCCAAGTAGTTTTTCAGGAAAAAACATCTAAGAATTGAGATACTACGGGAATATCTTTCAATTCTTTTCCTTTAGTGTTAATGATTATGGAAATCATATACACTATTGATCCTTTTCTTTCATAACTTGCGGTTTTCATCACAGAGATGAATTTCGTAGATCTAGTTGGCTTGTCTCCTTTAATTGTGATCTTTTCACCTTTTGGTGAATTTACTTGTATTGACTTTTGATCACATAAAATATTGGCTTTATTGGTTACTAACCAATCCATTCCTAATACAACATCAAATCCAGCTAGGTTCATTAGGTAAAGGTTAGCAATAAAATTATGGTTTAGAATTTCTATTCTTGCTCCCTGCAAGATTTCAGTGATCCTAATGGATTCTACATTTGCCGTTTTCACTAGACATTCTTGTTGAATTTTAGTTAATGGTTGATTAAGAATTTTGCAAAATGAAGTATTAATAAAACTTTGGTTTGCACCAGAGTCAAAGAATACTTTAGCAAAAATATCATTAACTAAAAACGTACCGGCAATCACATCCGAAATCATCTTGGCTTCTTCTGCAGTTAGAACAAAAGCTCTAGCATTCTTAGTAGTCTTGTTGTTCATGGCTGGAGCTAGTTTCGGGCAGTTCGGTTTAATATGCCCTTTTTCTCCACAATTGAAGCATACTCCATTACTGGGTATCTTCCTGCAGTCTTCTTCCTTGTGTCCAGGTATCTTGCAGAAGTTGTAGTAAGTAGAACATCTTCCTGAATGTTTCTTCTTGCAAGACTTGCAGTAGGGTGCAGAAGTAGAACCTATATTCTTCCCACGGTTGGAATTACCGTAACGAAATTCCTGGGTAAGTTTCTGGACTAGGTTCTTCCTCAGGTTTTCTTCTTGCGTACGTACCAATTCATCAGTCAAGGTATTTGCTAGTTCTACAGCTTCTTCTATAGTTTGTGGTCTAGCTGCCTTGACTACATGTCCAATTTCACTGATTAATCCCCAGATGTAACGGGAGATTAATACTGGTTCTGGTGAGGCCAGTGTTGGCACTATTCTAGCATATTCGAAGAATATGGTAGTGTAACCCTTACAGTCTACTCCAGTCATTCTAAGGTTCAAGAACTTATTAGCAATTTGTTCTTTTTCATTGGGAGAACTTAATTTCCTTTCGTCCATGTTCTTAAACTCAGTCCATTCCATACTATAGATTATGTCACTTCCCCTAGACTGGAGAATAGTATTCCACCATTCTAAGGCTGCATTCTTAAAAAGATTGGAAGCAAACATGATTTTGTCTTCCTCTGTACACTTGCTTATTTTTATGACGACCTCTCTCTTTTCTATCCAGCGTAGAGCTGCAATGGCTCCTTCATTGCCAGAGAATTCTATCGGTTTGCAAGACCAGAATTCTTTGTAAGAACAACCATAAGACATGGTTCTTCTTCTTTTTGGAATAGGCAATTGAACTAATGGTCCATTGTTTCCGTTGTGACTGGGTCAGTAGGTGGTCGTTTACTTCCACTATTACTTTTATTATTTTCAGCTTCTTTAACAGTTTGGAAGATATATGGCATAGCATCTCTAATTCCTTGTGTTACTATGTGTCGAATGGCACTGTTATTTATTTTGTTATCACTATTTTTGTTTTCCTGATTTTATTCGTTGTCCATCTGGATTTACAACAATTATCAGGTATTAATATCACAGAATAAGATTTAATGCCAACAATTGCCCAAACAAACACATTGGTCAAAACGTCGATCATTGCGACATTTCACTCTATTTTATATATATGCATCTATTGCAAACTATAACTGGAATTTAAAACATACTACTAGTTATGCATCAGTAAGTATTAGATTATCTATTTTAGTTGATTTTTTTTCAAACCACTCGTATTTATATATATATATATTATTTCTAGGGGTTCATCCAGTACTGCATATTTCACTCGCCATACTTCCAAACGAGCTTCTCCCCTATATTCCTTATTCTCTCCCCTTCATCAACTAACTCCTCACCAAAAGTGCGGAGTTTTCCTGCACATTTTCGGTACTCATGGGTGGTGGCAATATGGGTATTGGTTCAGGGTATGGTGGTAAAGGGTCTCCATACGGGTATGGGTTTTCTAGGATTTCCCTAACATACTGGTCAGCATCCCAATATGGATCTAGAGGGTCAAGATTTGGGTATGGTGCTACAGGGTTTGGTATGGGTTCCTCTTGTGGGTAGAGTTCTCGATAATCCCTATGGTCGTCATTCCACGGATCATATGCTAAGGGATTGGGTGTTGGGACTCTAGGTATCTCATCTGGGTAAAAAGCTGGTATGGGAACTGGTTCTTCTTGGTTGGGTTCTATTTCCATAGGCTGAGTGGGAAACAGTGGTAGTGGCTGTGATGCAATGATTTGTTCTAAGTTTTGGTCTGCGGCAGTGGTATCTAATATATGAAAGTTGGCCAATCGCCTATTGATTATGTCTTGGGTCTGGGCATTCATCTCCCTATTTGCTGCTGCTAAAGCCCTTTGTTGCTGTAATTTCCTCATTCTTTTCCTACGCTCATGTGCTCCCCGACTGAACCATCCTCTCTTTTAGGTAGGGAATGGTTCTGTGGATGGTGCTTTAAAGATGAATATCCCCTCTTCGGTGTCAGCTGAGTACCCCGAAGGAGTAGGCTGGGAGGAAGTTCCTTCATCTCTAGGAGAATTCGAGAGATGACTATAAGCGTCAGATGGTCCTTGATCACTCATACTGTAAACTAACAGATTTTTCAAATAACACAAAATGATAATATACACGTATGCACATAGTCACATAGATTATTTCCTAACAAAATTGACAATTTCAATGTTAGCAGAACACTTCTGTTGCTGAAATAAGTGGTTGTAGCTCAAATACCACCTCCTGTAACAACCCCCGACCCCTTGCCTCGGGAGGCGGGCTGCCGCGAGCTTCGCACATTCGGTGGTATCGGTGTTTATTTAATTTTGGCAGCGGAATTTACATCAGGACCGTAGTTAGGAAATATTTTATCAGAGTAAAACACCTCATTTTATAAATATTAAACACATGGGTAAAACCCAAGTTCCCATTCATAATATGTTCGTAGGGATAAACCCTAATTTATTGAAATAAAACTTCTTCTTTATTTAGGTAACTTTTATAGCCACTTTTCCAAGCCTTCAGTGCTCTCCAGCTGGCTTCTATTTGGCTTTCACATTTTGTTACCTGAAACGCGTTTAAAACATTTTTGTCAGTGGAAAATACTGGTGAGTGAATCCCAGTTTAATCAAAACAAGTTTTATCAATTTTACAGCATTGAGGGCAATCCAACAATTACATTTTTTTACATCTACCTTAATTATCACCCAAGGTACTGTCAATCCTGGCTGGTGGTAATGTTACTACTCACATGTAGTAACAACTTTTGTATAGAAAACCCCAACATACCAATGATAATTGTAGAATTACAAATACTCAATCACTATTAATTATAATGTAAAACAATTAGGTTTTTGTAAAAACATTTTACAAAAAGAAGGATTACTCACATTGCTAATTTAGGTATTTCCTTGTAATTTCCTAGTTATAATCTATTAATTTAAACAATGCACGTGCGTTAGTATAATAACCCAAATTTACGTTAGCTATACCCTCCCCGAGACAGAACTCTAACGACTAACTCAGGAAGAGCCTCGACATTCGTTACGGAGCACTAGATGAATCGGGCAGCGTATCTAATACGTAACCGGGGGTTATAATACTTACAACGAGGCAGAGCTTCGCTAATTAGGGGGTATTATACCCGAAATTATAATTGCTATTAAGAGATTTAGAGAGAAAGATCGATATTTGAACTAGAATAACTGAAGCCTGAGCTCCCAATTTATAGGGCTGGTCGGGCGCTTTCTCGCGCCCCGCGACGGAAACAAGAGGGTTGTCGCGCCCCGCCAGAGCCTGTAGACTAGGCCCTAACCTTACTGACTTGCGGACTAGCTTCGACATGAGTGGGACACGTGGCGGCCTAGGGTTGCGCCTGTTGTCCACTTAGTTGCGGCCCGCGACGAATATAGACAAGGGGGTCGCGCCCCGCGAGCGCCCCTAATTTCTTGTTTTTCTTGATTTTTGTTATATTTAATGTATTTCGGGTCTGTTTTTCGTATACAGGGTGTATTTTAGGACATATGGGAAATGTTTAGGGATTTCGGGAGAGTTGTTATAAATATGGTACAAGGGAATGTATGACATCTGCAAGAAGTACATTCATTACAAGAAACAGCTGAAGAAAAGAGATGTTTCCAAACAGAAGTATTTGGATTTGAGAAACTTTATTTCCAAAGTTTGGGAAATTTTCTTTTCTTTTAAGTATGTTTATCTGTCATAAGGTAGTTTATTTTTCTTTCAATACTTGGGGGAAATTGTTAGGAAACTTTAATATAAGTATTGAAGAAATAGATGATCAACATGATCATAAGCTAAAGATATAGTCAAGGAATATCACTAAAAAGGTGCCTACATGATAACGTGACAAAAAGAAATGAAAGATACATCTTCAACTAAGCATCAGAAAATGATCAAGACAAGAAGACAATCAGGTAAGACCATTCTAATGAACTCTGATGATAAATTTGGTCTTTATCATCAGAATCTGGTAAGTCTGATCATCAGAATTTCAAGTTCATCAGAATTCTGGTAAGCTGGTCACCAGAAATTCTGGTGACCAACTTGTCTTAAGAGATAAGCCCTGACACAACTGAAAAAGTAGCAAGTTGGCAATAACCGATTCAATGAATATGCCAAAAAGTCACTTTGTGCAGAGCAAGTGATGAAAAAACAAATGTTTATTTAGATCTAAGACTCTATATAAATAGAGATGTCAACCCAGAAGGTTAAATGAGTTGAGCCAAGAATTCAATACACACACCACAAACCCCACTACCCTTCGCACAAAATTCTTTAAGCATTCATTTTGTAATATCCAATAACTTTGTTTTACAAAGTCATTAATACACTTGGAAAATTCTGTAAGTTGTTTCTTGAAAGTTTGATTTCGAGTTCTGCATAATATTTTCCTATTTGTTGAAATCACTTGCTATATTAAGTAATTGGGTATTGACGTGACCGTGTCGTCCCGATCAGTCAAAAACCCAATTAAACCTAGGTAGCTAGGGTAAGTCGGGTATCGTATCCACGAAGAGCATGTGGTCAGTATCGCACGACCCGTTCGATTAGTTAGACTATTTACAAACAATGTACAACGTGATTATGAAGTTTGCTAATTTTATTTGTTCAATTGATTTGAAAATAAATCGGAGTGAACCGACAATGGGTATTATCTAAAACACTTTTGGTTAACTAAAATTGCAACTAAAATACTAACTAGAAAGTTGAAACAAGAAATGAGAATACGGATCACACCCGGTTCGATAATTGCAAGACCTAGGGTTCCTACATGTTTTAACTTGATTCAATTGCATATAGTGATTAACGGATTACTATCACGAAGCTTAGGTGCCAATTGCTATCAACGTCATAGACAACGGACCGTAATGCACTTCGTTACCTCGGACATGTAAATCCTAACCTACGATAAGGCATAAGTGCACAAATTCATTTCGCAAAGTCATAACTTTATCATCGTTCGACAATTCACAAATTCAATTCAAATGCACGACAATTATCATAAGTTTCAAATACTAAACAATTTGTCACAAAACCAAATTAAAATACAAATGTATAAACCCTAGAAATCTTACAACATCTACACCGGGGTGAATCCGCAGAGACTAGCCGTTCATGGTTTTAAGATCGTTCCCCCAAAATCTTTTTTTTTCTTCTTGAATGCCGAACCGTAACTCCCCTGCGTTCTCCTCTTTCTTTTCTTTTCTTTCGAATGTCATGACAGCCAAAGGGCTACACCAATGGGCCCCTGATGTTTCTTCTTATTAATTGCCATCCATTAGTCCAAGTAATGTGTTACTTTGTTTTGCAATATTTTTCACCAGCCCAGTAAGTTGTAGTCCATAGCCCATCATTATAATTTATATTTATTTCTATGTAGGCCATGATTTTCTTTGAGACTTTTGCCATTTCAATTTACTTTTACTTCCCTGCAGCCATTAAATTACATTAATTCATATGATAACACTTCTCAAATCACATTAGCATAAGAAACGATTTACACTAATTACTATTTAATTAATTTATGTGTTGACCAAACCAACGTTACTTTTTTTTTTCATTTTTTTCTTTATTTGATTTATATTTTAATTGTCACTTATTATAGATATAGCTCGTTTTTTTATTTAACCAACAAAATATAGAAACCGATCAAAGTGGTATCTTTTGTAACAATATCGACACATTTTTATTATAATTAAAATAAATTAGAGTGTAAATAAAATGTACCGATCACATCCCCACACTTATCTTTTGCTTGCCCTCAAGCAAATCTATTTTTCACTTTCACGTGAGTCGAACGATAAACACACATCCCATTCCCGAGACTAAGGCTAAGGTCTAAGGTCATACCCGGTTCAAACTTTGACAAATTCCGAAATATTTAACGGTATAGTGAATAATCACAAAAGAATGGTTATCCAAGATTAACCCGCCCTTGAAACTAATAAATCATGCACATCCCTCACAATGTTCTCTCCACTCGGTTTACAAATTGGCTAATTATAATGATTTATTAGCACTTTTTAAAATGATCACTCACACCGCCGATTAGAACACGTACCCGCATAGGCTTGCAACTCAATCGTTTTCCACCACCGAACACGAATACTAAGTACAAGTCATAAGGTCTTTGGAGGGTTGTAATGGGGCTAGGGCGAAGGGTAGGAAATAGGATGTTTTAAAGTAGCTAAGGTGATGAAAACTCGATTTTTATTACAAAGCAATTACTCTAAACAAAACTAACTATAGACATCAACTACGAGGCAACGATTTTTTTTTTCTTTTTCTCTTTTTTTTTTTTTTTTTTTTTTTGCCCTTTTATTCAACAACTAAAAACTCATATTTTTGTATTTTCTCAACGATTTTCTATTCTCTTTTTTTTTCGCAACATTTTCTGATTGATTTTTTTTTTTTTTTTGCAATCACAACTATACAAACAAATAATCCTACAATCGAATTTTCATCACACGGGTTTAAAAGAAAATGTTTAACGGTTATGGGCTAAACGGGTTGTCAAACGAAAGGTTTAGGCTCAAAGTGGGCGACTAGGGGATTTGTTTGGGTAAGGATAAATAATTGGTTTTAAAGGAAAAGGTTTACCTAATGCCTTAATCATTCTCGTGCTTGTATTCGGTCTATGGTCTCAAACGTATCAAAAGATGCAAGTTCTACAATACATGACTAATGGTCCACTCAAACAAAGAAACATAAATATGTAATTCTATGATGTAACAATGGCTCAAAACCTCACATATATAAAGGGTATGATATGTGATATGCATGATGTGCTAGTTTCTTAGGCGAATTATTCCCAAATAACCACCCGCTAAATACCCGTCATGCTATTACTTTGAACTTGACCATGACAAAAGACCAAATGGGTTGTGCCATCCCTCGTTGACTTAGTTACTTGTGCTTTTAAGATCGCTTTTGAAACAAGAAATTTTTGAAATTTTCCCCCATCCCCACACTTGAGGTAAACATTGTCCTCAATGTGTAAAAACTAGAGTTTTAAAACGCACAAGGGATGTGACACGACTAACCTCCCCAAAATTTCACCCCGGAAAAAAAAATACAAAGTACAATCCACTTATTTGCTAACTAAAAATCAAAAGTAAAAAGAAACGTATGCACCTGATTTTTGAGCTCATTCCTCGTGTGCTCTTCTTCTCTTCAAGAAAGCGGTCGTCCCACGAACATAATGTACCTACAACTCTTAACCCTTGTGTAGAAGCATGCTTCTCACAACCATTAAAATTTATTAGCTACCTAGTTCTACCACTTTTATGAAAATATTACCAAGTCATACGTTAATTCACTTTGATTTATGTGGAAAAATAATGTACAATAACAATAAACCTAACTCACTTTCGTAGGAATCACGGTTGCATTTAGCTTATGCAACAAGCCCTTTTAAACCACCCGATAGCTCGGGAGGACGAGAGGTCTCGTGAGGGTTATATAGGGAACACACCCACAACGTTCATTTAACTAAGAAAAAAAATAAAACGAAAATAATACAAACTCTACAACAATCATACCTGATTTGCCTCTCATGGTGGTCGAAGTGCACATTTGCCTACCGAGTTTCCAACATACGCTCGGTAGTTGGCATGCCGGATCCATTCTCTTTTTATTTTACGCGGCATGCATGTTAAATTACTTTGGGGTCGTTTCTTGACGAATTGTCCAATGTCTTGCAAGGCCACCCTTCGAATCCTTATACCCGCACCCGCATACCCAACTTTGTTGGTTGGAGTGATAAGTTTGGGAGAAGGAGATATATGACTTTGAGCTTCTTTCTGATCCGATTCGTCTTGCGGTGTCATGTCTTCCGCTCTGTTCAAACATTCATTTTCTTGCTCCGGAAGTTCAATAACCTCTTCAACCACATCACCATCCACCATTGTACCAATAGCCAACACCTCTCGGTCTCGTCTAAGTTGAGCCAATTCTTCGGCGAGTTGACCCACTTTCTTTGCCAAGGCTTCATGAGCTTTATCTCTCGCCTCAAATTCCATCTTAATCTCTTGATTTGAAGTGGTGATGGCATTCATGATGGCATCGAGCTTGGAACTTATTGAGTCTTGAGGTTCCTCGTATGCCGGTTGAGGGTATTCATTATAATAATCATCATACACCTCCCGGTAACTTGAGAAATGTGGCAATTCGGGTTCATAGTAGTACTCTTGATAATATGGTGGTGGTGGATTATCGTATGGATAATATGAGGATGGACCATTGAAATCTTCATAATCCGCCCTCCTATATTCAAACAATCCGCTGAGGTAGTCTTCCCGTTCCTTGTTGGCTTGAACTTTTTCGTAGAAAACAGAGCAATCCTCTAAATAGTGCTCTCCGCTTCCGCAACACTCACACGGATCATCATCTACCCAATTCATATTGAAAGATGGTACCTGCAAAACATGTACCTGCACAAACAAGCTCGACCACCCAAAGTAAAATCACAAAAATACAAGAAAGAAGAACTAAACTAAAATCGAACAAGCAATGAAATACTAAGCGCACTAGCTCCCCGGCAGCGGCGCCATTTTGACGTGACCGTGTCGTCCCGATCAGTCAAAAACCCAATTAAACCTAGGTAGCTAGGGTAAGTCGGGTATCGTATCCACGAAGAGCATGTGGTCAGTATCGCACGACCCGTTCGATTAGTTAGACTATTTACAAACAATGTACAACGTGATTATGAAGTTTGCTAATTTTATTTGTTCAATTGATTTGAAAATAAATCGGAGTGAACCGACAATGGGTATTATCTAAAACACTTTTGATTAACTAAAATTGCAACTAAAATACTAACTAGAAAGTTGAAACAAGAAATGAGAATACGGATCACACCCGGTTCGATAATTGCAAGACCTAGGGTTCCTACATGTTTTAACTTGATTCAATTGCATATAGTGATTAACGGATTACTATCACGAAGCTTAGGTGCCAATTGCTATCAACGTCATAGACAACGGACCGTAATGCACTTCGTTACCTCGGACATGTAAATCCTAACCTACGATAAGGCATAAGTGCACAAATTCATTTCGCAAAGTCATAACTTTATCATCGTTCGACAATTCACAAATTCAATTCAAATGCACGACAATTATCATAAGTTTCAAATACTAAACAATTTGTCACAAAACCAAATTAAAATACAAATGTATAAACCCTAGAAATCTTACAACATCTACACCGGGGTGAATCCGCAGAGACTAGCCGTTCATGGTTTTAAGATCGTTCCCCCAAAATCTTTTTTTTTCTTCTTGAATGCCGAACCGTAACTCCCCTGCGTTCTCCTCTTTCTTTTCTTTTCTTTCGAATGTCATGACAGCCAAAGGGCTACACCAATGGGCCCCTGATGTTTCTTCTTATTAATTGCCATCCATTAGTCCAAGTAATGTGTTACTTTGTTTTGCAATATTTTTCACCAGCCCAGTAAGTTGTAGTCCATAGCCCATCATTATAATTTATATTTATTTCTATGTAGGCCATGATTTTCTTTGAGACTTTTGCCATTTCAATTTACTTTTACTTCCCTGCAGCCATTAAATTACATTAATTCATATGATAACACTTCTCAAATCACATTAGCATAAGAAACGATTTACACTAATTACTATTTAATTAATTTATGTGTTGACCAAACCAACGTTACTTTTTTTTTTCATTTTTTTCTTTATTTGATTTATATTTTAATTGTCACTTATTATAGATATAGCTCGTTTTTTTATTTAACCAACAAAATATAGAAACCGATCAAAGTGGTATCTTTTGTAACAATATCGACACATTTTTATTATAATTAAAATAAATTAGAGTGTAAATAAAATGTACCGATCACTATCTGGGGTCAACAACCTTTGCATTGTATATTGGAGGTGCAAAACGAGATATCCTGTGACTTCCATCTGGAATCTCATTAATGGGTTTGACCACTCCTGGGACACTGGATATCATCCTTGAGTTTCTACAACTCTCTGGCCATAGCCTGATTAATCACTGCATCCTGCATGAAACTATAGTTAGTATCAAAAGATGTATTAAAATTGTTACCTCCAGGTTGGCTCGAAGTTGGTATTCCAAAAGGATATCTAGGATAGGACATGTCTGGCATAATAGTAGGGCCAGAAGAAGCAATGGTCTGCATAGGGATGAAATCCCCTTCATGGACTTCAGAGCTTCTCCATGATTGTCTCTCTAAGGATCCTTGATCCTGAAAGACATTGGATTCTGGGTAGGTCTAAGCTGAATGTCTGGATGAGTGATCCATGGATCCTTGAACTCTGGCTAAGGATCCTTGATGATTGAAGTAGGATCCTTGAGGTTGAAACATCTCCATGTATCCTTCTGAGCGGAGGAAGGATCCTTGAGGCTGGGTCATCGCTAATGATCCCTGTTGGTGAATGGAAGATCCTTGTGGTTGAGTCATCGCTAGTAATCCCTGCCGATGAATGGAGGATCCTTGAGGCTGTGAGATGGACACTCTGGAGTGTTGCGCTACAGTTGCTGGAGTGGCAAAGTCCAACACCCTAGGCACCAATCGAGATTGATCCTCTACTGGCCTCTTTTGCTTCTTGATATCATCAATTTCATGAAGGATCATCTGGTTGGTTTTGTCTTGCTGCTCCATGTAGCTTTTGATCTGCGAAAAGAAAACAGAAATATCACTGTTAGGGGGGATGAGGCGCCCCGTTATCATCCATCCACCATGCGTGGATTACCGTGGAACACCGCTGCCAGTGGTTGTTTTCACGGGTGAATCCGACAACGCGTGGCCACTATCACGCGTGAAGAAGTTGTAGAATGTGTGAGGGAAATTGTTGGGTTGTGAGGGAAATTGTTTGTTGTGGTAAGTGATGGGCATTTCCACTAAAATCCATCACTAGTGATAGAATAATGTTTGATGACATGGTGGAACTTGGTTGGATGTTGTGAGTGATGAGTGTGTGGTAAGTGATGGGCGCCCCTACCCCCCTTAGTATTGGTAGAAGATGGAGTAGTAGAAGTTTTGGATCCTTGTAAGATAGATGGTGTCTTCTTCTAAGCATTTTCCACATTCTTCTGAAATGGTGGGGGAATAGGAGGTAATGATGCACTGGTTTGAGATGAGGTAATCGCCGGCATGGCACTTGAAGTGGATTTTCCCTGAGAGGCCATGGAGTTGATGAAAATGAACAGAAATGAACACAAAAAAGTTTTAGAATTGAAGCACCACTTGCCCCATGGTGGGCGCCAAATTATTTTGGTCAAAAATCAGTTTAAGGATAATATAACCAAATTTTGATTGTGAGGTTGAGTGCTTATGTCTATGAACAACAATATAATCAATATGTAAAGTGAAAATGACGATGAACACCGATATTTGTACGAGGAAAAAAGCCCTTGATTCTTATGAGATCTCCAACACAAAAAAACATCAGGTGATGGAAACTATCGATCACCAACTATATTAAAAAGTAACTAGTGATTCAATACAACTTCGGAAGATAATGAGCTCAATACAATTGAAACTAGTGTTTGCAGTTTGAGTGTTGCGAGAGAGAGAGAGAGAGAGAGAGAGAGAGAAAGTGAGTGTTGTTTCATGTATGTTATTATTCCTAAAATGAGCCTCATTATCCCCTTATAAAAATGGAAATAACTAGATAACAAAGAATCTGAAAAATGTGCAAGTATTCTCATGTTCTCCATAACGGCTACACTAATACATGCACATGCTCATTGAGAGCATATTCACCAATATTTCAACATAGACCAAGTCTAATTCGTCAAGCAACCTGCGAATACAAGTTTAAACATAGGATACAATTGTTAGTCAATATAAGTAATAATAAGGATCCTTGATCCTCAGACTTCCTGCACCATCCATTAAGGATCAGTGATCCAGGCCAGATTTAAGGATACGTGATCCATAGTATTAAAATCAATGCCCTAACAACTGCCTACAAAATTGTGTTAACATAAATGACAAAACTTGTAATTTACTCTTTTTTCTTGTGTTTGTAGGATAGTAAAAGAACTTATTAATCAAACTGGACATAAAATGCTGACTATGTTCATCTTTGATCGTCTAGGGGGTAAGATTATTGGTTGTTATAGACCGTTACCGTTTTAAACAAAGCAACTCGGTCCAAATGGGTTATATTCGTGGTTGCACGTTTAACATTTTGGTTAGGTTTGGAACTTGAAACCAGCTATATAGGCCGAACGATTGTTTAACTTTTATTATTTTTATTCATATTTTTTCGAAACATGTAGTTGTGTATATCTGTTATAATCATTAACCATCTACTCTTTTGAAAATTATATTGAAAAAATAAAAATTAATTTAAACTGCAAAAACTAAACTACTAAGCTATCAAACCATGTTAATCTAGCTCGTCCAGCCACCCCACCCAAGCTGAGCGTTCATCAAAACCGTAGTTCTTTATGCTAGAATTTTTGTTAAGAATAGTATAATCCTAAATCAATCAATGCTAAAATGCATTGTTGGTTATTTTACTAAATTAGGGTTTTATGCATAGTAGGATGTAGTTGCACATTCATAGATAATATAGGATTATGTTCAATTTTTTATGAAACAAGCCTTTAGACGTTTAAGTGTTAAAACATACATAAAAATATAACTTTTGTACAAGCTGTAATAACCGTAAAAATAACTTTAAAGGAAGTGTTAAAACATACATAAAAAGGAAGTGTTAAAACATACATAAAAATTATAACTTTTTTACAAGTTGTAATCAGTGTTGCAGAAATTGGCCTAGGCGGTAATCGGAGGTCCATCGCCTAAATTTTGCTCAATCGGCCATACTAGGCGGTAATTGTCAACATCGGTCAAAGTCGTCAAAATCGGTAAAAAAGCGCAAAAAATCGGACCTAGTTGGTCAAATTTGAGGTCAAAATCGGATCATAATGGGCCAAAATCGAACCAAATTAGTCAAAAAGGAACGAGTTCTTACCTCGATTCGAACCAAAATCGGATATGAACTCGTCTCCATTGTGCAAAATCGACCCACATTGAAGAACTAATCGATCAGATGAAGCGAAATTGGGCATAGAGTTTGTGTTCTTTTGTTGTCTAATGAAAACAATGTAGATGGGGGTGGGAGGCGGCGTACAATGAACGTGGGTGTAGATTAGGTTATATTAAGTTTATGTATTTTGATATTTAACCCCCTCTATCTTTCACTAGTTTACATATGGTTCCTAAACTTATAAATTTATTAATAAAAAGTATAAAATTATCTCCTAAACTTGTAAATTTATTAATAAAAAGTATAAAATCTAATCCAATTAATTCCTATTAATCTTGATTAATCCGTACCTCATCGCAATAACTGTAAACATACCTTTTAAAGGATATATTTGGAAATATCCTTATACTTAGCTAAGTTATTTTCATAGAATATAACTCAATTGGCTAAACTACAAATTATACAATAATGCAATAGAATAAATAATGAATAATTTATAGCTATAATATTTGAACACGCGACCTCACGTAGGGATGAGCAAAATGGACCCGGTATTGGTACCGAACCGGTACCGGTACCGAATTTACCGAACCGGGTACCGATTCGGTACCCACTTTTGACATTTTCGGTACCGGTTCGGTACCGGTCCGGTACGGTACCGGTTCGGTACCGGTATTTTGCTCGTTTTTACCCTCAAATACCGGTACCGAACCGGTACCGGTACCGAACCGTACCGAACGGGGTATATTCGGTACCGGTACCCACTTTTGAGAATTTTCGGTACCGGTTCTTTCGGTACCGAACCGGACCAAGCTCATCCCTAACCTCACGTGTCAATGATCCTCTACTCCACCTACGAGATACTTCTAGAGGAATACTTCTTTAATATCCAGCTGGATATAATATATTATAAAAGAATATAAATAAAATATCTTGAGATCCAAATTTCAACTAGACGATCTGTGGATCTTTATTTTTATAATTTGTCCTTTTTATTTGTCATCAAGTTATAATAATATTTACATAGTTGCTTGTTATAGGTTCTTAACACAAATATATTTCGAAAAATATAAATTAATGATTAATTAACATTTCGTGAATTGCAGGCCACAACTCACAATTGCCAAATGCCAAGTCTTGATTACACATGTGAAGTCAAAACCAATGGCACACAGTCACATCGCTACAATACAAACACAAACTGATAAAAAAAAATCCTAAATAAAAAAGGAAAATTGGTTTTTAATAAACCAACATTTGTCCCGTTGGTAAATAATAATCTTACATACGTAATTGGTATACAATAATCATACTTATCAATATGTTGGTACTCAATGAACTTCCGTTAATTTTTTTTAACTGAAGTTAATTTTTAAGTTTTATTTATTACACAAACAGTCCCTGTAGTTGTAATTTACTAGTTTTAACTATTTTATAAAACAAAAAAAAAACCTCAAGGGGCTGTAATTTACTAGTTTTAAAATAGTTAAAACTAGTAAATTACAACTACATGGACTGTTTGTGTAATAAATAAAACTTAAAAACTAACTTCAGTTAAAAAATTAAAGAAAGTTCATTGAGTACCAACATGTTTATAGGTAGGATTATTGTATACCAATTACGTAGGTAAGATTATTATTTACCAACGGGACAAAGGTTGGTTTATTAAATACCAATTTTCCAATAAAAAATAAGGTTATTGGATTTTAATAATCCTAAGTTTCATCTTTTGTCCGATAATAATCCCAACTTTAAAAATTCCCTCCAACGATCCCAACTTGTAAGAATTTGGCCCTCATTGATCCTTTTATAACATAGGTGCACTTAAATCAATTAAGAAGTCTGTAGATGCACTTGAATCTATTGAGGATATCAAATTCTTATATGTTTGAAAAGAATCAATGGAGACCAAACTATTACAAGTTGGGATCGTTTGAGTGAATTTTTAAAGTTAAGATTATTATCGGCCAACAGGTGAAACTTAAGATTATTAAAATCCAATAACCCTAAAAAATACAAATGTTCATTTACACACAAACGTTATAAAATTATACAGAATCAAAATTACAATTAAAAAAGTTGCATATCAAAATGAAGACATACACTAACAATAATTCACAGACCGATTATGCTGATCCCACTAACGACCGTGATGGGTTTGAGTCAAAATGTAAATTGTCGTATTGTTACGTTTCGAACAAGTGTTTCTTTAATTCAAATTGCGCATGACCCGCAATTTACAACAAAAAGCTGGTAGGGTAAAAGTTATAATGTTCGATAGAAGTCTGCCTCTCTTCATACGATTAAGTGTATTAGTCCTTTGATGAAGAAAAGGTATAGATTTAGTAGTATAACTATCAGGCTAGTAACAGTGGCGGACCTACGTATGAGCCAAGGTGGGCGGACACCCCCTTTAAATAAACCAGTGGAGTTCATAGGTGAAATCTCGATTGAGCCCCTTAAAAGTTTAGTTAAACATCCTGATCACCCCTTTAGAAAATAAATATTAGGTGGAGGAAATGCAATTGCATCCGACTCCGGACGAGGGAGTTCAGACAACGCGTCCGAGTGTGGGAAGGGTCGACACAAGAACCGAGGAGCCTAAGGTGTGTGAAACCATTCGAGCAGGTAAGAAGTTGGGTGTTTGTCTTGTTGGTTTCGAGGGAATGGTTAAAAAGGAGGTGCAAAGTGAATTCGCGGCCATGGGTAATCAATGAATTTTTTATCCTTAAATAATGGGTGTGGGGGTGGCGGGGAAATCGGGATGGGTGCAGAACTTGATTCGGGATTTCGGGTTAAACTATGTGGCGTTACAGGAAACTCAGAAACAAGGGATCTCAACAAGATTTTGGGGTAATGATGAGTTCGAAAAGGTGATTGTTAATTCTGTCAGTAGGTCTGGCGGTTTGGAGACCTTATGGCATCCGGGTAAATTTTCGGTATCTAATGTCGTCTTTAACCGAAACTTTATCATTACCACAGGGCGTATTGCAGGGTTGGATGTTGATTGCCATTTTATTAATGTGTATGCCCCTTCAGATGGGGTGGCCAAACGGGCGCTTTGGGGGTTATTGTTGGATCTTCTCGTGGGGTTGTCGGGTCTAAAGATGGTTATGGACGATTTTAATGATGTTGGGGTGCTGGAAGACAGAATGAACTCGGTTTTTAATGGGATTAGCGCGATGGGCTTCAATAGCTTCATTAGTAGAGGTGGTTTTATAGACTACTCGATGGGTGGAAATAAATTCACGTTCATGTCGGAAGACGGTGCTAAGTTAATCAAGCTGGACCAGTTTTTAGTTAACATTGATTTTGTTTCGCGTTGGCTGGCTGCTACAGTCAAAACGCTTCCTAGGTTTCTGTCAGATCACTGCCCTATTATTTTGTTTACTGTTAAGGTTAATTATGGTGCCTCGCCTTTTTTGTTTTTTAAAATCTTGGCTTGAGGAAGAAGGGGCTGAGCAAGTAGTTAATTCAGCTCCCTCGGGACAGTCGGGGGGATCGTTTTGCTGATGAAATTTTATCTTTGTTGTTAAGGGATGTGAAAGTTAATTTAAAATATTGGGGCAAGAATATTACAGAATCCCGAGAAGCGAATTTTAAGGCGGCTATAGCTTTGTGCAGAATCAAGGTTACTCACAAAGGAGGAAAGGCTAACCAGAATTCATGCTAAACAAATAATTAAAGATTGGGAGGAATCGAGGTGTAGGGATCTCGCTCAACGGGCAAAGGTCAAATGGATCGCGAAAGGAGATGAATTCCGCGTTCTTTCACAGAGTTATTAACTCTCATAGAAGTGCAAACAGGATTAACGGGTTATTTTTAGAGGACATGTGGGTTACAGACGTGGAAAAAATCAAGGAGGAAGTGATGAATTTTCTCAAAGAAAAATTCAAGGAGCCGATGTGTAATAGGCCCAAGATCGACAAAAAGGGTTTTTATTAGTTATTCAGTAGTAATCGAGAGGCTTTGGTGGGCAGTTTCACTTTAGAAGAGATTCGCGGTGTAGTTGGGGATTGTGGGTCAGATAAAGCCTCGGGTCCGGATGGTTTCACTTTTGAGTTTGTGTGTAAGTTTTGGGGTGAGTTACAACCCTTTTTTTCTTAATTTTTTTGAACAATTCTTTGACCACGGGGCGATTCACAAGAGGTGTGAGACCTCTTTCTTGGCGCTTATTCTAAAGGTTAGAGATCCAGTCGTGATCTCGGATTTTAGGCCCATTTTTACTTGGTGCGGTTCATAAGGTGGTAACTAAGGTTCTGGCCAATCGGATTAGAAAGGTGATTGGTGAGGTCATCGCTCCCGTTCAGTCGGCTTTCATCGCTTCTCATAATATTATGGACGGGCCGTTAGTTCTAAATGAAGTGATTTCGTAGGCCAAAAAAGTGAAAAACAAGCTCTAATCTTCAAAGTTGATTTTGACAAGGCATATGACTCGATTAGTTTGAAAAGTTTACTAGTGGCGACGACACACATGGGCCTCCCGTTAAAATGGAGGAATTGGATGATGAGCGTTTGGTTTTCTTGTAGAACTTTGGTGCTCATAAATGGATCCCCTACTACGGAATTGGACATGCACCGGGGCCTTGCCAATATGATGTCCAGTGCGGTTTCGGAGGGCTTATTCGAAGGCTTCCAACTTCCGAATGGGGGGGGGGGGGTTGCCTTCTCATCTTTTCTACGCCGACGACGCCATTTTTGTGGGGACGTGGAGTAGATCGAACTTGTTGTCTCTAAATAGAATTTTACAGATTTTCTCTGTTCACAAGCCTTAAGGGTAAACTTGGGTAAAAGTCGGGTGTTTGGTATCGGGGTATGCGACTCTGAAGTGCGGGATTTTGCTTCTATTTTGAATTGTCGTCGCGGATCCTTTCCTTTCATTTATCTTGGTATTCCGGTTGGTGTTAATATGAGGCGGGTGGTAAATGGGAAGCCAGTTATAGATAAGTTCAATTATAAATTATCCACTTGGAAAGCAAAAGTTATTTCGCTCGCGGGAAGAATCACATTGGCAAAGGCAGTTCTTGGAAGTATCCCAACTTCTATTTGTCTCCCTTTAGATCCCCGGATACCGTGATCAAGAACCTTGAGGGATTAGAAGAAGGTTTATATGGGTTGGTGCGGGTTTAAACAACAAGATTAAATGGGTGGCTTGGGAGCGAGTGTTGGAGTCTAGATGTAGAGGAGGTCTAGGGGTGGGCGGCATAAAAGAAATGAATATGGCCTTGATTTCCAAGTGGTGGTGGAGATTCAAAGTAAACGAGTCTCATTCGTGGTCGTAGGTTATTATGGCTTTACACGGGAAGGTTCGAGCATTTAGATCCATTCTGATAGACAAAAGTATAAACGGGGTGTAGAAATCGATAGGTGACTTGGAAAAAGACTTTTTAAAATACGGGTTCAATATACACAATCTTCTTCGTTGTGAAATTGCTTATGGAGATTGTGCATGTTTTTGGTTAGATAATTGGACAGGCGAAGGTCTGCTCTATGACCTCTTCCCGTCCATTTTCTACTTGGCTGGCCAAAAAAAGATTAAGGTGCAAGATTGTTACGAGCTAGTGGGATCGACTTTGCTGTGGAGATGGGGCTGGAAGAGAGATCTTAGTTCAGCCCAAGAATGGGCCAAATGTTCCCTTCTTATGGCCCTTCTTTCTCAGCAAAAAGTGAAGGTTGGTTCGGACACATGGGGATGGAAAGGTTGTTCGGTTTACGCCTCCGAAGTCAAATCAGTAAGAAGGGAGCTTTGTGAGGCGAAAGGTAACACTTTCCAGAATTTTGACTTCATTTGGAACTCTTGGGTGCCTCCTAAAGTGAACATTTTGGTTTGGAGGGCGATAATTAGAAGATTAGCGACTAAAAAAGTGTCACACCCCAACCGATGGCGGAAACATCGGAGTGAGACAAAGAAAGATTGCTCATCACACATAATGCTATTGGCAACATTAATTAATTCAAAACTGATTTCATAGCATAACAAAATTGTCAAATTACAACATGAAATTCAAGTACAACAAGAAAAATAGTACAACAAGTTTAACAAATAAAATGACTAGTCTAGTAATCTGAAATGTGTTTCTAGTGTCGTCCCTACTAGATTTTGTCACAATCGACCTCATCAACCTGCAACATGTTAACAAAGTATAGCTCAACACAAAAATGCATTGGCGAGTACACAAGTTTAAGTAAATAAGTGTAAGTATAAAAAGTTTAAAACGAATCCACATGGCAACCTAAGTTATTCAATATCAACATATCATGGCATGCAATATTTCTAGTCAAGCCTCTGTTTACGCAATAAAGAATGAAATTTAACATGACCTCTCGTTCACGGGTGGTGCGTTAATCTGATACGATTATACATGTTAAATGGAGGCTCGTATGAAGCTAATGACTATAGAATCACATAAGAATCACCCAAGAATATGCATCAAGTATAACAAATTAAGTATTCATGTATTTGGATTGTTTCGTGCATTTGCATAAAGTATAAAGTGTTGTGATTTTGATAAGGTTAACATATTGCACCCAAAATGTGTTAAAATAAAAATGGGTCAATTGTACTCACGGTTTTGCAAGCTTCCATTTGTTATTCTGTGACAAATTGTTGGTTGTTTGAGGATGGAACAGTAAGTCCTTCTACACGAGGAAACGTAAGTGTATGAGTATTTGGATGATAACGGGGGATTAGGAATTCGGAATTAAAAAAAGTAAATATACAACAAAATAATCTAGACTTAGTACTCATGGTTGACACTAAAAAACCCATAGGGGTTAGAATGTTTTCATGGGTTAAAGTACCCATTAGAATCGTAATGAGAAACTAAGTACCTAGATGATGTAACTTAGTACCATGACGAATAACCATTTGATTATCATCAAGGGTTCGGTTTTTATATGTATCTTATATATTTTATATAGTTTAAGTCCAACAAGAATATCAAGGATTCTCATATAAGTCATGCATAGAGGTAGGAGGGTAACCTTCCTTTTAAAACCTCTTTCTTAGATTCTCCATTGCACAAGTTGTTAAAAACAAGGATGGTCATGAATGAATAATACGGAAATGAAACGTACATATTAACTAAGAGGAAATCATCAAGTGAGGTGTGGATTGTAAGTAGGATAGCCCAAGCTTTCCAAGTAATCACACATACACAAGCTCAAGTCTTGTTCCACACTTGTGGGTTAGAAACCCTTACAAAACAAAAAGTTTGGAGGGATTAAACACCTCCGATTTGTATGTAATTAAGCACACTAATCATAGACTTGATTAGTGACATAAGGACATAGGTTTGTATGAGTAAAACATGAATTTAAGAATGTTTAACAAAGTTTTTGTTCAAAATAGAAAGTTCTTGCACTTTTAACCTCAATGTGGTGATGTTCCATCTTTGGTTTTCCATAGAAAACCTATGGAAACATTCCTATAGGTGTTCCAAGTGTTAAGAAGTAAGAAGAAGTGAAGAAGATGGAAGATAAGTGAGTTTAAACTCACTTTTATAACTTCAATGTTTCTGCCTCTAGTCTGAGTTTTGCTACTGATTTGAAGTGATTGAGAGTGAAATTAGTGAGTTTGTAAAGTGAGAGAAGTGTGGAAATGAGTTGTGTTTTATAGGAGGCGATTAGTGTTGAGTTAGGTGACCAATAAATGCAAGAAACACAACCAAATAACACATAAATTGCCAATGGACGCAGCTCAAACAACTTTCTGCGGATCCCGGCTGCTCGCGTGCGGCGACCAAGGCATGGCCTCCCCGTTGCACAACGGGACGTGCTGCATATCCGGATTTCAAGTTTTGTTTTTGTCAATTCAGCCCCTGAAGTTTATATTATATATATATATATATATATATATATATATTAATGTGTTTTAGGGTGTTTTTATGAAATAAAAGCTTAGTATAAGGGGTTTTTAAGTATTAATAACATAAGAACAAGTATGGACATGTATGATTAAGTATATGCATCGTAAATAAGTATCGTATGCATATGTATTTGCAAGTTTAGCACATTTTCACATGAATTACGAATAAGGATTCGATGTACAATGAATTCAAACATATAAGCATAATGGATAAATGAAGTATAAATTGTAAGAAATAAATGCATTTTTTTATGATCCAAGTCTTGAAATTTTACAAAAATACAACAAAAGGATGAAATGCAAGAATACAAGATTTCCAAAAATAGAATTACAAGACGATCTTTCTAATTAAGGAAAGTACGAAAAAGCAGGGCGTTACAAAAAGCATTGTCCAGAAGAGGCTTGCAAGTCGGGAAAACTCTTTGTTTGATGTGTCATGTAGTCGGGGAAGATGTCGACCATGTTTTCGTTTCATGCCCAAGCGCTAGAGAAGTGTGGGTGCAGATTTTGACCAGGATGAAGATGCCCGTGACGTGTCTAGATGGAGGCTTAAATGGCTTAATTAAGGAAGTGCATCAATGGAATTCGGCACACAATATCCGTAAGCTTCTACGCACGATTATGTATGCTACTTACTGGAAGCTATGGTTGTGGCGAAACGATAAAGCTTGTAATGGCAGATTGCTTTCGGAGTTAAACGTGGTTGAAAGTATCAAAGACGAAGTTTTCTTATGGATGTCGAATCGAGCGAAAGTGCCCAGAGAAGCCTGGAGCAATTGGTTACATTTTCCTTTGGCTGAGGCGTAATCCTTTTTGTTTTTGTTTTGTTGTATCCTTTTCTGTTTGGATATTTGTTTGTTGTGGTGGAAGTTCACAGCTTCTTGCTGTGAGATTTTCCTCTTTGGTTGGTTGAATGAAAGATTCATTATTAAAAAAAAGAGTAAATTGCCATTTTAGTCCCTAAGGTTTGTCCAAATTTGCCATTGTAGTCCAAATAGTTTTTTTTCTCCTCTGAGTCCCTGACTTTTCTCTTTTATTGCCATTTTGATCACATACCCTAACTTACTCCTTCCAAAAACCCCATTTTTAACCAGAGGTATTTTGGGGATTAACTTTATAAATATTTTCACTTACCATTTTGATCCATTCTTTTTTTACATTTATCTTTTTAATCATTTATATAATATGTATAAATCATTTGTAAAATATATCCACTATATTTAATACTAATATATATATATATAGATAGATAGAGTAGGGTTCCTGCGCAAAATGTGTTTTTCCTACAAAGTGTAGGAAGCGATCTGAGACATCCGATGAGTGTGTTTAATGGTTGAGATCAAGTCAGTGGCAATTTTGTAATATTTGTGTGTCATTAATTAATTGTCACAATAGGCTAGGGGTAGTCTTGTCATTTTACGTGTTTTAAATCAATCAAATAACTGTCATAAATAACACACCTCCTACAATCTCGCGATTTTCCCTCCCTCTCTCTAAAACCAATTATAGAATAACAAATTCGGATTCAAATATAAGCATGATTGATATCATGTTTATCCTTTCATTCGCAATTCATCATCTTCTTCTAAAGCACATTCAATTCGTACTTCATCTGGTTCGTGACATTGTGTTTTATCACTAAAACACACTACTATGAAACACATCCAGTATCCAACTTCAAGTGTAGTAAAACACAAACTATGATAAAACACAATGTGAAGAAACTAGAAATTGATAAAACACAGCGTCAAGAAAGTGTATCTCATCTGGTTCGTCACATTGTGTTTTATCTGGTAAAACACATCAATATCTCTTAGTGAACTGTGTTTATTAACTGTTAACTGTTAAAACACAATACCAATATCTCTCAGTGAATTGCGTTTCATTAATTAAAACAACATTTAATACCAAGGGAATTATAACACGTTACATTAACTTTTTAACTGGTAAAAACATCGTCAAGAACTTGTTGAAGAAGCCAAACACATCAATATCTCTTAGTGAACTATGTTTATTAACTGTTAACTGCTAAAACACAATACCAATATCTCTCAGTGAACTGTGTTACATTAATTAAAACAACATTTAATACCAAGGGAATTATAACACATTAACATTAACATTTTAACTGGAAAAACACATCGTCAAGAACTTGTTGAAAAAACCATTATTTTTTATCAGGCAATTGATTTACGAAGAAGATATGAAATCGCATGAAATAATAACCTCTAGTAATTTTGATAACCTCCAATACGAAATCTAGAAGATATTAAGTTTCCTTAAAATTCTCATGAGTTAGATAATAATAAAATAAATGAAATAAATGAAATAATTATCAAATGACATTATGTCACACCCCGACCGCGTAAAACAACAACCGCGACGGAAACGTCAGGGAATGGAGTAACATAATCATTGTTCACAACACATGGTAATTGAAGTTTTGTTTTATTGAATTAAAATGTTTACAATTGTCTAGGAATTTACAGAAACATAACTTGAATTATACTGTCATTCATAGTTTTAAGTCACTAAGGCCCTCGTCCGATCCTATGTTTGCATCATGATCAGAGCCGGCCCTGAAGGAGGGCGGGGAGGACAACCGAACAGGGCCCGTGATTTCGTAGGGCACGTAATTTAAAAAAAAATCCGATATTATATATGTAAATTTTTTTAATAGGGTATAACCAAAAAAATATTAACATAGGTCCACTTAAAAAAATCATATTGTTTAAACTATTTAGCCCATTAGGTTAGTGAGCCCAATACCCAAATATTTTCTAAAAACTAATAAAAAAAAATTCAGGGCGGCAACAATGAAACGTCGCACATGATTACATGAACAGGAATACAGGAAGTTCCATTCTTCGCACTATAGGCCTTCGATTCGATCATCATTCATCATCATTCTACAATTTTTTAGGTGCTGTTCGATCAGAGACATAGCCAGCAGGGCCATGCCTTCGATTTCACAGTCACAGCAACCTTCGATCACTGAGTGTCTGAGTAAAATCAGTTCACAGGTAAACAACTAAAAATCAATTGTCGAATTCAGTTTACTTATGATTTAGGATTGATTTACGATTTCAGTTATTATGTCGAATCCAGTTAACTTATGTCGAAATCACTTAACTTATGATTTAGGATTGATTTTCGATTTCAGTTATTATGTCAAATTCATTTAGTTAGTTAACTTATGTCGATTTCAGTTAAGTTATGTCGAATTCAGTTCATTTATGTTGTCGAACATTATTTAGGCGTTAACTGAATTTGATACAAACTTTGTCGATTAATGATTATTTAGGCGTCAATGGCTCCTAAACAAGCATTCGGATGGCAAAAACTAGTTTAAATTTTTATTAAGTTAAGACCTAAGGGCACGTTTTTTCGAGCTCGAACAGGGTACATGAATTCTCAGGGCCGGACCTGATCATGATCATCTAACAATAGCACCTGAAACACATGTGAAAATAGGCACGTCAGCATAAAAATGCCTGTGAGATACATAAGTTTTGTTGTTGCAGGATTCATGACTTGTAAGTTTAAAGAAATGTTTAACAAAAAGTAGTCATGGACTTTACGAATATGTTTTCTTTTTTTTAAATCATACGAAAAACCGATAAGAAATCAGATGATTTAAAAGAATAATGCATGATTAAATAAATAACCAAGTAAAAATGAATTTGTATGAAATACGTCGTTTGTAAAACAATGTCTTGTGAAAATATGTTATTTGTATAAAATGTAGCATGTCTTGTCGAAATGATTTAGATAACGCTACGATATGTAATATCATAAAAGCACTTATGTATAGGAACTACCAGCGGTGTATCCACCATGCGTTTATCATATTACACACGCCTCGTTATTTAAATCACTTATAAATAAACTACTAAAATGTCTTGTAATGTAAATGTCAAGTAATAACAATATCATGTTCGGTGAATAAAAAGTGTTTACTCAACCCCGTATGTAAAATGTTAATGTATAATCAAATGTTATGTGAAATCAAATGTTATGTACGGTGAATAAAAGAATCTACTCAACCCCGTATGAAAAATGTACAAAACAACGTATTTGAATAAATCATAGTTTAAGTCAAAAGTTATGTTTTGTAAAATCAATGCTTTACTGATAAGAACATTTATGTGGTAATGTTTACCGTATACATCCAAGCCTTAAGACTGAAGGACAAACCCTTAACAAGTTAAAGGTTTATTAAAATGTTTTCGGATTCTGTCATTCCTTAAGTCCAAACAAACCTACGATTCCAGGAATGGGAGTTGTCAATTCCTATGGTACCACTACATACTACCGAGCGGCATGATCAGTGTTAATGAACGTATTTTAGTTTCGTTAAACAAACCAAATGTTATACCAAATGTAAGCATGTTATGTGAAAATAATGTACTAAGTATGCCAAGTAAACATACAAAGTAGAAATGTAATGTAAATCAATGTGCTAGCATGCTCAGTAAACATACATAGCAGAAATGTATTGTAAATCAATGTGTCCATATGCTAAGTAAACATATGTAACAAAAATGTTTATGAAATCATGTGTCAGCATGCTAAGTAAACATACATAGCAAAGCATAAATGAAATCATGTACTATATGCGTACTAATGAACATAGCAAGTATATGTCATGAAAGCACGAAAGTAACAAGTAGGCACATGTGTATCACCCCAAAATATTTGAAAATAGTAAAAGAGGGGACTATGTACTCACTTGATATTGCTTAGTAGTCTTGAAATAACAATTAAATAACGCTAGAAGGACCACAAAATCAATCGGCACCTAATATAGGTAATCTACGTTAATAAACTGGGCCTAAATCAGAAGATCAGATAAAATGAGGTTTCGTAAATCAAATGAGGATTGGAACTCATATAATATGGTTTAACAAAGCCTACATTCTAAATCGGAACCTATCCTAAGTGCTTATGACCCGTTATGACTCGTTTAGGTAGCTTACGCTACTTTAACGCGTCATTTGCGCAAAAGCGCAAACGAGTAGCCTAACTAGTCCTATGACAAGTATTATATGCCCTAACATGTTTAATAATCAGTTTATGTGAAAAAGTTTAAGTTACATATGCTTAAGATGAAATTATGCGCAAAAAGGGCATTTTGGTCATTTACCTAAGGCATATAATGTCACACCCCGATATTTCCACGTATTACCGGTGGGCCCGGTGGGGAGTATCGTGACGTAGTTGATATCATCATAGTCAAACAACACAAATTTAAATGCACAGCGGAAGCAAAAGATAGATTTAATTCAACCGAATAAATTGTAATATTAAGTGTCACAAAACAGTTGAAACAGATCCACAGGCGGATCAAATAAAAAGGAAAAACTGTTCAACAGACTTTGACATCTAGAGCTTGCGAGACATGATTATTGATGCCTGGAGTAGCTAGCCTATTATGTATAGTACATGCACTTAGCCTTTTTGGAAAATACGTCAGTTTACACTGGTAAATACAACTTAACTGACTCATTTTGAAAAGAGTTTGAAAATTGATTTGAATGCACTTCGGCAAAAATATCTTTATAACTTGGGACAATTATTTAAAAAAATAATCTTGTATACAGTTTTACTTATTTGTCGTCCATCAGGGCCGGTCTAGACTAACTGACACGCCACAGGTATAATACCCACAAGGTTGATTCCTTTAAGTGGGCTACCAGTTTTTACATATGCAGCTGTCAGGTGTACGCCTACACCCCGTGCTTAGGTCGTGGCCATTTCTTTGAATGATGCCAAGGATATCTGGGACATGGTCATTTAACCCCCAAGGGCCATACACCAAATAATACATATTAAACGGGTCATGAAAATACATTAATCACAATCCGATTTAAATGACTACACACACCCGACCAAGCGGTACTTTTATAGTTCCGTATCCCAAGCCCGTATAGGGAAAATAAGTTAAGAGTATTTACCGGAGCAAAGTATAAATCAAATACAGCAAGTGCACGTAGCTTTTACTGGGCTCCTAATCTGGAACGACGGTTTTTAATAACCTATTAGAATCCTAACGGGTCTTTAATTAAGCTTAGACTTAGACCGGTTAGTTTTCAAAAGGAAGACACGGTTCAAACGCATGATAAATCGAAGACCGGTTTAGAATGTGGTTTTGAACCGACAAGCTTGTATGCTTGTTTAATATGGGTAACTTAAACACATTATGGATTTTGAGACAAAAATGATATGGTTTGACCCGTTTCGGCTAATATATGCAAACTAGTTTCATAAGCCGATCCGAACGCGAAAAGTGCGTAACGAGTAACCATATGAGTCATATGCAGGTTTCCTAAGTGAATATGCCTTAAATATGTTGCGACATCAGTAAGATATCTTCTATTATGCCCAAAACGGATTTAAACTCAAATTATGCCCCGTAAGGGCATTTTGGTCATTTAAAAGGTTATAAAAGAGTTTAAATATAATCCTGAGTTTCGGGTCTAATGTAATCAGTAAAAATACTTAATTTACTAAGTTATATCAGTAGGGTATAACCTATATATGAAATTTATCATTTCTAACCATGTTATGCACCGAAAGGGCATTTTGGTAATTTCACCTAAGGTTTAAAGGTCAAATCTGGAATTTGACTTCAAAAACTTTTACTTACTGCAAAAGTATAGAAATTTATTTAAAACATTAGTAGGTATCAAGTCTTATATATCTAAAATGGTTTTAATACATACTATGCGCTTAAAACGTGTAAAAATGCTTAAAAAGACGATTTTGAGCTATTTCCGGGTTCTTAAAGGAAAGATGATATTTTTATTATTTCAGAAGGCTTAAAATATTCTATTTATCATATTTGATCAGTAGAAAATGGTTTGGTATCAAAAGGTTTGGTAAAACTCATTTTATAGCTTAAAAGGGTAAAACCTACAACTACCGAATTAAGCTTCGAACTCTAGGTTATGTTCAGCCAAAAAATAAATAAAAATCTCCAAAAATCCCAAAATATTATTTTACATCAGTGGGTATAAGGTTTGGTATCAAAAATTGGGTTTAGATAGGCTATATGTTAATTACGCCATTTAATTGCTAAAAAGCTTTCTAATTACGCTATTGAGCGTAACTCTTAATCTAGACCTCAAACTGATGTCAAATTTTAGGTACAAGTTTATAAATTAGTAACTAAGGTTTCTACTCTTTTACATTTTCAAAATTCATGTTTTAAGGTCATATGGGCATAATAGTCAACATTTAGGCATTTAACGGAAATATGCATATGAATCGGATAACTAATGAAACAAGTCGTATAATCACAGAGGGTTATACTTATATGAAACCTGGTCCTAAATAAGCTCTAAGGCATTTCTAAACTATGCTCTAATGGGTCAGAACTGAAAGTCAAAGAAGAAGTCAAAGTATGCGACTTTCGGTTCCAATCCGAGCTTAAACTGAAAATTGTCGAGTTGAACATGTTTAGACATGTTCTTACATTAATTACCAAGTTATATTAATGATAAAACAGGTTGCATAGCTTCTACATTTCTAATTATGCATTAATTTGAAAATAAGCTTTCTGTTGACTTTTTAAGATCAAGTTTGACTCGACAATTGACCTAGTTAGAGTGGGAATCAGAGGGTGCCCTTTTAAGGGTTTATTGCCCACATAATTACCAACTCATAGGTACTTTCAATTTGAAATTTGACTGGATAAATTAAGATTAATGACGAAGTCAAATCTTAATTACGACAGTTTGACTTTAAGCTAATTAACTAAGCAAAACTGAATTAAGAAAGGTTAAGGAGACTTACAAAGGTCCTATGCACGACTAGTGACCCCTAAGAATCTTGATTGCTGATCAGAGAGCTCTAGAAGTGAAGTTGTGAAGCTTGCAAATGAATGTGCATCAATGTTGCAACTAAAGGGTCCCTTATATATGAGTTTTGATCACTTAGGATCATGCCATGGAGGTCTACAAGTGTTATGAGATCAGTACAAGTTCCCCTATGCCCTCAAAAACCATCAAATAAGCCCATAGAATCGAAAACAACCTTCATAAGTCGGTCTAACCGACTGGAACAGGCAGCTGCCTGTGTTTTCTGATACTGGGGGTGCCAGGCGGCCCGCGTAAGGTCCTGCCTGGGCTTACGCGCCCCGTATGGCCTCCCAGAACTGGCCAAACAAGTTTCAAAGATTGCATTTTAGGTCCCTGGTCCTTGTAAACGTGGTTTTTACTTTGTTTCTTGCATTTTGAGCCCTCAAACTTGACTTTTAAGGGCCTTAAGACATAACCAAACTTTGTTAAGTCCTTGGTTAACTTTATGATCACCCGAAAAGTCATAAATTTCAACGTTGACGCTTTTAACCCCTCATATACGAATTTTATCATAACTTTCTCATATGATAACGAAACTTGGTGAAATTTTTATCATGCATTCTAGTGAACATAATTAATCGTGAAAAAGCTTCGGGTTTGCTAAAAGGTCACTCAGAGGTATACTTTAAACATGTTGACACATTTAACCCCTGTAGTTTGTAATCTCTCACTTTCTTTCACAATTAGCTTCGTATGATCCATGATTCATTCGTTTAAGGGTATAAACATCATGTAGGGTTATTGAAAGATATATTTATTCATCGTTGACACTTTGAATCCTTTTACACACATAGATTCCTTGTTTGTCAACTTTAGTCCCTCTAAATCAATCCTTTACATGTTTTAAGTTCATGACACGTGTCGATATAATATTGGATATGAATTTTCGAGGTGTTACATCCTCACCCCCTTAAAAGAAATCTCGACCTCGAGATTTACTGAAACAAATGAGGGTACTTTTCTTTCATTGTGGACTCTACCTCCCACGTATACTCGAGACCTATGCGGGCATCCTATTTAACCTTGATAATAGGCACATGCTTCCTTCAAAAGCTTCTTTACCTGTTGATCCTCAATCAACAAAGGTTTTTCCACAAATTTCAAGCTCTCATCTATGTGCACATCTGTATGTGGTATGACTAGCGATTCATCTGCTAGGCATTTCTTCAGATTGCAGATGTGGAATACATTGTGAATACCACTGAGCTCTTCTGCTAAGTTTAACTTATAAGCCATTGCTCCTACACATTCGAAGATCTCGAATGGTCCTATATACCTTGGGCTTAACTTACCTTTCTTACCAAATCGCATCACTCCCTTCCAGGGTGATACTTTTAGCAGAACCTTATCACCAACCTCAAACTTTAGAGGTTTTCGCCTTTTATCAGCATAACTTTTCTGCCTATCCCTGGCAGCTTTCAGGCGGTCACGAATTTGGACAATCTTGTCCGTCGTTTCAAGGACTATATCCGGTCCTGATAACTGAGCTTCTCCTACTTCTGCCCAACAAATAGGCGTTCTGCATTTTCTACCATATAATGCCTCAAAAGGCGCAGCCTTAATGCTTGTATGATAGCTATTGTTATAGGAGAACTCGATTAATGGCAGGTGGTTATCCCAACTACCACCTAAATCAATCACACATGCACGAAGCATGTCTTCCAAAGTTTGGATTGTACGCTCACTCTGCCCATCCATCTGAGGATTGTAAGCTGTACTAAAATTCAAGCGCGTGCCCAAAGACTGTTGGAAACTTTTCCAAAAATGTGATGTGTATCTGGTATCTCTGTCAGAGATAATTGATACTGGAACGCCATGCAGAGATACAATCTTATCTACGTACAATTGGGCTAACATGTCGGAGCTATAAGTCTCCTTAATGGGTAGGAAATATGCTGACTTAGTCAGTCTATCTACTATCACCCATATAGTATCATTTCCTTTCTTGGTCTTTGGCAACTTGGTGATGAAATCCATTGTCACCATTTCCCATTTCCAGGTGGGAAGTTCAGGCTGTTGAAGCAGACTTGACGGCTTCTGATGCTCAGCTTTGACTTGCGCACACGTCAAACATTTAGCTACATAGGCAGCTATAGACTTCTTCAAGCCTATCCACCAATAGTTTGCCTTCAGATCCTGGTACATCTTATCAGCTCCAGGGTGAACGGAATATTTAGAACTGTGGGCTTCCTGGAGGATAACATCCTGTAGTCCTCCATAAACTGGAACCCATATTCGTCCATTTAACCTCAGAATTTCGTCCTTGCCATAGGATAACTGTTCTTCAGTTACTCCTAACTTTTCATCAGGGTAGTTAGCTTCTAGCACAGCTTCCTTCTGCGTAGCTAACAACCTTTCATTCAAATATTCTTTATCTCAGTGCTCTTGGCATTGATTCTTATAGGTTTTACTCTCTCCTTTCTACTTAAGGCATCGGCAACCACATTTGCCTTGCCTGGATGGTATCTTATCTCATAGTCATAATCATTTAGAGTTTCCATCCAACGTCTTTGCCTCATGTTTAAGTCCTTCTGATTGAACAAATGTTGAAGGCTCTTGTGATCCGAATAGATCACACATTTGGTTCCATACAAGTAATGTCTCCACAGTTTTAGTGCAAATACAACGGCACCCAGCTCCAAGTCATGGGTGGTGTAATTCTTCTCGTGCACCTTTAACTGACGTGAAGCATAGGCAATAACCTTGCTTTTCTGCATAAGCACACATCCCATACCTGTGTGCGATGCATCACAATATACTAGAAACTCATCTATTCCATCAGGGAATGTCAATACTGGAGCATTGCTCAACTTTTGCTTAAGGATATTAAAGGATTCCTGCTGCTTAGGACCCCAGTCAAACTTAATATTCTTACGCGTAAACGAAGTTAGGGGTGCAGCAATCCTTGAGAAGTTTTCTATAAATTGCCTATAATATCCTGCTAAACCTAGAAAACTATGAATCTCTGTAGGCATCTTTGGCTCTTGCCAATTCATGACAGCTTCAACCTTAGCGGGATCTACTTGGATATCACGCTCACTAACAACATGTCCAAGGAATTGGACTTCACGAAGCCATAATTCACACTTAGAAAATTTGGCATAAAGCTTCTCCTGCTGAAGTAGTGAAAGAATACATCGAAGAGGCTTCTCATGGTCGGCTTGATTCTTTGAATAAATCAGAATGTCGTCAATGAAGACGATAACAAATTTGTCCAAGTATGGCTTGCAGACACGGTTCATGAGATCCATGAATGCCGCTGGTGCATTAGTGAGCCCAAAAGGCATGACTAGGAACTCGTAATGACCATAACGAGTCCTAAATGCAGTCTTGTGTACATCTTCATCTTTAACCTTTAGTTGATGATAGCCTGACCTCAAATCAATCTTAGAGAAGTAGCTTTCCCCTTGCAATTGACTGAACAGATCGTCGATCCTGGGCAAAGGATATCTATTCTTGATAGTGACCTTATTAAGCTCGCGATAATCGATGCATTGATGCATCGATCCATCCTTCTTCTTTACAAACAGGATAGGTGCTCCCCAAGGAGACGAACTAGGCCTAATAAAACCTTTGGCTAACAAATCATCTAGTTGTGTCCTCAATTCCTTCATCTCTGTTGGTGCCAATCTATAAGGCGCTCTCGCGACAGGTGCTGCTCCGGGGATGATGTCAATTCTGAATTCTACTTGCCTATCTGGTGGTAAACCAGGTAGTTCTTCAGGAAATACTTCAGGGTACTCAGATATGACGGGGATATCTTCAACCTTGGCCTTCTGCTCGTCAATAGTCACCTGTGCCATATAAATGACACAACCCTTCTTCAAACATCTAGATGCCTTGAGCATAGATACTTGCTCAGGCAGTCCATACTGGGTATCTCCCTGAATGGTAAGTGACTCACCAGATGGGGTCTTAATCACCACTTGCTTCTTACTGCAGACGATCTGGGCTTGGTTATGCGATAAGCAGTCCATTCCTATAACTATATCAAAGCCAGCTAACTTCAAAGGAAGCAAGGACAAAGGAAAAGAATGGTTCCTAATGGACATAACACATCCATCTAACACGGTTGATGCGGTTTCTATGGTGGCATCGGCTAATTCCACCTTATATTTCACACTTAGGGTTTTAACAGGTAAATTTAGCAGCTTACAAAACTTATTATCTACAAATGACTTATAAGCTCCTAAATCAAATAGTACTCTTGCATAGACATCATTTATGAGGAAGGTACCTGTGATCACATTGTCGTCCTGAACAGCTTCCCTTGCATCCATCCGGAAGACCCTTGCATTGGTCTTCTTGACCTCTTCAGACTTCTTGGCATATTTAGGGCAGTTGGTCTTGATATGCTCTTTTCTCATTGCAATTGTAGCATGTTGCGCCTTTTATCTTCTTGCACTCTATCGTCTTGTGCTCTTTAGACTTGCATAACCCACATGCAGGTTATCCTGATTGAGACTTGGTCTCAAGCCTACATTTTCCTAAGTGGCTTTTTGGCAAGTCGTGCACTTTGGCTTTTCCTCCGTTCGTTGACTATTCTTTCCAGACCCAAACTTCTTGGAATCAGGGTTTCCTTTGTGCTTCTTCTCCGACCCTCGCGAGTTATCATCCTCACGCTTTCTCTTACCTTCTTCAGAATTCTTTAGCGATCTCAACCTGACCGCATCTAAGGTAAGAGACAAAGATAGATCAGTTGCTGATCTAAAAGTAGCAGGTCTTGAAGCCTTAACACTGGCTTTTATCTCTGGGGCCAAACCCCCAATGAAGCGAGCAATTCGCTTGGGTTCCGGTGTTATCAGATACAGAACTAGCCTAGACAGGGTATTGAAACTAGTGAGGTAAGCTTGACAATCTAGATTCTTCATTACCAATGATAAGAAATCTGATTCAATTCTTTCAACCTCATGCTGTGGGCAATAATTCTCCTTAATGAGAGCAACAAACTGATCCCATGTCAGATTGTAGAGTGGGATCTTTCCAGCTGCTTGAATGAGAGACTTCCACCATGCTAATGCCTCTCCCTTGAATGATTGGGATACATACTTCACAATATCCTTTTCAGCACAACCGCTGATATCGACCACGGTGTCCATTTCATCTAACCAAGTCATACAGTCAATTGCCCCTTCTCCCCAGTGAAATCCCGGGGTTTGCAGGAAACAAAGTACTTATAAGTACAGAACTTGGTACGTGGTTTATCATCAAATACTATCCTCTTGGATGGAACACTGTTTTGGTTTAAGGAATGTCGATCATCATCTTTCTTTGGCTCATCTTTATTAGAGGGTGGCTTGCTGTGAGCCTCTGAATGAGTCTTAGGTTTGGAATGCGGTGCGGATAGGGCCCTACTTCGAGTCCTGCTAGATTCATTATACTGCCGCTCTATAGCTTTTGTAACAGCATCATCTATCAGTGCTTGCAGCTCAGCACCGGTCACCTGTATCTTAGTATTTTCATGGTTTTCTACCGGATGACTGTTTACTTCCTCCGACCTAGCCATGTAGCTTTAATTGCTACATAAAAGAAAATAAGGACAAGGTTTATATAGAAGCTTATTCAGCATTTGATGATTTATTAACCATGGTTTTAAGAACCATTTTAGTTAATTTGCTAAGTATATAATTATTCAGGATCTTTATCATAACCCTAAATTATAAGTTAATAGTAGCGCAAAAGGCCTGGTCACGTAGACAAGTTTAATTTATAAGCCCAGATTTTATGGAATCGAGGCATTAAGGTTTGAATCAAACTTCATTACCTTTTCTTGACCGGGAGTTATAGGCTACCACTGTCTTTAGTCCCAGAGGACGTTAATTATAGCCCGTTGGCACTTCATCCTTAAGGGATGATTATATAAACAAGGGAATTTAGAATAACTTAATTTAGAAATGACTTATGTGATTTTATCGAATCACATTTGTCAAGCATGTTAATATGCTTTCAGATGTTTAACAAGGATTTGAATCTTTTGAATATGTTTTACCATCTTGGCTATGTCTGCAACAACATTTAGGCTAGGTTTTACCTTTAAGATTCTTTTTAATATTTACCGCAGAACAATCCTAAATTGAGATGTTAACAAGGATCTGAATATTATTAAGGAACTACCATCTTGGCCCTGTCTTAAGGTGACATATCGCTAGGTCTTGTCCTTTTTTGATTTTGCCATTTTATTATAATGGTAGATCTTATAATAGGAACGTTACTTTAAATCTAATCGTTCCATTAATATTTAAACAAGTACATGGTTGCCCTAAACGGGACTTCTAACTGAGAAGACTTGCCCATGCAGGGGATAATCAGAAAATAACAAAGGAAACAAATAAAGACAAAATAAAACGAATTAGGATTAGTCCTAAGTTCTTTGTCTAGACTCGAGAGTCAAAGAATGTGCAATTGTGTAACTGAGATTAAACACAAAAGGTTAGTGCCTAATTCACTCAGTGTTGGCTCTGATACCAACCTGTCACACCCCGATATTTTCACGTATTACCGGTGGGCCCGGTGGGGAGTATCGTGACGTAGTTGATATCATCATAGTCAAACAACACAAATTTAAATGCACAGCGGAAGCAAAAGATAGATTTATTTCAACCGAATAAATTGTAATATTAAGTGTCACAAAACAGTTTAAACAGATCCACGGGCGGATCAAATAAAAAGGAAAAACTGTTCAACAGACTTTGACATCTAGAGCTTGCGAGACTTGATTAATGATGCCTGGAGTAGCCAGCCTATTATGTATAGTACCTGCACTTAGCCTTTTTGGAAAATACGTCAGTTTACACTGGTAAATACAACTTAACTGACTCATTTTGAAAAGAGTTTGAAAATTGTTAGGATCGGAGGCTCTCATGATTGTGTTTGTTTGTATGTTCTGAACAATTTGTGAATATAAAAATGTAAAGTGCAGCGGAAATGAAAACAAACTTTGTAAACACAATAAAAGGGAGAGAGTAGTTTGATAAACAATTGCTTCTCATAGAGTCGAATGATTTACAAATCAAAAGCAAAAGATTACAGATAAGCTTACAAACTATACTCCCCCTCAGCCTGATGCCCCAAGGTTGGTTGCACACAAGATGAAAGGATTAGACATGAGGAGAAGAACCCGCTCAGTCAATCAAATGTAACAGTACAGGGTACTGTTACATTTATAGGCAAACCAAACCACTGAGGAATCTCAGCTGACGTCACCATGAAAGCGACATCTAACAGCCTAACAACCTATATCTACTGTCCTTACACCAACTACTGATGTCTAATAACTGATTGTAATAATACTACAAAACATGAGGAAACAACTGCTTCACGTTCCACTGTTGTAGCCTAAGCACTGATGCTTAACAACAACATTAGTGCTGTCTTCAAAGGTGATCAGTCCTTGAATGAGCAGTGTTTGTGTCTTCAGCAACACTTAAGAGACAGCAGTAGATAGAGCAACAGAGTTTGTCTTCAGCAGTCTTTAGGTTCATATCAGCAGTTGAATGGACACAGCAGTTGATTATGAGCAGCAGTTATAGACCATCAGATGTTATAACTCACTATCAAGGGGAGAGCAGAGTATAAACTACTGTTTATTGAAAATCCTCTGTTGTGACCTGGTTTTGGCTTTACATTATCTGTTCCTTTGTTAGGGTTCAATCCCAACAAAAATTGATTTGAATGCACTTCGGCAAAAATATCTTTATAACTTGGGACAATTATTTAAAAAATAATCTTGTATACAGTTTTACTTATTTGTCGTCCATCAGGGCCGGTTTGTAGGGCGGGTCTAGATTAACTGACACGCCACAGGTATAATACCCACAAGGTTGATTCCTTTAAGTGGGCTACCAGTTTTTACACATGCAGCTGTCAGGTGTACGCCTACACCCCGTGCTTAGGTCGTGGCCATTTCTTTGAATGATGCCAAGGATATCCGGGAGATGGTCATTTAACCCCAAGGGCAATACACCAAATAATACATATTAAACGGGTCATGCAAATACATTAATCACAATCCGATTTAAATGACTACACACACCCGACCAAGCGGTACTTTTATAGTACCGTATCCCAAGCCCGTATAGGGAAAATAAGTTAAGAGTATTTACCTAAGCAAAGTATAAATCAAATACAGCAAGTGCATGTAGCTTTTACTGGGCTCCTAATCTGGAACGAAGGTTTTTAATAACCTATTAGCATCCTAACAGGTCTTTAATTAAGCTTAGACTTAGACCGGTTAGTTTTCAAAAGGAAGACACGGTTCAAACGCATGATAAAGCGAAGACCGGTTTAGAATGTGGTTTTGACCCGACAAGCTTGCATGCTTGTTTAATATGGGTAACTTAAACACATTATGGATTTTGAGACAAAAATGATATGGTTTGACCCGTTTCGGCTAATATATGCAAACTAGTTTCATAAGCCGATCCGAACGCGAAAAGTGCGTAACGAGTAACCATATGAGTCATATGCAGGTTTCCTAAGTGAATATGCCTTAAATATGTTGTGACATCAGTAAGATATCTTCTATTATGCCCAAAACGGATTTAAACTCAAATTATGCCCCGTAAGGGCATTTTGGTCATTTAAAAGGTTATAAAAGAGTTTAAATATAATCCTGAGTTTCGGGTCTGATGTAATCAGTAAAAATACTTAATTTACTAAGTTATATCAGTAGGGTATAACCTATATGTGAAATTTATCATTTCTAACCATGCTATGCACCGAAAGGGAATTTTGGTAATTTCACCTAAGGTTTAAAGGTCAAATCTGGAATTTGACTTCAAAAACTTTTACTTACTGCTAAATTATAGAAATTTATTTAAAACATTAGTAGGTATTAAGTCTTATATATCTAAAATGGTTTTAATACATACTATGCGCTTAAAACGCGTAAAAATGCTTAAAAAAGACGATTTTGAGATATTTCCGGGTTCATAAAGGAAAGCTGACATTTTTATTATTCCAGAAGGCTTAAAATATTCTATTTATCATATTTGATCAGTAGAAAATTGTTTGGTATCAAAAGGTTTGGTAAAACTCATTTTATAGCTTAAAAGGGTAAAACCGACAACTACCGAATTAAGCTTAGAACTCTAGGTTATGTTCAGCCTAAAAATAAATAAAAATCTCCAAAAATCCCAAAATATTATTAGATAGGCTATATGTTAATTACGCCATTTAATTGCTACAAAGCTTTCTAATTACGCTATTGAGCGTAACTCTTAATCTAGACCTCAAACTGATGTCAAATTTTAGGTACAAGTTTATAAATCAGTAACTAAGGTTTCTACTCTTTTACATTTTCAAAATTCATGTATTAAGGTCATATGGGCATAATAGTCAACATTTAGGCATTTAACGGAAATATGCATATGAATCGGATAACTAATGAACCAAGTCGTATAATCACAGAGCGTTATACTTATATGAAACCTGGTCCTAAATAAGCTCTAAGGCATTTCTAAACTATGCTCTAATGGGTCAGAACTGAAAGTCAAAGCAGAAGTCAAAGTATGCGACTTTCGGTTCCAATCCGAGCTTAAACTGAAAATTGTCGAGTTGAACATGTTTAGACATGTTCTTACATTAATTACCAAGTTATACTAATGATAAAACAGGTTGCATAGCTTCTACATTGCTAATTATGCATTAATTTGAAAATACGCTTTCTGTTGACTTTTTAAGATCAAGTTTGACTCGACAATTGACCTAGTTAGAGTGGGAATCAGAGGGTGCCCTTTTAAGGGTTTATTGCCCACATAATTACCAACTCATAGGTACTTTCAATTTGAAATTTGACTGGATAAATTAAGATTAATGACGAAGTCAAATCTTAATTACGACAGTTTGACTTTAAGCTAATTAACTAAGCAAAACTGAATTAAGAAAGGTTAAGGACACTTACAAAGGTCCTATGCACGACTAGTGACCCCTAAGAATCTTGGTTGCTGATCAGAGAGCTCCAGAAGTGAAGTTGTGAAGCTTGCAAATGAATGTGCATCAATGTTGCAACTAAAGGGTCCCTTATATATGAGTTTTGATCACTTAGGATCATGCCATGGAGGTCTACAAGTGTTATGAGATCAGTACAAGTGCCCCTATGCCCTCAAAAACCATCAAATAAGCCCATAGAATCGAAAAAAACCTTCATAAGTTGGTCTAACCGGCTGGAACAGGCAGCTGCCTGTGTTTTCTGATACTAGGGGTGCCAGGCGGCCCGCGTAAGGTCCTGCCTGGGCTTACGCGCCCCGTATGGCCTCCCAGAACTGGCCAAACAAGTTTCAAAGTTTGCATTTTAGGTCCCTGGTCCTTGTAAACGTGGTTTTTACTTTATTTCTTGCATTTTGATCCCTCAAACTTGACTTTTCAGGGCCTTAAGACATAACCAAACTTTGTTAAGTCCTTGGTTAACTTTATGATCACCCGAAAAGTCATAAATTTCAACGTTGACGCTTTTAACCCCTCGTATACGAATTTTATCATAACTTTCTCATATGATAACGAAACTTGGTGAAATTTTTATCATGCATTCTAGTGAGCATAATTAATCGTTACAAAGCTTCGGGTTTGCTAAAAGGTCACTCAGAGGTATACTTTAAACATGTTGACACATTTAACCCCTGTAGTTTGTAATCTCTCACTTTCTTTCACAATTAGATTCGTATGATCCATGATTCATTCATTTAAGGGTATAAACATCATGTAGGGTTATTGAAAGATATATTTATTCATCATTGACACTTTGAATCCTTTTACACACATAGATTCCTTGTTTGTCAACTTTAGTCCCTCTAAATCAATCCTTTACACGTTTTAAGTCCATGACACGTGTCGATATAATATTGGACATGAATTTTCAAGGTGTTACATATAAACTACCTATCATACAACTAAGTAAACTAAGTGACCATAAGGTATAACCTCGGAAGGTTATTCCCTATACAACTTTGGTCACAAAATATGTTTGGTCGGATCCTAAAGATCGACCAAACGGGTCAGGTTCGAAAGTCTAAGCGGTTGTTTAGACCGCTTAACTTATGACTCTAATCAAGCACTAAACTAAGAGTGACGAGTTAAACATGTTAAAACATGTTTAACTAAGTTAGAAAACAGGTTTGATATCAAAACAAGGTGTTTTGATACCCGAAAATAGCTTCGTTGCAAAATACGCATAATTACGTATTTTGACTGAAACTTTGACTCGTCAGTACGCCTAATCAACGTGGTAATCAGTAGGTATAGTCACAAGGGACTATAACCATCGTGATTACGCTCACGTTGCAAAGTTCAAACGAACTTTGACTTGACCATAACATGGTCAAAGCAGAAAGTCAAACGTTGTTTGACTTTCATGCTAGAAATACATAACCAAGCATGAAAGAACACTTACAAAGGGTCCAAGCTTGGAATAAGAACAAAGAAAAACTGAAGGAGATGCACTAGAACTCAGGTAGGTGGCTTCCAAACATGGCAACCTCCACTTAGAGTTCAAAAGATGTAATGAGCAATGAAATGGGCAGAAATTGGGGGTATTTATAGTGAATTTGAAGCTACAAGATGATGCCAAGTGGTTTGTGCATTGCCCAAGGCATTATCTCAACCATATAAGTGTGTGGATAGAATTAAAACCACTCAAAATGCCCACAATTTACCTTTGCAAAACAGTGAGTTGGGATTATTTAAATCCAATTTGCCGTTGCAAAACAATAGCCAAAACTAGCTTAAAATTACATGTACAGTAGCTCGAATGAAGATTCTGTCGATATTGAGGCGTTGCGTGCCACGACGGCACACCCCCTTTGCTGTGGCGCGACGCTAGCACCTACATGAGCCAGAAACTTTCAAAAATTGGCAAGAATGGTCCCTGCAGCATGTTTAAGCCATTTTCGACGTGTTTAAGCTCTGTTAACCCATCTTCAAGGCTCAATAATGATGTCAAAGTATAGGGGACATGAAATATGCTTGAAAATATCATGGATGCTGGTTCGTTTGGTCGTACGACCTCATTATTCGGTTAATTACGACGAAACACGAACGGACGCGCAAAACAATCCAAATTACGCGACGAATGGTAATTTATCATTCCATTCACTAAAATAAAATATTTTAATGATTACAAAAATTTTTGGATGTCCAAATATGTTCAGAACGTAAGATATGCGCGTAAATGCAAACTTGTGCAATTTTTGACGCTTTTAGTCCCTATAGATCAAATAAGTTTATTTTCGCATACCGAACCCTTCAAATCCTATTTCTAAGCTATGTAAAGGATATTTAGGGTATGTTTTACTTATGATCATGTTTCGGAAGGTGCGTTACTATATGAATCGACGTACTTTTGCAGTTTGACGCAAATAGTCCCTGTGAGCGAATATACTTGATTTTGCCATACCAAACCCTTTAAAACTTATTTCTAAGTTATGTAAATGTTACTTAAGGTATGTTAAGATATTTTTGATGTTCCAGAGTGTTTGTCGTGTTAAACTGATTACGTTTACGCCTCAGTTTGCGTATAACTCTCCAGAAAACGTTTTAGAGTTTGAAATCGAATAAGGGTTGAAATGAGAAATTGTGAAACATAAATAAATAAATAAATAAATAAATAAATAAATAAATATAGGGATCAAAATACATTGTTTCATTGATAATTGAATTGCTCAGAGTTTGTATAATGATTACACAAGCACAGATATCACACCTTAATGCCCTTTTTATTAAAAAACCTAATTGCCACATGTCGCTTTCCTATGGCTTCCTACACTTTGTAGGAAATATTGGCCTTGTAGCCAACTCATACTCACTCTCTCTCTCTCTATATATATATATATATAGGGTCCGGATTTAGAGAAAACGGTGAAAAGTGTGAGAACGGTGAGAACGATTTTGGTGGTGACATGTGGCACTGATGCTAAATTACACTAAGGGGTAATATTGTCAAAAAAAAACCACTCACATGAACTGGCTGTTCAAATAAAACGCCATAAAAACACCCAATTCAGAAAAACGCCATGAAAAATACCCAGTTAAAAACGCCATAAAACACCCAATTCAAAAAAACGCCATGAAAAAACTCAGTTGAAAACGCCATAAAACACTCAGTTCAGTAAAACGCCATGAAAATACCTAGTTAAAACGCCATAAAAACACCTAGTAAAAAAAACGCCATGAAAAAACTCAGTTGAAAACGCCATAAAACACTCAGTTCAGAAAAATGCCATGAAAATACCTAGTTAAAACGTCATAAAAACACCTAGTCCAGAAAAACATTGTTAGAAATATAGGCTTAGAAAACAAATGCAGTATGTAAGCAACGCAGAATAGAGCAGCAGCAGATGCTCTATTGTTTGATGCGCTAATCAGATAATAGATGCTCTAGTACTAGATGCTCTATCAGATGCTCTAATATGTGGCTCTAATCAGATGCTCTAATAGATGCTCTAATCAGATGCTCTAGTACTAGATACTCTATCAGATTCTCTGATATGTGGCATGAGTTATTATGTGGGATGCGTTATTATGGAGCAAGTTCAGAAAAACGCCATTAAATACCTATTCTAAAACGCCATAAAACACTCAGTTCAGAAAAAACGCCATAAAACCCAGTTAATTTTTTTTGAAAAGTATATCAATAGTATACTCGTTAGAAAGATAAAAAACGCTGAGTTTTATGGTGTATTTTTTTCGAAAAATAATCACGTATAAAAAAGTTATTGTCGTTTAAATATGATGGGGGAAATGGCATGTGATTAGCATGTGCACATTTGCTTGGATCTTCCTATTTTACCCCTCCTGGTAGTTCCAAGGCCCCTATTATTTACAAAAATGCCACCGCATCAATCTAAGCCATAAACCACTAAGATCTTGTGGCTGAGAATCGTTCTCACCGTTCTCACACTTTGAGGTGTTCTCTCCTGATCCTAATCCTGTTCCTATATATATATATATATATATATACACACACACACACACACTCTATATATATGTCAGGGTATACATATAATCATCATCACCATCCTCAGCCACTTCAACCACCACCATCCTAAACCACCGTCACCATAATCTCAAACCACTAACACCGTTCATCACCACCATCCTAAACCACCGTCACCATCCTCAACCACTTCAACCATCACCGCTGTTCACCATCCTCAACCACCGGAATCACCACCGTTGCCACCACCATCCTAAACCATCGGAACCACCATCGTCCTCCGACACCGCCTACAATCTCCCCGATAACCCTTTCGCTTCACCCTGTTCTCACCTCTCTTTCTGAGCTCAGACACTTTAACTTGAGGAACAATAAGCTAACAGGTATGTTGCCTGTTGATCTTTTTAAAGCTCAAAAGCTTCAAAGTTTGGTGCTTATGGCAATTCTTTATCTGGGCCAGTCCCATTTGAAGTTGGTAACCTTATTTACCTTCAAACCCTAGATTTATCAAGTAATTTGTTTAATGGGTCAATACCCATTTCACTGGGTGAATGTAAGAGGTTAAAGAATCTTGATCTACGTCAAAATAATCTTACTAGGTTAATCCCATATAGGTATTGGTCTAATCTGAGTTTTCTTAAAAAAACTTGATCTTTCATTCAACACATTCACTGGCCCAATCCCTAACGATTTAGGGAATTTATCTAATTTAGAAGGAAGTGTTGATTTATCTCATAATATGTTTAATGGGTCTATCCCAGCTAGTCTTGGTAATCTTCAAGAAAAAGGTTTACATTGATCTCACTTACAATAACTTAATCGACTCCGGTGGCTAATAAGATGAGGAGATACGTGGGTTTGACTGAAGAGGGTAGTGATGGTGGTCGATGGTGATGGTCGTGGCAGTGGTAAGAGGCTGACAAGGGTAGGAACGGTGGTGGAAGTGGTGGATGGTGTGGATGGTGGTGGTGGCTGGTGTTGATGGTGGTGGTGGCTTGTGTTTATGGTGGTGTTGGGTGGGGGATGTAAAGTGAGGTGAAGGTAGAGAGAGAGAGAGAGCGGGTTTGATGAAGAAGGGGAGGGTAGGGGTGCGTACCACTAATTAGATATTCTTCTTTTATTTTTTCAATATAAAAAATGAACAAAATGGCAATTTGAAAGATTTAAATTGAAAATCCCCAAAATGCCCCTGCTTAAAAATGAGGTTTTTGGACGGAGTTAGGCAATGTGATCAAAATGACAACAAAAGAGAAAAGTTAGAGACCCAGATAAGAAAAAAAACTATTTGAACTAAAATGACAAATTTGAACAAAATTCAGGGACTAAAATGACAATTTACTCAAAAAAAAGTATTGGTCCTCACTATTCGGTAGGGCTGGCATATCGTGTATACCCGTACATGATAAGACACGACACGATAAGACACGATACATGAAATCCCATACACGAACACGACACGATAACTTATCGTGTCCTTTTTTTTCTAACACGAACACGAACCCGACACGATATACACGAAAATTACCTGTTAGTACCTGTTAACACGACTGTTCGACTGTTATACACCAAAATTACCTGTTAATACGAACATGACATGCTATTTAGAGGGAGTTTAGGGGTTTTTTTGAATTGGATGAGGAATGAAAATAGAAAGGAATTAAGGAACCCACACGTACATGGCTGATGAGTTTTATTTATTTTAATTTCTTATTGTGTACTAACGGGTACTAACAGGTAATCTCGTGTCTACCTGTTTGGTACACGATACCTGTTAAGGCCATACACGATACCTGTTAACTTCGTGTAGGTTTGTGCCGTGTATTCGTGTAAAATTTCCAGCCCTACTGTTCGGTGAGTTCCACTCAGATTCAGAGAAAAAAAAACCTTCATACATCTACTGGCATTTGGCAAAAATTGACTGGACATTGCCGACACATTTACTCATCATGAGAGTAGAGCCCACAATTATCCAAATCTAGTGGCGTGGCATTTTTTCCTATTATTATCTTTTTTTAAAGGAAACTTTTATAAAAAACTCCGACCTGGCCAAAAAAAACATAGGAACGGAAACACCAACTACAACATATACAACGGATAATTACACAATTCACTCCAAACTAAATTGCTAAACTTGGGTCGATTTTTAAGCCAAAAGAATCCTAGAGACTTAACTTCCCCAAATATGTCTTCCCTATTAGCATTCCCATCCGAGAAGATTTTTGCTTTTCTGGCTTTCCAAATGCACCAACAAACCACAATAACCAGCCCAAAGATAATTTCTTTGGCCTTCTTATCCACCGCAAAACTTTTATGCAAATCAAGAAGATCGCTAAAAAAAGGCGAAGAAAGAGGAGAGCTTAGCCCAGGAGCTCAGTCGGCTCCATATAAACCCCGATAATTCACACCCGGCGAATAAATGACCCATAGACTCCGTAGCTTCACCGCAAAAAAACACAATCTTTGGACTCCAACCAAATGTTCCTCTTAGCCAAAGCTTGCCTAGTCGGGATGCGATCCAGATTTGCTCTCCACATGAAAAGATTGCATTTCGAGGGGACCCATTTACATCTCCTAAAAGGTCGCAAAGAGACCGAATTGAAAGCTTCCATAGTATATACTTTAAAAGATGCAGCAGAGAATGAACCAGAGGGATCCGGGACCCAAATCCAACCGTCCTTAACAGAAGAAACGACCACCTCATTGAGCGATGCAGCCAGCTCTCGATACTCCGCCAGTTCTACATCGGAAGATGGCTGTCTCAGCCACTACCAGAACCGAGACACCGCAGCCCCATCCTCCGATAACCGATCTATAACCCGACAATTTTTAACTCTTTCCAAAGCAAAAAGCTGCGAAAATTTAAAACACAGCGGAACCTCTCCCAACCAAACATCGATCCAGAAACGGATGTTTCTACCATCCCCCAAAACCCCTTTAAAAAGACTGTTGATTTTTTTTTTCGTTTACCAAAAGCTTGTCTTCCATTCTCGCAGTGTTCCTCCAAGCACCTGAAATAGCTGCGTTGGAGGGTAAAGTGTGCCACGATCTTCTATTGCCATGGCAAGCCACGACCACCTTTCTCCATAAATTGTCTTCTTCAGTTTTGAATCTCCATATCTATTTAGAAAGTAAAGCTTCATTCACAAGTTTAAGTTTGCTAATACCGAGACCGCCTAATTTTTGCGGACGAGTAACAATGTCCCAGGCCACCCAATTCATTTTCCTCACCTCCTCCGATCCTCCAGAAAGAAAGTTCCTCATTAAAGCTTCCAACTTGTCGATCACTTTAACCGGCGCTTTAAACAAGGAGAAAAAATATATAGGGAGGCTCTCAAGAACCGCTTTTATAAGAACAACCCGACCTCCAATCGAAAGGGACTGAGCTTTCCAAGAGGCCAACTTACCCTGGAAGATTTTCACGATCGGATCCCAGTTTTTAACCCGATTCATGTTCGCTCCAAGCGGAATTCCCAAATAAGAAAAAGGCGCAACTCCTTTAAGACACCCAATGCAAGAAGCCATTTGAGATAGAACATTGTCATCAACTCCAACCCCGAACAAATGAGACTTATGAAAATTAATTTTAAGCCCCGAACAAGCATGAAAAACCCTCAAAATTCTAGCTACAACCCTTAAATTCTCCTCCGACCATTCCCCCATTATTAAAGCATCATCCTCATATAAGAGATGAGAAACCACAGGGCCTCCATTAGGAAGATTAATACCTAATAATTTCCCTGATTCACAAGCTTTGGAAACAATACAAGAAAAGACTTCCATAACAATGAGGAAAAGAAAGGGAGAAAGCGGATCACCTTGACGAAGCCCTTTTTGGCACTGAAATTCGAAGGTCAGAGAGCCATTGACAAGGACCGACGATCTAGCCGAAACAAGAACCCCCCTAACCCACTTACACCATAAAGAAGGGAACCCCGTTTGAGCCATAGTATCAAGCAAAAAGCCCCAGTTGACATTATTATACGCCTTTTCGAAATCAATCTTGAATATGAAAGCCTTTCTCCTTGACTTCTTAAGCCAGGACCAAACTTCGCTAAGAACCAAAGGGCTATCTAGAATAAATCTATTTCTCAGGAAAGCCGATTGCGAATCCGACACAACCTTCCCGATCACTATCTTTAACCGATTCGCTAAAATCTTCGATATAACTTTACTGACGATCCCGATAAGGTTGATAGGGCGGTATTCTTTCAACTCCACCGGGTCCGAAACCTTAGGAACAAGGGTAATAAACGACGTACTACAAGCCTTACTAATCTCCCCAGTCAAATAGAAATGATTCATAATATTTCTAAAATCAATCTCAAAGAACTTCCAAAAGTGTTTTAGGAATCTAAAATTAAACCCGTCCGGCCCCGGAGCCTTATCCGCACCACACTCAAATACTGCGTCTCTAATCTCCTTGTCCGAAAACTGACCCGAAATATTGATAATATCCTCCGAACTGAGCTGCTTAATACAAGGACAAATCAACCCCGGTCGCGGAGAAACCTTTTCCGAAAAAAAACAGAGAACTTCTCTTTTAACTTCCTTTGGTTTATAAATCCACTCGCCCCCGATGCTGAGACCCGGTATGCCGTTTCTTTTTTTTTTCTGTTATTAATCAACCTATGAAATAAAGCCGAATTTTCGTCGCCCTCGACCGCCCACCGACATCGAGACTTTTGTCTCAAGTCCATGGCCACCAAAAGCTCCCGAGCCCGAATGTTATTTATGCATTCCTCCTTAATCCAGCTCTCCTCCTCTTCTAGGTCCCTAGATTCAATGATAATATTCAGTTCTTCCTTATCCTTTAAACCGTCTTCCTTGTCTTTGCTATTCATTTCTTTTTTCCATTTTTAATGCAAGATCTGATATGTTTAAGCTTATTACACAGAATCACGTCAGGAAGCCCCCCTCCATATTAAATGATCCCACAACATTTTCCACCACAACATCGAATCCATCCTTTTCGAGCCACGAATTGAAGAATCTGAACGATTTAGGCCCGAAATTTCTCCGAATAGCTTCAAGAATTAACGGACAATGGTCAGAGTGCAATCTCAGAAGCGCTCTAAAACACGCATCAGGCCAAGCCTCAAAGAAATCTTTACAAACCAACACACGATCAATTTTACTTAGCTTATTAGAATTCGGAGCTAAAAAAGTGAACTTACGGCCCCTCATACTATACTCCACCAACCCGGACTCGTCAATGAAATCGTTGAAGTGTTTCGCACAAGTCCTGTTAAAACCCGTATTCTTTCTTTCCTCTGGAAATCCAACCGCATTGAAATCTCCAAGTAACACCCATTGACCAAAACCAGAACTAACGACTTCCCGAATATTTTCCCAAACTAATTTTTTCTACTGTGAGGGACATAGACATTAATTACATTAATTTCTTGATTGCTGCCTTTCAAAGTACTGCTAAGCTTCAGAAAATGTCTCTGTTTTGAGACCCGTTGGAAATCTATCCTGTTATTATCTACATGCCGTTCAAAATATCTACATCACCTTGCTCCTGATTGGCTGATTGCACCTTTTTCGTATATCCTTTTCTCATCTTACACATACAACTTTTCTTTATTATTGTTTTGCTTTTAATTTATTTTAATAATCGACTGATATATCTACGCTTATTTTATTTAAACCAACATTCTGGTTTGAATTTAAGGAAAAAAATAATTAGGTGAATAATTTAGCTGATTCATTAACAGAGATCGGCTCATTAAAATCATTAACTATTTCAAGCTTCATTAATCTTGAGCCTAAATTAAAGGTCTAATAATAAACGAGCAAGAGTTTCAAACACAAAGTTTTACTTGGATTGTGAGATTAAAAAAGAGTTAACTGCCATTTTCGTCCCTGTGGTTTGGTCACTTTGGCCATTTCAATCCATTTCTCAAAAATGCGCCATTTTCGTCCCCCACGTTCTGGAAAGGTGCCATTTCAGTCCAAAAATCATAACCCAGTTAAGTCAGTTAGTAAATAAGGACTGATTGTGTAAATTTGTAACATAAAGGACTGATTGTGTAAATTTGTAACACCACCACCACTAGCCCTGCCACCACCACCACTCCGCTGCCACCACCACCACCACCGCCACTCCGCTGCCACCGCCACCACCACCACTCCGCTGCCACCACCACCACCACCACCACTCCGCTGCCACCGCCACCACCACCACTCCGCTGCCACGTTCTGGTGTTTGTTCCTAACGATACTTTCTTCAGGCATTAGCAGATCCTTACTTTCAAGGTTTGGCCAATGTGGATCAAGAACCTTCAACTCACGAGATATCAAAGCTTGAGTTTGAATTTGAAAGGAAAAAATTGGGAAAAGATGATGTTAGAGAATTGATCATTCGAGAGGTATGTATGCCATTTTACAGTATATCCCCAATTGCATGGAAATTGCAACTTTCAACTGGCACATGGTTTTTGCTAAAATTAAATCTTTTATTTAACCAAATATCTAAATACCATGCCGATCTGAATAAATATACGATTTATGTAAAACCGGCAAATAAATAAATTTTATCATAAACTTTGCCAGAAAAGGATATTTTGCAACTATTGTGGGAACAGTTATGTTTCGAACAGAAGTTGCAGGAGATGAACGTTGAAGATGATCTTGTTTCGGAAGCTTTCGAATGGTGGTGATGAACGGAGCCGAGCTGTGATCACCGGAACCTGCAACTTCACCGGAACCTGCAACTTCACCGGAACGTTGAAGATGATCTTGTTTCGGAAGCTTTCGAATGGTGGTGGTGGTGGTGGCAGCGGAGATGAACGATGAACGAGAATGTGATGGTGCGGTGATGAACGATGAACGAGAATGGTGCGCCAAGATACGGTCTGTTTCAAGCTTTGTTCGATCCACTCAGACGACGACAAATTCATCATCATCGCCTCTATTAATATTTGAAGGAAGCAACAGTAACAGCAGCAACAACATTATCAGCAACAACATTATCATCAACAAAATTGGTGGTGGCGGTGGCAGCGGAGTGGTGGTGGTGGTGGCAGCGGATTGGTGGTGGTGGTGGTGGCGGTGGCAGCGGAGTGGTGGTGGTGGCGGTGTTGGTGGTGGCAGCGGAGTGGTGGTGGTGGCGGTGGCAGCGGAGTGGTGGTGGTGGTGGTGGTGGTGGCAGCGGAGTGGTGGTGGTGGCGGTGGCAGCGGAGTGGCGGTGGTGGTGGTGGTGGCAGCGGAGTGGTGGTGGTGGCAGGGCTAGTGGTGGTGGTGTTATAAATTTACACAATCAGTCCTTTATGTTACAAATTTACACAATCAGTCCTTATTTACTAACTGACTTAACTGGGTTATGATTTTTGGACTGAAATGGCACATTTCCAGAACGTGGGGGACGAAAATGGCGCATTTTTTAGAAATGGACTGAAATGGCCAAAGTGACCAAACCACAGGGACGAAAATGGCAGTTAACTCGATTAAAAAACCTATTATTTATGGAGGTGTCCAGACTGCAGCCGCATACCGTCGTCGGTCCTGCGAGTAGGGGTGGTCTTTGAGGTTGCTGAAGGTAGGAGAGAGGTATGGAGAGTTGTGTGTATGGAGAGAGAGAGTGGGGTAAATTGATGGGATCCATGTTTTAAGATAGCGGTGCCGTTAAATCAGGTAGTTTAGGGTAGTGGATGGTCGAAGTGACTTGACGCAAGAAGATTGAAGGGAGTTACGGTACCGGTCCAGGCACCCCTTCCCCCTAATATGATAATTTGTATAATAAATATACTATAAGATAGCAAATATAATTTTATAAAATCATGATAAAATAATTATACAGTATATAAATGTATAACTATAAATTATACATAAAAATAATTATTTATGCATTAATAAAATAACTAGTATTTTCAAAGATAATAAACAAGCCAAACCCTAACCGATCTCGAGTATGAAAATTTATTAACAAACCCTAACCGATCTCGAGTATAAAAATTTATTAACAAGTCAAGTCAAACCTGGACTCATCTTAGCTCAAGCCAATCTCATGTGTGACGAGTCTAAGCCAAATTCGTAAATCAATTAATTGTCTAATATGTCTAGAGTCAAACCTGCGCGGTTTTCCATTCTTTAAGTTTTTTACTAAACTTTTCACCAATTTCACGCTCAAAATCAACTGATTTACTTGTATTAGGCCATGGGGTATAGGGCGTAGGTTGAGGGAAAACGCCCAAGCCACCATCCCGGGTGGGCTTGGGTTGGGACGTGGCCCTTGGGGCTTGGCTTTCAAGCCGGGCGTGGGGCGGGGGAGCAAGCTGACATGGCGGGTTGTGAATGGCCCTTTCAAACTAGCCGTTGGGGCCTATATTTAAAAAAAAATTCCTTTATAAATACTTACCACATTTAACATCTTTCTCACACAATATCAAACACATAAAACACAATATTGCCATGAGTTCTTCAAGTTATAGTGAATCGTCATCATCATCTGACGATGGTGCGGAAATATTTCTACAAACGATCGCGGCGGTGGTGAAAGCTATCGTGGAAGACGAAGACAACGAGGAAGAGACTCAACAACCTAAACGGAGGAGAAGGTACATCGCTCGTGAACGACACACCGCTAACGATTTGTTGGTAAGCGATTACTTCTCAGCGGAACCTAAGTATGATAAAAAATGTTTAGGCGTCGTTTTCGTATGAGTAGAAACTTATTTTTAAGGATATCTAGAGATCTTGAGGAGAAATATGTTTATTTCCAACAAAAACCCGATGTAACCGGGCAATTAGGATTTAGTACGTGACAAAAGGTCAC